>CM023825.1:2920000-2937500 GCA_013266295.2 Branchiostoma floridae x Branchiostoma japonicum | reverse complement strand
CAGTACTTGATCCATGTTAGCACATCAACAGGATTTGGATGTTCCCAATTCTCCTGACTTGAGGTGTTGGCCTTCAAGCTTCTAGGGACCCGACCAGTGCAAGGATCGCTAGAAACAACATGATTTATTCAGGCTAGGATTGAGTGTGAAAGTGCATGGTTTGTCGAGGTGTCAGGAAATACATATAGTCCAACCATTCATTGCCATTACCGGGTGCTTAAGCTATCTTTGATGCAATCAAAATGTCTTAGCTACTTTTTCGGAGGAAAAAAAGGCTTTTCGTATTTGGGTGGGGAAAAAAGGCTTTTCTAGTACTCTTTCGTATTTGGGTGGGGAAAAGGCTTTTCTAGTACCCTTTCGTATTTGGGTGGGGAAAAGGCTTTTCTAGTACCCTTTCGGATTTGGGTGGGAAAAAAGGCTTTTCTAGTACCCTTTCGTATTTGGGTGGGAAAAAAAGGCTTTTCTAGTACCCTTTCGTATTTGAGCGGGAAAATACCATTACCATCTGAGTATACATATATCATTATTCCAATACTCACGCGTATCATAGCCATATACCTTCGCGTCTGTTATGACAGAATCGGGTCAATCGCAATAGCAACAACGATGATCAAACGATGTCCTCTGAACATCCGGAAGGACCTTGAAATAAATCACCTCTTAAGAATAAAAGATATCAGATGATACTCCTGATCCATTCGCCTTCAATATAGTGTGTAGTGAAATATTATAGTATAGTGGAGTATTTGGGTCAGGAGGATTTCATTACAAAGTCACAATTGGAGTGATTGCCATCAATGAACCACTCCTACTCATCAATCCTCTGTACGTTCTTGGTCACTGGAAAACAAGTGGGTGACATAATATGTGTCACGTCATTGCTTCTGTTTAGCAGAGGACTGCCATGAACTTTAAATATGTTTTTGTTATCGTTAAGTCTGTTTGAAAATCTATCAATATTGACAAAAGCTCTGATACAGACACGAACTTCACGAAGATCCATTCATGCAAAAGGGAAACCATACAATAACTCTATTAACATTATATAGCTGCATTGTAGACATATACAACTCCTCATTGTGTCTTTTATTAATATTGCATAGCTTTGAATTTACATGTAGCATGAACTACATTAAAGTAACCATAGCCAGTAGTCCTATATAATACTTTGCCGTCCATTGTACCTGTTACAATTGATGTGCAGTAAACTTTGACTTGACTATAAAAAAAGTTCGTTATGTCTCATATCCTATCATGCCTGTCCGTGTAGACCTAATATTTTACAGGTCAGAATACTGCAGCACTATTTTTGGTCCTCCGGAGTCTAAATTGGACACTAAATCACCCCTGTGCTTGTAAAGCCAATCTACTTTGCCCTGTAGTTTGTGTTAGGTCAGCATAAGTGCCCCTTCAATGTATTCTCTCCTTGTGGGTAATTCTTAAGGGTTGCACAAGTGTATCCATGCGGAGGGAACCACGAAAGGGGTTTCCTTTGATCATTATGTAAGCTGTCGTGACTGGATCTGTGGAGCAGTGCTTGACACAGATTCTGAACAGTGGGTGCACTTTATTTGGGACCTGTAGCTTGGTTTAATGGATGGCAGAGACATACCTCCGTCCCAGACAGATTTGTATCGGATTCACCTTGCAAACTATGCAAAAAGTGTTGGACAGAGAAGAAAAACGAAGCATGACTTCCAATAAAGCTACAGAGTGAGCTACAAGGAAACCTCTACTGCAAGCTTATCCATACAATATAAAGCAAGAAATCAGAGATTTCAGACTTCCTGGAAGTATGTGAAATTCCCCATTTCGACCTCTAATTCCTGCTGGCTCCCGGCCAGATTCTGAAACCTTTGTGTTATTCCACCTGTAAATCTTTCCCACCCACGTGCTGTCAACCTACTCTGTCTAGACGAACAGATACACAAAAGCACAGTTCAGACACCCAAAACAATACTTCTGTACTCGGAAATAATGATAAAATAACATACAACAATACAGAAATCATCTCCATATCATACAGACGGTTATGTGTCAGTACTTCCATTTATTAAATGTATGCCAAGGTAGCAAAATCAGTTTGATTGAAAAATGTACCACCATAGTTAAATCTGGAAGGTCAATATGATGAAGTATTAACATCGAATTATCTTATGCAATGTTTTCATAGCCTTTAGGTTGGAATTCTCCATGGATATCAATTAGTTCTGAAGACTAATGAAAACCTATAGGACTGAAAGGAAACTTCTCGTTAACCTAATGACACAGGAATCCAATTAAACTGCAACGGTAATTACCCATCTCTATAATTAACATCGATCATTACACATGGACACAGAGTCAAGCCTAATTGGTGCACCTTTAATGAAAGGTTGACCTGCTAAAAGGAGCACGGAACTATTTAAGACAGAGGACTGGGAATTGTTACATCTTGCCTACTTGCTTACTTGCATTACATCTTAAGCAGTCTTAGACGTTGGATTTCAAACATCTTAGTCATTAAGTTGGCTGGAATTCACGAGTCTAGAACGTTTACCTTTAGTAGAAGAAGGTTGTTTATATTTTAGCATTTAAAGTTCCAGGTAGGTTAAAGCTGCAATATGTAACATAAGAACCATACAAAAAGGAAATTTTCTTGTAATTTCTTTACAAAGCAAGTTGAATCAACCCTACCTCTATTGCAAATAAATGCCATTCAGGAAGTGGAGGTGCCAAAATATGACGCCTTACTAGTGTGTTTAAAAGTTGGAAACACAGCTGTCAGCCATGTTTGTTTACATTCTGGTAGTTTGTGGTGCTACCACAGACTAAGTGTGCCTCGTGTGGGCTTTTTTGGCGCTAACATAAATGTCAGAATTGTGAGATAATTACACACATATGTTGAAAAGTAAATTACAATCACACTAAGATTTTATTTTTTTTCAATTAAAATATTTCAATTTTTTGTGCAAAAAGTATACATAATGCCCTTAAATAATGGGTAACAAACTAGGACGCATGTTATGGATATTCCACTTGCATAATCTACATGTATTCTCGCCTTCCTGGAATATAATAAAGGTTATATTTGTAATTCCAGGAAGAATTTGCGATGTGCTGCCGGCCTGACTTATGAGATTACTCATCCATAAGGGACAGAAAACCATATTGGCGTGCTGTGCCCTGATTTTTCATATAGCTTGGTGCATCTGTCTTTGTTTTAATTCTGGGAAAGTGATATCTAGGACTTCTTATTGCCTGTGGACCTGTATTATATGAGGGAACGTATCTCACTTGATGTATCCAATTAATATTAACGGTCATGTTTTTAAGTATGAATAGATTGTCATTCATTTAACCTAGTAGTCAATTCATTGCACGCATTGGTGGCAAGTCGAGTGGAGTGATGAAATAGGTCAACAACCCAAACTACAAGACCACCTTGCTGCAATGTCAAATATACCCTACTACATATCTTATACATTTGTATCCATTTACCGAGGATGCTTCATTTCAAGTAGACACGTACAGCAAGATATATTGAAAAGATTATCAAAACAAAACTTAACAGTTTTGAAATGTCTCAATAACTCAGAGGTCAACTTGTTGAAACTTAAAGTAATGTCTTTGCCCCTCGAAATAAATCGACTTAAAAAATTAGCGTCTCTTCTGGCGTAGTGCAAAGCCCATATTCTATTATCCCGCACATCCACTAAAGAGATGGTCATTTATTTTAGATCTGACGGGCCTCTAATTGGGCGGGCGGCATGGCGTGTAGATGATTGCATTACTCTCATCCTGGGGGCTGGCATTTCGGTGTCTGTAATTGGAGTTATGCCCACAGGCTTAGGTTCAATGCAAATTGCCATTCATGCAGACCACATCCATGTATATAACGTCATATCAGGCTTAAACGCACATAAATGCGTGATTTTGAAGATTTGATTCGGATTTGGAACATTGGAGTCGATGTTAATTGTAGCCATGTCCATAGTCGATGTAAAGTTCCCCTTAAGCAATATACGTACATAACGTTATATAAGGGTTAGATGTACATATCGTGATATGAAGATTGAAATAGATCTGGCTCGGATTTCAAAGATTGGAGTCGATTGTAATTGTAGCCGTGTCCATGGTCGATGCAGCTTTCCACTCAAGCAATATACGTACGTATATAACGTTATACCAAGATTAAATACGTATATCGGCTGTAAAAATTGGAGGGGGTTCTAATTAGATTCCCATTACTTACATGTATGGTAAATGCAACTTGTCACTCATTCGGACATGATATTAACGTTATTTAAAGCTTAGTCATCCATACCGAGATTTGAAGATTGCTGTTGTTACAATTTAAACAAGAAATTTCAGATTAGGACATTTCAGACGTCCGGGAAGTCTTTTGGGTTTTCGTGAATGTTTTGGAACCGTATTGTATAAGCATGGGGGAATACAGATTTGAATTGCATCATAGAATGGAATAATAATCATGCTTTTTTTTATTGAACAACATAAAGGGAACAAAAAGGACACAGTGGTGGGCAACTCTAGCTAGTTGCTAATATTAGTCCCACCACTGACAAGGTAAAGAAAATACATATACAATGGCAAATCATTATAACAAAACAGCAACAAGTAACATAACAGCAAAAAACAAAACAGGAAAAGGGCAATATAAGCGAAAACATATAAAAACGATCATAAGGGCTAAGAATGAATAGTTTACCGTAGGCAGAACCGTTTTGTATGAACAATGTACGTTTGGGTTGAGGACAAAATATGTCTGTTGGTTTCTGGGCTCACTAGAGGTGAGCCCTTAAGTAATAAGTGGGCACAGGCTTGTTCGGACAGATTTTGCAAGTCAAGAATGGGGCCTACAAGGTGTTGAAGATTGCTGAGTAGGGACAGTCTTTGGTGGCTATATAAAGGGCATGACATTGCATGACATAAATTACTCTGGTGTTACACAATGGTTTATGTTTCATACGATGGTTAAGGGGCCGTCACATTGTGCGAAAATCGATCGGCCGACGAGTCGACGAGCTCTAAATGACATTTACGGCAGTAGTACGCCCGATGTTTCGTCGAGCATCGCGCGAAATTTTAAGGCTCGCCGGCGATTTTTAGGAGTCGGTCGTAGCTCGCTGACACGTGAAACGTGTTCTTAACATCAGCGACTAGTCGCCCGATTTTTTAGGTCATAGATGTATTCCCAAGCAATCGCCCGAGTGCTCGCTCCATGTGACGGGGACGATTTTCAAGCCAAAAATACGCGCGAACCTCGGTCGATCTAAAATCGGGCGACCTTTCGGCGATCAACAAATACGGCCGAAGCTCGTCGACAATGTGACGCAGGCATTACACATTACACAGTACACATTCCTGGCGATTTCATACCGCATCCTACTACTTAGGGTATGCCGAGTCTTAGTCCTGTCAATCAACTGAAACCTGAACCTCCGCCCACTCACTTCCAACCCTCGCTGCTCAGGAAAAGATACATAAAAACTCCCCCTCAAACTAGCTCCACCCAAAACAATACTTCCGTCTCGGAAGTAATAAAGTTAAAGTTAAAGCTAAATCATGTAATGTAGATGTCTAGTCAAGGATGGGGTCTGTAAATGCCCCGCAGGAGACGCGGTTGATTCAGGCAACTTTTCTGCTCATGCAGCAAATAATGCGGGGCATTTCGCGGAGATTTGTTCAAACTTAGACACCGGGTGATATCAATTCTGTCTGGCAAAGGGATTGTACCAGTCCCCGAAGTAGTCTCAGATTCGGATGATAGACGCCCAAATTATTTCCACATACACGCAATCAAACAGGCTTATAGATGAATAGTCTAGCGGCGCCAATGGCAACCAGAGCAGCGATACAATCACGTACAGACGTCAATCAGCGTGCCTGGGGCATCCTCGGGGCTCAACTCCAATCTGACAGTGACGTACATTAATCACCATGGTAACCAGCAGGCAGTGAGACGATGTCCTTAGAGTAGACGTGAACTCTACAGCGGTGTGCATTACTTGTATTTAACAGTAGGATCTTTAGAAACTGATATGCAAAACGGACCATAAAGTGATATATTTATGGAAAGTTTTAAATCTTCAGATAGATTCTTTTGAGCGTGACTGTCAATATATAGGTTTGATTATTACGAAAGTACATTCATGCACATCTCTTCAATGCAGCACCGGCAATTTTCTAAATATACTAGAGATGAGAAATTGTCATGTTGATCATCATAATCTTACTCTTGCAAGCTAGTTGTTCTTCACTAGTCCTAATCTTTCCATCTCTCAATCGATTAATCTTCCATAGACCTAGCTAGGTAAAAGGGAAAGAGTGAAAGTGATCTCGAACCAGTTTAGCTGAATGAGCTCAGTGACAGTTGACCTTCCACTTGTCTATATTTAAACTATAGACTATATATCAGTTACTCAGAACTGCTGTTGGAACGTTTTCCATTTCCCAACTAAAGTTTAAGAGTTCATACCATGTCAGTAAGTCACCCCGTCTCGTCACTTTAGCTCGTTTTAAGGTGAGCAATTTAGTTGCTGCCAGCTGTGGCTCTACAATTATTGATGTACAATCTAACAGCCACATCATCTGACCTTTTCATGCCGCTACAGCTATATGAAACTTAATCCTCACGTGCCAATGACATTTGGAGCTACATCAAACCCAACGATTCCCATTATTCTTAAGAGACACCTTAAACCATTGATAATTGTTAAGACCTTTACTTTTTCATGAATCAGGACTTGGCCTTTCTCCCTTAGGCCATCAGACTAAGAAGGGATTTTTAGACTTAAGTGATGCAATCTGATATCTTCAAGTACGTCACATTCTTTTACACTTTGCTCGTATAATATAACTTCCATTAACTACGTGCAGCTGTGATCGGTACTAGAAATACCAGCATGCATGAGGTACATAAATTATATGAACTTTATTGACACAAAAAAAGCACTAGCAGGCTTCAGAGAGCGGCAAACTGTACTCCTTTACTGGCCCAACACCCCTGTAATGTTAGCTCTTATTTGTCCTATTTCTACTCTTTCCTCTGAAGCCTGGTAGAGGCTCGGTAGTATGCAGTTCTTGACTTCTGCCCCCCAGCCAGATTCTGAGACCTTTGAACTCTTGTCATTCTGCTTGTCAATCTTGCTCCCACCTATGTGCTATCAACCTATTCTGTACGGACAAACAGATACACAAACCCACAGCCCAGCCCTCCAAAAGAATACTTCCGATAAACAACCGACAATTGTAATCACCAAGGTCAGTAAGAGAGAGAGACCCGTTACATTGGCCGGAGGCAATCTCTGCAACTATCCATGATCATCAAGATATACTCCGATGGCAATGTCACTACAGATTGTTTACTGATCACACCAAATCACGGCTAGCCTGAGCACACTTATCATTTAGACCGATAATGTTTTAAGGACGACGTTTGGTACCAAATCAAGGTCGGTTTTATCCCTTACTGCACAGGGCTCAGAATATATCTTGGACACAACATGCCACTATCAACACTATCCATATTATGGAGGTCTCCCACAGCTGTCTGAAAAGCTTACCCACCGTCGTGTTAAGCTTGCTGGGCATTGCTGTCAAGCCAAGCAACAAGTAGTTTCATCCGTCCTTCTGAGGAAGCCAAGTGGCAGAGTGAATTGCAGAAGTTTGACATTTACTGACTCTTTAGTCAGAGGTACTGGTATTGAATTCGATTATTTGGAAAACGTAATGTTAGACAAGGCTCTGTGGAGAGAAATTTGTACGGGTTTGGTCCCGGCTGATAAAACAGGCCGGTAGAAGAAGACGATGATATCCCTCCTCGCAGGCAAATCGAAAGATCAAACGGAGTGTCGCACCGCACGTGGGTGGATGTGAGAGATGCTCGCTAATTGAGAGTGATTGCATAACAGTATGGGTAAATGGAGACGACTGTTACAACAAGGTGACTCGCGCTTCGTCTAAAGGTTACAGTCGTTACGTTTATTTGTCGGGAAATGTGGTTCCTTTTATGTGACGAACGTTTGACATTTAGAAGATGATTTGCATCAAAGTCTTCTGTTTCTATGGCTCAAATGATGTGTACAGTAACAGTTATTGGGCGTTGTAAGTCAAGGCTTAGGCTCCAACAATTGCTCCAGTACAAAAAGAGACATATTTAAGTAAAAAGAGGTTGGAGGGCTATAAAAAAGGACTCCAACTACTTTTAATTTGGAGAAACCAATCGAAGAAATTGCTCTGGTAGTTAGCGGCAATAGGTTCCATAAAGGGTTGCTCTGGTTTTTAGCGGCAGTAGATTCCGCGAAAGGTTGCCCTGGTTGTTAGCGGCAGTAGGTTCCACGAAAGGTTGCCCTGGTTGTTAGCGGCAATAGATTCCACGAAATTCTGCTCTGGTAGTTAGCGGCAATAGGTTCCGCGAAAGGTTGCTCTGGTTGTTAGCGGCAATAGGTTCCACGAAAGGTTGCTCTGGTAGTTAGCGGCAATAGGTTCCACGAAAGGTTGCTCTGGTTGTTAGCGGCAATAGGTTCCACGAAAGGTTGCTCTGGTTGTTAGCGGCAATAGGTTCCACGAAAGGTTGCTCTGGTTGTTAGCGGCAATAGGTTCCACGAAAGGTTGCTCTGGTTGTTAGCGGCAATAGGTTCCGCGAAAGGTTGCTCTGGTTGTTAGCGGCAGTAGGTTCCACGAAAGGTTGCTCTGGTTGTTAGCGGCAATAGGTTCCACGAAAAGCCGCTCTGGTAGTTAACGGCAATAGGTTCCGCGAAAGAAGGGAAGGCAGTAGGAAGGATATCGTGTGCTTCTCATTTCTCAGTAGGAGTTCTGACTAGCACAGAGGGAATATGGAGTACAGTTACAGATTTGTAGTGGAATTAATTCTTGTAGATATTTTGATAGGTGCTAGGCCTTTGGCCATTTCGTGGAAAGAAATATAGGGTTGTGCTTTGCAAGCAATGGTTTCACACCCAACCTCAGGCAAAATAATATTATTAAAATAGATATCATTATGCTGCCGTATTATTATATGAAAATATTACTGCATAGACTTCTGGTAAATTCAATCTTGTGTCACTCTAATACTACCATATATCAATTTATCTTATCTCTGGTCATAAAAATCACTACAAGTAATTAATGGACTACCTAACAAAATTGACATGTACTAGTAAATGAGAAAAAGCTCTGCCCCTAAGGCGTCGCCAAAAACCTTCCTTGATATTTAATTGATAGATATACGACGGTAGACGCCATCGTGCATCGCGTGTCTGACAGGCACACAATCAGGCTGCACATTTGCGGGAGGTTATTTCATTACGCCTTGATTGCATGAAAAATGACATTGCGAACAACAATTTCTGAAGATGAATTTGCTGCAACTAGAAGCATGGTATCCTTGTCTGCATATGTCAATTTCAATAGCGGGTGTGATTGGAAATTCTTCTCCTTAAGATTTTCTATTGAGTTAGCAGTTGAAACATGAAATAAGAAACAGCTTGAGACCGTTATATTGTCACATTTTATCCCATCACATAACACCCACCCGTACCCACTAGGCTAGATCTAGGGAATAGGCAGGTAGGTAAGTGAGATTTTACTGGTGGTTTTCCTTTCTAGACATACCATGTAACCATCAAGCTAAACAAAACCTGCCCATCTTCTTGATCAAAAGTAAGCATCATTAAGTCTTGTAGATACTGCACTGTCTGTCACAGATAGCGGAGCTTCTTTATATATTCATTTCCAAGTGTAGCTAGCGGAGAACCTCAACAAGTAACCACACTAAATGCCTTTAAGAGAGCACTAAACACATATGACCCCTGACCTCACGGACCAACTGTTATTATTTGACATGAATGACATGGACTAAGAATATGCTTTCTGATTTTGACTGTTTGTTTCGGTTGACATGTCTTGTTTCGTATGATTGGTTACTTGTACTCTTTGTTCATATTATTTATTGTCACTACGTTTAATTTGTTTGATTATTATTATTATAATGTTAATTTTGCCACACATTTGCTGTAGTTAATGTGATTTGTTTATGCCTATGATTCCCTTTGTAATTATTTGTTGGGCTGCCTTGGGAATCAGTTGTTCTAAACTGAAGGTACCACCCAACCGTTTTAAGATCAATGAATAAATAAAGAAAGAACGAACCAGGTCCGTGTTTTTTTTATCAAAGGCTAGTTTTCTGTAAGCCTCTCCTTTATACCACATGCAATGTAATAAACACGTTTCTTTGAGAGTAGGTGGAGTGGGGGGGGGGGTGCAGGCTCTCAGTGGAAAATGATTGACATCTGAGCAGATAGGCACAAAGCAGCGGACTCTCTCCGCCAGTTACGATTTACGTAGCTTTGTTTTTAGATGAATGAATGTACAATGTATGGTAACAATGACAGAGCAATCAATAAAATAATACTAGTCTATTCTAAATAAAAACTATGACGACAGAAAAATGGGCATAATGTACGTTTCTGTCTGTGAGTGATGAAAGTCACTCAATTTTCTTTTCCATCACGACAATAGGCATTATAAAAGGAGGGGTGGGGTGGATAAAAATCACGTTGAATCTCGCGTGCGAAAACGAGGCTAACCCTGACCCGTAGTATCGCAATGGAAGAGAAACATATGTAGACGCCCCAGTTTCGAGTTGTGGGAACGAAGTTAACAATTACAAAGAAACGAGTAAGTCCATGCAGCCTCATTTCTAACCATATTACTGACCACACACCCAAACAATGCAACTATGATTAACGTGATTTTACATCCTGGACAAACAAGAGCCATATTAGGAGTTGGACTGCTTGACCAGCCCAAAATTCGGCGTCTTGAAAGAAATCATAACAAATGGACCACTTAGCCCAGCCTTCAGAAAACCACTCAGGCCAAAACAACTTAGTTCTCTTTGCTGAAAATAGATTAGGTTAAAAAATAGGTCAATTCTATGTTTTCAAACAAATCTTTGCAAGGAATAACATTATTACATGGCCCGGCGTTCTAACGGTGTAGGCTACTATCAGAAACACTATTTTATCGTTCAATTGCAAATAATACTTTTTTCTTCTGGTATGTTATTCTGTAAAAAATACATTGCAACAAACTAAACGACAACTTGAATGGTATCTGTCCATAGATGATAACATAGATGTATATGGTTAGGTATGCCTTTATCATATTTATTATCAACACTACAGGTAATGATATTTACCTTAAGACTGTTGCAATGGAATAACCGCTGCATTTAGCCTAATGTGGGCAGGAACATGCAACAAAGATCATTCAGTGTTATTTGCCCAAACCTATACTTATGATTAATGAATGAATCTTTATGAATGAATGAATGAATCTTTATTGCATATTCATGCCCAAATGGGCTAAATGCATATGTGACCATTAATATATCATATACCATTAATATATCATATACCACATAGTTATTATGGGTGTTTATCAAGGACGGTCTAACTACCTGGAACCTGATCTGACAACGTCGTGACTCGGTGGACAAGAACCATATTAGGAATAACTGCTTGGCACCAGCTCAACGTTCGGCGTCTTCAAAGAAATCAGAATAAATGGGTCATTTAGCTCAGGCTTCAGAAAACCACTTACACCAAAGCTCATTTTCTTTGCTCCAAAATAGATTAGGTCATTTTTTTTTGCTTTCAAAGTAAAATCGTAACACCATTAGTTATTCCATGGCCTGCTGTTTTAAACACATGGGCTACTAACATAAACACTTTTCGATCGAGAACAAGAACTCTGAGATTTCAGATTTCCAGGAAGTATGCAATCCTCGGCTTCCTGAATTCTCTCATGTCAACCTCTAATTCCTACTGACTCCCGGCCAGATTCTAAAACGTTGACCTCCTGTCATTCTGCCTGTCAATCTTCACCCATTTGCTATCAACCTACCCTGTCCAAACAAAACGATACGCAAACCCACAGCTTAGCCACCCAAAGCAATACTCGGCCGTACCCGGAAGTAATAAACATTTTTTCTTCTTCATGTATGTTCTTCTATGTTATGAAATATCTCCATGTATAAACATAAGAAACATGATGTCGCCCCACGGATATGTTTATGTTTTTACAGAACTATATTCATAACTGTGGCGTCGCCTGATGGCCGAGTTGCCAGGCGAGCAGACACGAGATAGAGAGTTCACGTGTTGGATTCCTTGCTAGACGTTGTGTCCTTGAGAAAGGCGCTTTACACAAAGTTCCTCTATCCAACCAAATAGTGGTAAAATGGGTATCTGACTTCGGTTGAGTGGCAAAAGGTGGTGGAAGGAGTGTCCTAGACACAGTGGATTAACAACCTAAGCCTTCAAAAAGGCCATGGGACAACCTCGACCTTTTATGTTCCACGTGCACGCTTAATCAAAATGCTGTAAGGTAGACAATTCGAAGTTTTGGTACAGAGACAATTAACCCTCCGCTGAGGCAATTAACTCAGCAGTAACAAGAATTGACCAGACGTTATTCAATAAAGGTCTCTGACGTCAGACGGACAGAAATAGCAACAGTCGTTGTGATGTTGCTGGGAGAGACGGCTCGTTTGTAACCCTGGCGTACGTCTGGACTCATGTGTCAGCTAAATCTAAAAAAAAAAAAAAACTAGAACATTGTGCATTGCAGTCTGTGTTACAGAATCTCTCGTTGCCAGGGTATAATTGGGCCTCTTCAGTGAGAGCTTGTGGCTTTCCAACTCTCCCATTCCAACAATTATCAATAGGAACTCAGAATTCCTAAATTACTTCCATGAAAATCGGTCCAACAGGATTCTCTACCGCTATAGAAACCAGTCATCAAAGCCTGTGGTAACAGACAGTTTTCAGTCTGACAATGATTGGGCCGCATGTTGGTACATATTCATAAATCAACACGATTAGTAGATGTTCCCAATTCTCCTGACTTATTAGAGGTGTTGGCCATCAAGCTTCTAGGTCTAGGGGCCTGACTTGTGGAAAGGCTGCTAGTAGCTTGAGTAGTCAACAGGCTTGCTATGTGCACTATAAGACACACTGTCCTCAAATCTAGTGCTAGTTTTACCCTAACGACATCCGAATCGGTTGCTAGTTTTACGTCATTGAGGCAAGCGCGCAGAACTGTGCACATGCCATGCATATTAGGCCATTACCGCTAGATGGCATTATTAATACATGTATCCTTTCCTACCGTCAGACACTGAGTATAGCTTGCTATCTGAATACATGGAGTTATATCAGACAAAAGTTCTCAGAAGCCATCTACCAGTCAGTGACCATCAAAAGCACACATTGGCAGGGTACCCCGACCTCTAAAGTGTCCATTTAGTCCATAACTAGAACATTTTATACGGCAGAAAGTATCGTATGACCCTATTAGTGACCTCTAACCCCTCTGAATACCTACATGTATCCACATGTGACCTGAATCGGACTGATAACGATAAAGTGTGGTCACATTGGTCGTACGATCGTCGTACGATCGCAAACCGTCGGAAAACATTCTTCGTCCATGTGTCGTTCAAAATTCAGCTGGCTTGTTACCAAGAAAAAGGCCGTCTTAGATTCTTTTCGGCGGTTGGTTCTGTTGACATGTCCCAGCCTGCATGAAAATCGGCCGCGCCTTTAATTTCAAACTCTCTCAAACTTATATTTTTCAATCAAACTTACAGTCCTTATCAGGACTGAATTGTATTCCTTATACAGTACTTTTGCCTTGTAAAACACTGTCGTTAATTAAAATCAAACAGCGAAAACGACATATTATTCTACAAGACTTGCTATTAAAATCTGTCGACATCAACAAAAACGATCGTAAACATAGTTTTGCGGGCATCACATGGATGACAGTGTTCTTGGGATAAACGTGTTTTCGTGTCTATTGCCATAAAACATATGTCACACGGCCTTTTGTATTCAAAACTGTGCTTTATCCAGAACCATGCTCAGGCGCGATTCTGGGTAGTATCCAGAACCCTGCCCGGGGAAAATCTAAGTTCTTGGATACGCGGAGACTATCTAGAACCGTGCCTGATCCTAGCCCTAACCCATTTAGCCACAGAACTATAAAGGCACGGTTCTGGATACGATGGGACCGCCACACGACTCTGATCTTTCAATGCTAGCGCACAGCTGGAGTTCTCTCGTCCAAAGTTCGCCCTAATTATCTCACACATTTCAGCCCTCCTCTAATCTCCGCGACAAACGGACTATTAATCAAGCCACAAACCGCTCTAAAATCCCAGCTTGTGATAATGTTTGTTTTAACTACATAATCCAGGTGGGAAAGGTGACACGGATTTCTCTGGGTACGGATTAGGCCAGGTCTGGTCAGGATTTCAACACGGGGTCCCTCAGGCTCTTCTTATTTTGTGTGGTGTGTGTGGATCATGGAAAGGGACATGTGCCAGAACGGTGTGTTCTCTTCCCACTGCAGGAAAAAAAGGTGGGATGGATGGATGGATGGATGGATGGATGGATGGATGGATGGATGGATGGATGGATGGATGGATGGATGGATGGATGGATGGATGGATGGATGGTTGGATGGATGGATGGATGGATGGATGGATGGATGGATGGATGGATGGATGGATGGATGGATGAAAGGGATAATGGACAGATAGATAGATATGGCTCTATGGGTGGGTCGGCGAGCGAGTAAAGTATGGGCGGCAAAATGACTACTTTCTACTGATCACTCAGTAACACTGTAAGAAGTCGTTTCATCAGAAGATCTGGGGTTAATTTTGTGTACGTGCCTGCGGGAACGGAGGGATGTCATTGGGCAGAGGTTGTCAGCTGACAGAATTGGTGATAATGAGTACCTAAAGTGTGATAAAGTGTAGTCAGAAAGGAGTTGACGCCATGTCCTTCAACAAATACCTTGAATTTTCGAAATGCATTTTGTATACATAATATTATCTATCTGTCCATCATACCTTTCATTCATTCATTCATTCATTCATCCATTCATTCATTCATTCATCCATCCATCCATCTAACCAGCCAACCATCCATCCATCTATCCATCAAAACACCCATCCATCCATCTATCTATCCATCCATCCATCCATCCATCCATCCAACAATCCATCCATCCATCGCTGATATTTTCGTCTTTACCTTGTGGTCCCTTGTCTCCTCCGTACCTTCTTTCTTTTCTGTCTTTCTCCAGATCAGCAGACGACCCTATCCCGTCAGCATTCCTGACCTGTATCTCTTTCCTAATGCTAACACCAGATAAGGCAATTGCCTGTGAAACCTGCTAATCCCCTCCACCACCTCGGCCCTTCCACCCTGCCCAATATGTGTTTATTTGGGTCAGTAAGTGTCAGTTCGGAGATTACCAATTCCCTTTGGGGAAAACAGCAGATTCAGAGACCTTCCCTCTAACTGGGTCTTAGGCCATGCGTACTCTCCAAGCAGAGGTTTGGCTTATTTTTGGCGTGTTTTTAGGCTTTTTTATCGAGCTTTCCTTGTTGCACTGGTAAAAGCCTGTCGCCCTGGAAGAGACTGGTGACTCCGTAACTGTACGCATGGCCTACTCTCCAAGCAGAGGTTTGGGTTTGGGCTTATTTTTGTCAGATACCAGTGCAGAAAGGAAAGCCCGATAAAAAAAAAGCTATGTGTACCAGTCTCCCCCAGGGCGGCATGCTTTCCTTTCCTGGCACTGGAAGCTACTATCCCCTCCTAGCCACCTGACCCACCCCGGTGATATTTTACCTACCTGAAATCAATGGTTGGACTGTCTTCTTAAGGGGGCCAGGCAACATTTCCTCGGGGGCATGTTGGCCCTAGTGCCGAGGGGCTGGCCCGTGTAAGCCCGAAGAACAGTCCGGAATCCAGGCTAGTTGTAAGCGATCTTTTGTTTACATATGTCCGGGGTATGTTTACACATGTCTACGGTGTAATGTCCTGGTTGAGACGACCGTAATTCCGTCAGGAAACAAGCCGAGATACTGACCTATATTTCACGGGTTTGTAGACCATTAAAGGCCGTGCTGGCGAGGTCAGTGAACCTATATGTAACTTTGCTTCAAAATGAATAATTTTATCAGGACAACAGGATATATTATATTGAATGAATGACCGTTGTTGTACGTTTATGGTCCTACAAGCTAAGTACAGGTCATGGTGATAAAGTAGTTCTAGGCGCAACTAAAATTATTTTTAAGACTGTGGTATCTTACTACATCTGGTACCGTAGCTAATGTATACTAGTATGTACAGGTTTAACTTCTCGCTTCATTAGACAGATATAACTGTAAGAACAGATGGAGCTTATGATACATGGTTTATCTAGTTGCATAAGGAATATCATTTTTAGCATAATTTAAATTATAGCCCATATTTATATCTTTTGGTTCAGTGCACAAACGGTCTGTTTCTAGTAATGTCCTCAGTACAACGTCCTTCTAACCCCAAGCCATTGGTGTGGTTAAAAGAAAAAAAAAACAGACAGTACACATCCTTTGAAAGATTGACTGTTGTTATCATAACCATAAGCGAGCTCGAGCGTAAATGCCTTTCCAACAGTACAGTACCGCCATTTGTGTCATCTAGGAAGGAGAGCCATTGTGATCTCTATTTGCAAGGAACAAGCAAAGAACCTCATCCCTTTTACTGTTGTTGTTATTATAACCCGTTACAGATCAATAACATGTCACTATTGATGTATTCTGAGAAAGGGAAGGATTGTGTCCCTTATGATTTGTAAGAAAAGGGGAAGAAACACGTCCCTTTCAAAGACTGACTGCTGTTGTTATAACATTTAGCGACTGTGAATGGTTGTTCACAACCACACAATACTACCGTCTTTGTGTTCTGAGAAAGTGAGGGATTGTTTGTCTATATGTATAAGGAACAAACGAAAAACCACGTCCGGCTCAGTCTGCGTTGTTCTTCTAACAAAGCCTCAAAGGGTTGTTAGTCCTCTGACGCAGGTCTACTTTCTAAGATGTTTATAGGAAAACTTGTCCTTATGAAGGACTCATGATGTCATGTACTTGACGAAATCAAACATCCCGAAATTTTCCCCAAAACTCGGAGGAATATTTATGAGTTTGTCGGGTTGCATAGGAAGGTTGTAACAGTGGATAGTGCGTCATTTCCGTTTGTACATGTGTGTTAAGTTGTCATAACAGGGCTATCATGCTAAATGACCCCTCTCTTAAAACGTATGGTTCGACGCTGTTTGTATGAATATATGAAGAAATAATTGGAACCGACGACCTCCCTAGCTTGAATTTGTTTTTACATTATATGACGATTTGTACACAACTTGTCACCATTAAACAATGGATAGAATTATTGGTTTGTTGAATAAGATGAACTTATACAGTCATGACGCAGACTGCATTGACGCCTAGACACAACAACTGATACGAACAAAACTTAGAACAGTCCACTCTTAGAGTAAGGATATTATCAGAGAAAAATCCTTCTAGTAAAACAAAACATCCTAGCGGATAAGATTCATTTCAGATATCATCAAGATAAGGTTAACTTTAATA
>CM023825.1:2462500-2917500 GCA_013266295.2 Branchiostoma floridae x Branchiostoma japonicum | reverse complement strand
ACAAGACCATTAGTTTAGGAGGGAGACTCAGTGTGCAAGCACTGAGCGCCGCGCCGTAGTCACGACTTTGGTATCTGCGGTTGGGTGTATATCGGTTGCCCACAAAGTCTTTGGCATTTTCCCACATACCTGGTGCGCTCTACCCTCGCTATTCAGAGCTCGGGATCGGCAGACAGAGATGTTTGAGGGAGTGGACTAGGCTTAGTCAGAAGTTTTTGTGGCCATCTAAGTGGTAAAACGATCAGGCAAAACAGCGTCAACATCTACTAGGAAAGATTGCCTGTCTTAGAGAGTTAAACCCGGTTAGCCACAAGCGGAATTAGCGACGTGTGGTGCACGTACGAAAAGTAACGACCTGTGCCAAAACGGATTTTGGTGGTTGGACCGTGTAATTTGTGAGTGTATCTCCGGTTATTTTCTAGTCTATTAGAAGCTATGTTGACATTTCATAAGTAGCCAATATCCGGCTTTCAACTGGGGTTTTGACGGGATTGACGTTTTTCAAGGGTCGCTGCGAATTGTTCTTCCAAGTTTGAATATCGACGTACGTGTCTGATTGGCCGCCAAGCGGGTGACCGTTATTGCAACATCCGGGATCTTTCACTGATACAGAGGGAATGCCTTCAGAGTGCAGCCTTGTCTCGTGTGTGTGTCAAACCACGGGTAAACAAAACCGGCACATTTCAAAACCGTGACTTTGACATTGAGGCCACGTATATCCCACTGAGAAACGGGGAGGGGGGGGGCTAGCTGGGGTGGAAGCAACTCTATAGCCATAGCAACAACTTCCTAAATTCGCGTGTAGCGCATGCGCAAGTGGTTCCCGGGATTGCATAATCTCAAGAAGGCGTTTCCGCCGGAAGTAAAATCCGACCAATGAGAAGCCAGAACGCCCAGTCCCAAGGGAGCGGCCAAGTCAACATGACCAGTTGTCCTTCTAACAGCAGATAAAGAATAGGACCGTCCGGGGTGTATAAAAGACAGGCGTACACCGAGCTTGGCCCATAGATGTTGCGTTCGCCATGGCGGGAGTTTCTGTCTTGCTGCTGCCAGCGGTACTTCTACTTCTAACCCGGACTGCTAGTTCCCAGCGCACCGGTAAGTGAGATGCCTGCGTTGTTTTCCTTGTACTAGACTTGTCATTCAGGAGATACTTTCAGTCTCTGTGTGGTTGCCAATCTTTTGCCATCTGCCCGGCAGGAATGTTTCCGACTGACAATACGTCCCCTTGTCCTTGTGTTGGGAACTTCTCACACTGAGTTTTAACCTCATTAGCTTTGCCGTGAGATACTGGAATTCCACGCCACAGCGCAACATGTGTGCTAGCGCCTTGACTCTACTCAAACCGTTCTGTAAAAGGCGTTACGGTCGATTTTTTTCCAGGCGTTTGTCACGGCCCTACAATACCCTTCAATTTTCAAAGTCGTATTTTTTTATACAGTGGAAGTCAATAAGAAGGAAACTAACTCAGTGTAATTTTAATACTGTACAGACGGTCCTTTAGGCTCAATTGAAACATCCTGGAAATTTTTCCTTGTTCATCCAAGTGCCCACATCGCTGCCAACTCCCCTTTGACATGAGAGAAAACTTGTCTTCCTCTCAAGTTGTCTTAAACTTGTCTACGTCTCTAACTGTCTTACAATGGCTCAAGCTATCATTCCTCAGCCATTTCTCCTCCAGAAACACCGGGGTGATACGATATCAGATAAGTAACCTGAGGCCTGGGAAAGGCTCATGTCATTAGGTCCCTACAGACAGCTTAATTCCCCGTCGACGCCTTCTCTAATTTGAGACAAAATTCCTCTGACACATACACCGCTAAGCCAGTTTAAACGTAAACCTCAAAGCTTGAGAGCACTGCCTTTAAAAAGCGTTATATTTGAAGCACATATGTTGTGTGTGAAGTAGGTTTGAGGTTGGATTTGATGGACAGTTCTGCAGACGACACGGAGCACTAGTCTGGTTGTCACAGACACGCCCCAGCATGTTGCATGTCCGGCGCGTGCCCTTCGCTGCACGTGACCTTCAGCGCCAAGGTCAAAGTTGTAGAAAGTCGCGAAGATTCCTGAGAGGAGACGTATGTCCTCGGTGGTTGGGGGATGAAGACGTGAGGTCACACGGTCCTGTAGGCGAGACAGAAATCAGGGCGAGTCTTGCTTCAAACGACCATTCATGTTATAGCCTCCACCAGGCCTTCCTACGGGGGTACGGATCGTAGCCTCCACCAGGCCTTCCTACGGGGGTACGGATCGTAGCCTCCACCAGGCCTTCCTACGGGGGTACGGATCGTAGAATTCGGCAAAAGAAGGGAATAGCTGGCCAGTAGAGGTCGTCCCTCCCAGTCAACCTCAAGGCGGCCAGACTCCCCTTGCAAATATCTCCCTATTATAGCCCGCGCAGTTAGTCTGGTAGAGACTATCATGTTGGGGGGAGACAGCACGTCGGCAGAAAGTACTACGATTGCCCGAAACCCGTAATGTATTGTGCATGGAAATTCGACAGAACGTCTCGTTTATGATCGTATTCGCTTTTTTATAAAGGATGACATCCCTTCTATAGTTTTCAAATGTTGCGTCGGAAAAAATATCGTCTGCAACGGGGAAAATTCTGATGCAATGTAGACCAAACATCCAAACCATTGAAAACCATTGAAAATCCGGGTTTCACGCAAGCGCACCAGTCTATGTGTGTCATTACAATTTAATTTAGAATATTTATGATATATGCCCCAAAGCAGCACAATAAGGGGGGAATGGCATAAAGATACAGTGACTGCTGCACGCGTGCCTGCGAAGCTGATGTGTTACGCCGAAGGGCGGTAATACCAGCTATGACAGATACAGATGTTCCAAGGTTTTTCACATTCAATTGTGACGCGAAAGATTAAAGATCAAAACTTCAGCATGTACTGTGAGAATGCGTTCCAAGAATGTGTCATGCACCTACAACTCTCAAACGTGCGGGACACACCTCCCAGCGTTACTCTAGGGCCTGCTCACATTCGTCGTGCGATCTCGTACGATCTTCGTACGATCGCTAACAGAGAGCATTCTCATGAGGGATAGTCGTGCATGTGTCCTGCAAAACTCGGCTGTCTTGTTACCGAAACGGCTGTCTTAGATCCTTGTTGGCGGTTGGTTCTGTCACAGCCTGCTTGCAAATCCTTACGACATCAAAATCATAGGACGACCTAGTGCGAATTAGACTGGATGCCAGGCCCATAGCACCCTAGGCCAAGAGTTAGCCAGTGGATCAGGGCCTAACTGAGGGGGGCTGGCGGCATATATGTTGGCCCAGGAGCCGCGGAACTGGCCCGCGTAGGCCCTCATGAAACAGTCTGGCCAGGCTAGCATGTTGGCCCTGGGGCTGAGGAACTGCATGCAGCTGGCCCGCGTGGACCCTGGAAACAGTCTGGCACCGAGGCTAGTATGTTGGCCCTGGAGCCTGGGAACTGGCCCGTGTAGGGCATGAAAACAGGGAATAAGTATAATAACTGCGAACGCGTCGTTTAGTTGGCAGCAACTAGAAACCTAAATCCCTGCGATTTCCATCGCACCTCAGGCTCAGCTGACTCATAAGTCATGACTACCACGCTAACCGCAAAGCCCTCCCGACATTTGATGTTTCTGGTATAGCCTCTACCAGGCTTCGGGAGGCGGCTGGAAAGAGTAGAAACTGGCCAAATAGACAGATAACATGCCAGGGGAGTTGGTCCGCGAGAGAGTAGATTTGCCGCACCCGAAAAATGTGCTCTCTCGCGGACCAACTCCCCTGGCGTGTTATTTGTCTATTTGGCCAATTTCTACTCTTTCCAGCCGCCTCCCGAAGCCTGGTAGAGGCTAGTTTCTCGCGATCGGGCTGAGCGCCCTTCCCTCCGCGGAGTGCCAGGGAAATCCTCGCGTGACCGAACATATCCGGGCGGGGGAGGCACGGCTTGCTTTGCGGGGGCTTTCCCGACCCGGCTAACCTCCGCAAGGCGGGAACATACATGTATAGACCATAGACGGGCTCCTTCCTGTTACAGAAATAGACACATAAACTTGGCCCTTTATATGCTGTGAGTGTACGGTACTAGTAATTGCACATGACAAGGCATACGGCTTTAATTATGCTGACACGGCTCCTTTGCGAGACTATTGGATTAACGCGCTCCCGGCCAAAATACCAGTACAAAAAAGAATGCCCGATAAAAACGCACAAAAACACGTCAACAATAAGCCGAAGCCTAAACCCCTGCTTGAAGAGTACGTATGTATATTTTCATAACTTGGAACAGAAAGACGACTTGTTTGCTTGTATTGTGCTTGTTTGAAATTCCTTCTTTCTAGCTATCCTTTTTTTCCGGTGACTACACCGAAAACGTTCAACTTTGTACCTGTATCTGTATTTATATAGCCGGTATAACCGCCCTTCGGTATAACACACCAGCTTCGCAGGCACGCGGCGCGGCGGAACTGGCTACATTACACCGAACGACCTATTACACCTAACCTTTGAACGTCTAACCTGAACGTACCACATAGCCATTCGGAAATATGCGTTCATGCACGAACGTCAAGTGCTGCAGACGGCCTTGGGTTGTTTACTTAACCTTAAGTGCCCTTAACGGGAAAGACATAATCGTTCTTTGGCAATCTTAAGACAGGGTCAAGGAGGTCCTGACAGAAACAGACTCACATGAAAGCAGAAAGGAGGGTGTTTCCTGTCAACACGAATATGTCATAGTGGAAGACATTGATAGCTTTCTAAACTTTTAAACTCCAAAAAAGATGTAAAACGTCGTTATGTATTTATGAAATTTGTTGAGCGATCCGCCAAATACCGCAGCCTCCAGATAAGGGCCCGGATGTAAACAAACACAAGTGTCCAGAGTAAGTCCAGTCCTCAGCAATTACAAGTTAACACGTCCGTGAATGTGCTGAAAGCTGAAGAACGCAAAGAACTTCAAACGTAATTAGTGTAAAAAGTGTTACATTTCACGTCTCACCATTTGTCGCTGTGTCGAACCAATATAGAAGACTAACAACCAACCAGCTGTGCTATATTAGCTGTCAACACGACTGTTTCAATGTTTGGACACGAATATTGTTTACTTACAACATGTGGAACGCCTGTTACAGCTTATTGTTGTTCATCGTTGAAATCTGACCAAGGAAAAGCGATCCCTAATCCTAAAGACCACATGAGCTTGAACTTGAGCGCTGCTTAACAAGATTCCCACCGCTTAATTGGCACCACATTGTTTATTGTTAACACCGGGGAAGAAAAGCCTTAGGGCATTTAGGGAAGAATGAAAATCCAATACAGGTTTTATTTGTAGTGACAGTCTTTTTAGAAGTCACAGTCTGTGTGACTACATAACAGCGCAGTCACATTCGTCGTAGGTCGTGGATTTTGTTGTCGTACAAGCAGACTGTGACAGAACCAACCGCCGACAGGGATCTAAGACAGCCTTTTCGGTAACAAGACAGCTGAATTTTGTACGACACCAGCACGACAAACACAAGACTGCTCTTCTCCGCACAGTACGATCGCACGATCTATGTGATCAGGCCATAAGAGGCGGTCATATTTGTCACACGGTGTTTTTTTTTCATCCTAAGACTTTCAAGGAGCTGTGCCAGAACTGTGAGTTAAGAAGGTTCTACGTTTTTATCTGCAAATTTCTCCTTGGAATTTTTGACATTCTTGGTAACCTGATGTATTTTCTCTACATCCCCCCTTATTTGAGCCTTAATTATAACGTTTGTTTCCCGAAGTCTCACTATGATAAGTCCGAGCGCAAACATTCGCGTGTCCTTACAGGGCCTGAGGCCACAGCAGGTAAATATTATGGATGCCATCCTCCGCAAACTACAAATTTAATGCGATTGGGCGAAAAAAACAAGGCAGGCAAAAAAACAAGATTGTTACATGTTGAAATTTTGAGATCATAAACCTTGTTAAACAAGAATTGAGGCGACAAAACATGATGTCACAGCCAACATGTCTTTTATTACTACTTAACAGTATTACCTGTCCTTGTAGATGTGAAAACATCTCAATTAACTAGAACAATTGTAGAAAATAGCTTGTCGTACACCTTAGACTGCCATCACTTGCCATCAAACGCAAGCAATTGTGCCTCAAGTTTGCTTTTTTTTCTTTTTTTGAAATCAGGGGTAAATTAATGCGCGCGCTGATGTCTTCCATAAACATGACTTGCTGTGGCCTAACGATGTAAGACTGCGTTAATACGACTCCCCGCAGGACCGAATGTCTTACATGTGGAGTGGAACTCCAAGTATTTGTATGGAAGCCAAAACATTCATCTGACTGGTCTGATGTCGTTGTAACTCGTTACAAGTTACGACAACGCCAGAAACTGTTATCAACGGTATCCAAAATGCGGTCTTGGTCGGTAGTTGGTAAAGTACGAGGTATGAGGTAACAGTCAAACAAATAAAGCCGTGCCAAAACCAGCATGCAAGAATCTAAGGGGCGAAATCACAGTGAAAACGCAAAACTGACAACATCAGTACACTTTCAAGCACATTTATATCAGTCCCTCTTAACTAGAGTTCCGCGACCTCATACCTTCGCCAAATGATGTTTTAGCTTTATGACTGACGTATTCTAGAAGTTTCGTGACCATAACTTTTCCAGAGCACGAGATATCAAAACCGGAACTCCTACTGAAGTATCTTAGAAAGCCGATAGCAAGCCAATAATTTATCCATGTCTTTAATTCGCCAACACCTACTAACAGACCAGATATCATAAAGATCCATCTACAACTTCTCGAGTTATGCTCTTCACACACACACACACACACACACACACACACACACACGCGCGCACACGCACACGCACACGCACACACACACACACACACACACACACACACACACACACACACACACACACACACACACACATACACACACACGGACAGACCCTTGATTTAGACGTACCGGTGCCGAAAAAATACAGCTCTCTTGTTACAGAAAAAGAAGGCTTAGTTCGTTAACTTGTCGTTGTTTGGTTCTGTCACTGACGACCTACGACGAATGTTACCGCGCCGTAGAGCGACGGCTATGCTCTGAATGATTTAAACCCGCCCGTAGGCTGTCCGCAAATACTACGGTCGTGGGCCTCTGCAAACTAAAAGCTGATGTTTTCAAATAAAGATACAAGAGAGAAAAGACGGTTTCCTGTGAATTCTTTGTCTACAAGGCACGGAAGTTAGTTACTACCTTCTTGCACGCAAGGAAAGCAAGATCAAAGTGGCTGGCTATAATCTAAGACTGGCGAGCCCCTCAGCGTGCAACAATTCAGAGCTGTAACAATCGAGTTAAGGAACACCAAGAGACGAATAAAGCAGAGCAGTGTCGCCTGTAGATTCTTAGAATTCGCTGAGACATGTATCTCATTGCCAAGTTGGCAGGGCAACTTCCTAAGCCCTTTAGCACTTGCCCTTTTGCTTTTTTTCCGGCCCTGTTACATTTGTTGTAAGCTGTCGTACGGTTTTGCTGTCGTTGTTGAATATTTTGAGTAGGCTATGACAGAAACAACCGCGGACAAGATCTAAGACAGCCTTTCCGGTAACAAGACAGCGTAATATTGTACGACATATGCACGTCTATGCCAAGAATGCCCTTCGTTTGCGATCGTACGACGATCGTGCGACAAACGTGACCAAAACCTTCCCCTGGCTTTCTCTGCTTAGCACTCAGCACTTATATTTGAGAAAGGTAAGAATCGGAGTTGAACACACACCGCTATCAGTGGACAAACCCTCTGGTGTAATGGTCCTGTGTGGTCCAAGGGCTACAGAAAATGCGATGGGCACTGACCCTATACACACAAACAGTTTGCGGTTGGACTAAAGCAAAGCATCGATAGAGCGCAGGCGACTTTCGTACTGTATCTCTCCTGCCTCATATACCAGCTGGTAACCATCTTCTCTGTTCATAACATACAGGACAGCTCCACAATACAACATCTGCCCTCATAGCTGTGTGTTGACGTATCCCTGACATAAACAGTGCACAGGTGGACATGGCTTGTCACTACGACAAAGCACTCGATGACAGTATTGCGAGGGTAAGACAAAGGCCTGGTCAAATTCGTCGTGCGATCGTCGTAAGATTGTAAGGCGTTCTTGGGACAGTCGTGCATGTGTTGTACAAAATTCAGTTGTCTTCTTGCGGAAAATGCTGTCTTAGATCCTTGTCGGCGGTTGGTTTTGTCAGAGTCTGCTTGAAAACATCAAAATCGTACTACGTCGAACGACAAATGTGATCGCGCCAAAAATGGTTAACTTAACTTACAGAGACATTGGTTTGAAAAAGTGTGTGGTCTCTTGAAAAATATCGCCTGTGCCCATTCAAAAACTCTGTATGACATGCATACTTAACACACACACGCTGAAGTTAAGTATATATTTATTTACAAGTTTCAAGGTTGAGCCATTACGTTTGTTTATTTAACGAAGGGCTGCAGCCATATCTACGTGTAAGTTGTCTGAGAAAATGAATGAGTTGTTTAACCGCACCAAAATACACAGATAGACGGCAAGGTCGAGGACATGGGGGGGGGGGGGGCGTCTGGTTCCTCTCAGAACAGGTCATGGACGTTTTGTGACGTCATGACAAAGGCACAAAGACACAACGATCTCTGGAAAGTTCATTTCTGTTGGTAGAAGTCATTATAAAGCAAGTTTAAACTGAAATTTCCAACACAAGAAAATGGACTTACCCACATTTCGATCGTACGATGAATGTAACCATTTCCAAAGTTGGCCAAAGATAAGTACCTGCAGTGATTTCTTCGAATTCCGCAAAAGGTTGTAAAAAGACACGTTTATTTCAATTCGCAATGTCAGCAAAAGAACTAGACCATAGACAAAATGGTGGTCAAAAATTCCAGCGGACATTGGAATGTACAGACGCAGATGTAATGTAACTTTTATCTTTAAAAGTTTGTCTGTTAGAAATTAACGATGTTTGTTAATTGGCCTTTGGGAGGAAAACCTCGCCTGGAATGAGGTGCTTTCGACAAATCCAAGACGTAAAATTCTTTAATTGTCCCTTCCTATCGTCCAGATGTTCATGAAATCCAATGCATTTCGTTTATCTATATACTCAAACATTTTTCTTGACAGCAACTCATGAGATTTAGTTGTTCTTTTCTTTCAACTTAACCTCCGTCAGCCACCCGAAATGCTCCCCTGCCTGCAGCTGGCCTGCTTGAAAAGAAAATTATAGTTGGTCGGCCCTTCTGACTTTGTGAAGCAATGTATTGTGCAAACAATTGCAGCACACACACATCTAACCTGAGGCAGCCCTAGAAAACTGCGCTTTGACCATTTCTAATAACTCTGTGGTAAATGTCATCTCGTCTATTTAATTTCCGTTAACATTTACCATGGCCCTTCGCATAGGATGTGTTTTACGATAGAGGGTCTGTCACGTCCTTGAACATAAAGATTAACAGACAGGCATCAAATAACAATTTTACGTCATTGCTGTTAAAATTGTGATAAAGCAATGCTCACGTCATGGCAATTGGTCTATTGAACTCGAAGTCGAGTACACTATTGTCCAATTTATATCTTGAACGCCGATAAGTTTCACTGCAAGAAACCAGATATTTAAGCATATCTTCCGTTTTTTCAGTCGACTAAAACAATCCCTTACGCATGCTTTTAGGCACGCTTAAAGGGGACCTGTATGCTCCTTTTCGTAAGGCGTAATCAGGGCTTTTTAGTCTCCGTAATCCGTAGGCAGACGCCCCCAAAAATCAACGTGATTCGTAATACATGTAGTACATTAGCCGCAAAGCGTTAAGTCATAATCAGCTCTGAGAATCTAACGTAATTCGTAATCGGCGGCGAAAATTTTGCGTAATTCGTAATCACTACCCCCCCCCCCCCAGGTACTCCTTAAATACAAGATTTAGTGCTGACTTCAGGGCTACCCCGGCACTTGGCCATATGAACTTGAACTCAAGTAAACTCAGACCCCTTCCCTTTGGGCACGTAGTCTCTCCACTATACAGGTGGCGCTCCTCAGTCAGACGATCAGACGGCGCTCGGGGCCTGCCGCACACACTCGGCTCCACAGATGTTTCTTCCCGCGCAAACATTGCCAGGAAGGCGAGACGGGGGCTCTATGGGAGATCACAGGCGTCTGTCAACTGTTCAGGATTGAACTGGACGGCGCCTGAGTGATGAGGGCTTTCAACTTTTTTTTGTTGAGCCTTGCATCGATAGATACACATACATACACACATACATACATGCACATTCACCCATCCACACACACACACACGCACACACATATACACTCGCACAGACACACACACACATGCAATAATTCACACACACACACACACACACACACGCACACACACACACACACACACACACACACACGCACGCACGCACACACACACACACACACACACACCGTATGCCATACAGACACACACACTTTTGCACATACACACTATGTCACTATGTATGGAGCTCTATATTCACTCACAACACACAAACGCTTACTAGTACACAAAACACTAGCGCGCATACACACATACAAGTGCGTGTAGATACATGGATAGGAAGATAGATGGATAGATGAATTATAAGATAGATAGATAGATAGATAGATAGATAGATAGATAGATAGATAGATAGATAGATAGATAGATAGATAGATAGATAGATAGATAGATAGATAGATAGATAGATTGCTAGATATATAATATATATCTAGATTTGTGGCCTCTTAGGGACTAATGCGAAGAAGTCGGCACGGATCACTGGATGAGAACGTACTGCTGCGGTTACCTGAACTCTCGTCTGTCCTCGCGAGACGCCGCGCGACAGTTATAGGAAGTACTTTATCCTCATTTTCCACCGTCGCCTTCCAAGCGAGCATAAAATCACGACAAAGTTTAGGACGGCGCCACAAATACGCAGACCACCCGTGATTTGTTTTACTAAAATTCATTTAAACAACGACAGACATAACCTAAGTAAATAGGCTATTAGTCAACCACTTCCGTAAGGTATCTTGATACATTTTGTATTGAAAGTCACTTGCTCAAATAAATCAGAAGAAAATGAAGGAAGTTGGCACAAACATTTGCGGTATACTCTTTGATCTGTGGTAAACCGGCGATATGCTATTAAACGGTCTGCCAAAGTATCCTTTTTCTAAAGCCGGAAACGGAAGTATGTTTTTAGAGGTTGTCGAAGTGGTCGGGATGTGGCATTGTGGGTGCCACTGTACACAATAGAAATGTTTACTATTACATCATATCCACGATGACTTAATCGCGCTTGTTGTCTTTCAGAAATCTTTAAGAAGTATTCTTTTTACATTTCATGATTTCATGATATCTCTGTGTGTATTCAGTACACCAGGTAAAGTTACCATACAATGTACAGAATGTAAATGTTCATCAACTTTTCTGCAACTTGTACGTTGTCTTTGTTTTGTCTCATATCTCTGTTAGAAAAAGGAAGAGATAGATTGAACACACTTAGTCAGGAAACTATCTTTGACTTTGTTGTGAATCACTGTTCTCAGTCTGAACAAAGGAAACCGTTATGTCATGTCAACATACCAGACCAGACAGGTGTCATATGTCGTGCCCTGGGAACGAGATCAGAGGGCACGAGATCGTTACCAAGGAAACATGGTCGTCCATCTTGTTCAACGTCTCTATTTGTTCTTCTCTCGTTTTTCACCTCAGGTTGCCCGGATGTTGACCCGAACCTGGTTCGATGGAATCCTGGCAATGACCCCTCTCGAAGAGAAGTCATCGGACAAGGTCAAGTTTACCGTCTAGACTCTTCTGCGACGTTCTATTCCCTGGAAATTAAAGATGGCGGTAAGACAAAATTTCTGTAATAGCACAGTCATAATCGTCGTAGGACGTCGTAGGATTTTGATATCGTACGATTTTCAAGCAGGATATGACATAAGCAACCGCCGACAAGGATCTAAGACCGACTTTTCGATAATAGGCCTTGTGTGTTTTGTACGACACTTGCATGACTTAACCTCAAGAATGTCCACAGTCAGTTTGCGATGGTTGGTGGCTGGTATTTGGCTAGTGTTCGGGAGTCGAGTAGGTCAGCATTGTTTGGGGCATGTTTGCGGGTCAAATTTTACTCAAATTTCACTTAGATTTGATTCGCGTCGTTTAGAAAGGTAGGCGTGGCCTGAATCTGGTCAGACTGCTCCCGAACTTCAGCCAACCTTGGTTGTTTGGTTGGTGGTCGGGGGAAGGTTCAGAATGTGTGACAGGGGCTTTAGGTAGAAACAGAACACGTCAAACAACCGACACAAGTTTCTTTGATTAGTCTGTAACACTAGGAATACATGCCAAGTGCAGGTCGGAAGTTTTGGCACGGTTGAAGAGGCCCCAGTGACTGCCTCTTTAGGCTGCGTGATTAAACCTAACGAAGCGAATCTTTTGGCACACACATTCGGTCTGGTAAGCCTTTTATAATGCGGAACAGAACATAAAGTTTATCCCGGAAATCGCTTTCTGACCGGACGCCAAGTCCGCTGACACCAGTTGATCCTAGTTAGTCCCCACACGACAAGACGGTCCAATGTCGTTTTTACAAAGGCGGCTCTATTTCACATACGGGTTCAGTGAACTGCTTTTCGACGTGTGCTTTGCCTTGGATTTTTTTCTGACTCCCTCTCTCTCTCTCTCTCTCTCTCTCTCTCTCTCTCTCTCTCTCTCTCTCTCTCTCTCTCTCTCTCTCTCTCAAAAAGGACCACCCACTTGATCCTGAAGATAGATAGGATCGCCCACTTGATCTTGAAGATAGATAATTAAACCATCCATCTCAGTCGTAATCAATGACAATGGCCTTGTGTGTGAAAAGGTTAGCAGACAGTGTGCGGCGTCTTCCCCAGTGGGGGTCTAAAAACAGCAAAGGGCATGTGTGAGGCTGTACACTAAGTCAAGGCTTTACTGCTTTAGAAAAACCAGTCAGCACGAATGCAGGTCTCTTTTAATGGCATTATATTAAATGGGGTTTTTACATGTTCGAATGAAAGGTGATTGACATGTTAAAGATTTTTATACGTCAAAGTAAAGCGCTTATAAACAAGCTTTTCATTAGTCCTCTGATCCTTCTCAAGTTGAAATGACCCGAAGTCTATGTCACGTGACTTGAACGGAGGTGCGACGTCAGCAACAGGTCAAAGGTACCGGCAGTCTGTATCAGCCCCTGTCTCGGTTGAGGGATGGCTGAAGGTCTCGGACCAGAGTTTCTTTTACGATTTTTGTGTCCGGCGGACACCCCCAGGCCGAAGGGCTACAATTCCGCCAAGAAAAGTAGGCCGGAAAATCTTATTATACCAGTGAACAGAGGTTTTCAGCCGGCTTCCGATAGGTATTTGAGTATCGTCTGCTGACTCTTCATTTTGGGTAGAAACTGTTGTGAAATGTAAATTTTGGACCCGAAAAATACCGTTTTTTTACACTTTTTTCAGCGGAGCTGCTGAGAAAAAACGAGTTTTCCCTGGGTAACGGCTTATATGACGAAAAAGCTCACTACTTCCTGGTTCTGAAAAACGGAAAAAAAGGATAGGTTGTTGCGATAAGTTTTCCGCAATCTCCGGTAGTGCAAACCCCTTGAAAATGCATATAGAACGCAGCTATTTGGGTCATCAGGCGACAAAACCGCGTCACCCTTGCTCGCGGACTGATACCAAAAACGCTTCGCTGGCCGTCGAACTTTACCACGCCCGAAAATACTACAAACCACGGGTTTTTCGGTAGATACGAAAACTATTTGATTATCTATAACCATCACCGAGCAAGGGGGAGCCAAACGTAGCGTGACAACCACCCAGATCCGGCGATTTACTGACGCACTTAATTGGAACCGGAACCTGAAGTGTGTATATGGCCTCTACCACTCCTCTCTGAAAGTAGTCCTGTTCAGTGTTTAATATTCTAACTTTATCCAAAGTCACAGAATGTCCAGGGGATGTTTATGTTATATGAACGTAACAGCCTTGCAACTTCTAACATGAACTTGCCTACTATAATCATATTTAAGGGTCGTGCGCTCGCGAGTCACCACGTTTCTCAACAGTTGAAGTAGCTGTCTATATTATGGAATTCAGGTAAAGGGTCATGTAGCCGTCCACCTACATCGTACCGGACATCATAATTAAACCTAACAAGGGCCGATGGGAGTTTGGGTCATGACCCTCACTCGTGCCCAGTAATGTGAAACTCGTGCCCCGAGTCACGCGACCAAACAACTCTGGGACATTCAAGGATGTGTGTGCTAATTAATGTAGCATGTGGACTATGCGGGTGCTAGTTGAGATTGATGTTTAAAACAGGTGGGAGTGAAAGCATTATGCAAGCAGAAAGCTCTGGGATTAATCTAAAGATGTCAAGAACCCGTTTAATCTTAAAGGGGGCAAAACTATTTTTTTTAGTCCACTGCAGTATAATAAATATACCACAAAGTACAATTCTTACTTGTTTTAAATTAGTCCATGACAGATTAGCGTTGTTACACCATTTCAAACTCGCACCTTTAATCTAATTTAATCGGTGAGGTCTCACGTCCTTTGACCCTTGTGACGTCAGTGTGCAGGATACTAGTGCTGTGAGATGCGTGGTGGCTGCACACTGACGTCACAAGGGTCAAAGGACGTGAGACCTCACCGATTAAATTAGATTAAAGGTGCGAGTTTGAAATGGTGTAACAACGCTAATCTGTCATGGACTAATGTAAAACAAGTAAGAATTGTACTTTGTGGTATATTTATTATACTGTAGTGGACTAAAAAAAATTAGTTTTGCCCCCCTTTAAAGAGTCTCGGAAATGAGATTGAAAATCATTCACATAAAAATTTAGTCTTTTCTGAAATCATCGATGCAAGTTTTGAATCAATTGTCCGAGAACAACTTGCTAAAACGGCAACCTAAAAACGTGTGTTCTGTGACCTTTGGTGCGACTAATTAGCCACAGGCTGTGACGTATGGGGTTGGAAAATTACAAGTAGTAAGTTTTCCACAAAACGTATGGACTGTCGTAATGATTGCGTTATGATATTTTTTTTTAATATTCATTATCAACTATTACATTGTAGACTGCGTTTACATTTTGATTCGGAAATTCCCACCTGGCCTTCATGGAAAACATACGATCTGTATCAGCAGAAAAACCTACAATTGGCGACAGTCCAGGGTATCAGAGGTCTAATCCTAACATTTGCCCAGGGCATCTCCCAAGATACGCCGCACGAATGTTGGTCACACCGGGTCTATCCCCATGAGGACAGCCCCACAAGCCTGACTCCACCACAGGCAGCAGTCAGGTGGTTCCAATCTAGGCCTAATACTTTGTCGCTGCTAATTGGAACCCTTGCGTGAGAAACTGGCCTTTCCTTCTTGGAGAAATTAGCCTTATTTTGTACAGGAAAAATTTTGGCGTAAATCATCCACACGACTGTCTTGTTGATATATCATTACCATATTAATCCGTCTATAAAGTTCATAAGGGAAAGTTATACGTATTTTTAGGAAGTAAAACATATATCTGGATTAACTTTTGCATTGTATCAGACAAACATTGCGTGAGAAACTGGCCTTATCTTCTTGGAGATATTAGCCATATCTTTGGCGTAAATCATCAACACGTAGGAGATACCTGTTGATATGCAATTACCGTTAGCAAACTGTTCTATTTTTCGGTTCTGTTTATTAAGAACCCCATTAGTAAAAACAACAATTGCCTGCTAGTCTTCCTGGAGTCCTGCACATTATAATAGCTACATTATAAAAACTACATCATGATAACTACACCATAATTACTTAATATCTACAATATATACAACACAACGTAATACCAATTGCTTAACAAATACCAAACCTGTAACGACTTACTTGTTACGGGTTTGGTAACTAACAAAAATAACTATTATACATGTAATAAACATGTAGTGGGAGATCAGAGGTACATATCAGAGTGCAAAAGTAGTGCAAAAGGGAACGTCATACGTATTTATTGTTTAGGAAAACATATATCTGGTTTTACTCTTGTATTGTATCAGACTAACATTACTAAGATGTGTAACAGCTGTTTAATTTTCGGTGCCTGGCATCTGCAAATAATCCTATTCCTATTTCAGAAATGTCCTTTGGCACGAAGGCAACCGTTAAAGACCGAATTCCTTTTTGTGGAATGTACTTTGTAAGGTTTTGTGACTTGCCCTTCGTTCAAAAGATAAGGTTTGTTTGTTTGACAGTTTCCAGTCATGCCTGGTGTGTTGTCTCAAAACTTCTTAGACAGACGTCGTATCAGCAAGCAACGGTTACATGTCGTTTGCAGCTACGTCGCATTGCCGTATGTAGGTACGTAGGTCGTTGATGTCGTACGATTTTAAGCAAACTGTGACAGAACCAAACACCGACAAGGCTCTAAGGCAATCTTTTCTGTAACAGAACAGCTGACTGTTTGCACGACATATGCACGACTGTGCGAAGACTACTTTTGCGATCGATCAAATTGGATAGACAGTGTCAAATTGGCAAGACAGCATCAAATTGGCCAGGCAGTATCCAATACGCCACGTCAAGTTTGGCTGGCGTTATTAAAAAGATACCAGTGCAAAAAACAAAGCCCGATGAAAACGACTAAAACACGTCCAACATAAGCTGATTGCAGAAGTACCTGTCGACGTTTCTGCTGACAGCTGGTGCACGTGGCGAATGTAATTTGACATGGAACGATAACCCCTCAACAACCTTTTCACAACAGACGCTAAGCAGGCCGAGCTCTCTTACAAATTTAGTTCCGACGTTTCTCGTGTTTTTGATACATCAAGTGTTACCTCCAAGCTGTCGATCTTACTTCGAGCAAGTGCTTTCAGACTGTCTTTTCTAGTTTTATTTGAAGCATTCTTTACGTTCCGACGTTTCTGGTGTCTTTGATACATCAAGTGTTACCTCCAAACTGCCGTTTTCCTTCAAGCCGACGTTTCAAATTGTCTCTTCTAGTTTTCTTCAGCATTCTTCAAGTGCCGACGTTTCTTGCGTCTTTGATAAAGAAAGTGTTACCTCAAAACTGCCGTCCTCACTTCAAGCAAGTGTTTTCTGACTGTCCCTTCTAGTTTTCTTCAGCATTCTTCAAGTGCCGACGTTTCTTGCGTCTTTGATAAAGAAAGTGTTACCTCAAAACTGCCGTCCTCACTTCAAGCAAGTGTTTTCTGACTGTCCCTTCTAGTTTTCTTCAGCATTCTTAAGTTCCGACGTTTCTTGCGTCAGAACGTGTTACCTTCAAACTGCCGTCTTCACTTCAAGCAAGTGTTTTCTGACTGTCCCTTCTAGTTTTCTTCAGCATTCTTAAAAGTTCCGACGATCTTTCATACAGAAAGTGTTACCTCCAAACTGTCGTTATCTCTTAAAGCCAGTGTCTTCAGACTGTCATTTCTAGTTTCATTCAGCATTCTTTAAGTTCCAGCATTTCTCGTGTCTTTGATGTAGAAAGTGTTACCTTCAAACTGTCATTTTTGCTTCAAGCCAGTGTTATCAGACTGTCCCTTCTAGTTTTAGTCAGTATTCTTTAAGTTCCGGCATTTGTCGTGTCTTTGATGTAGAAAGTGTTACCTCCAAACTGTCGTTATCTCTTAAAGTCAGTGTCTTCAGACTGTCATTTCTAGTTTCATTCAGCATTCTTTAAGTTCCGACGTTTCTTGCGTCTTTGATACAGAGAGTGTTACCTCCAAACTGTCGTTCTTACTTAAGCCTGTGTTTCAGACTGTGTCTTCAAGTTTTAGTCAGTATTTCTTAAGTTCCGACGTTTCCCTTTTGTGTTACCTCCAAACTATCGTACTCAATTCAAGCCAACGTTGTCAGATTGTAATACCTAATTTTATCCAGCATTTTTTGAGTTCCGACGTTTCTTGTGTCTTTGATACATAGTGTTACCTCCAAACTGTCGATCTTACTTCGAGCAAGTGTTGTCAGACTGTCTTTTCTAACTTTATTCGAAGCATTCTTTAAGTTCCAGCATTTCTCGTGTCTTTGATTCAGAAAGTGTTACCTTCAAACTGTCATTTTTGTTTCAAGCATGTGTTTCAGACTGTGTCTTCAAATTTTAGTCAGCATTTCTTAGTTCCGACGTTTCTCTTTGATACAGAAAGTGTTACCTTCAAATCGTCCTCGCCTCAAGGGAACGGTTTCAGACTGTCTCTCCTAGTTTTAGTCGGCATTTTAAAACTGCTCCCCCGCTTCAAGTCAGCAAATTAAGCTGCTTCGCTTCGTTTGAGTCAACAGGTTTGACTAACACCTTCCTGATGACTACGGAATCTCCTGCTGATTCCACAAGGACATTTATTTCTGTTTACTGTATGGTATTTTACCATCTAGCTTGTGAATTTAACAGTTTCTTTATAGAAGGTCCAATGCAACTGTCCTCCTCAGAAGATGATAGCAGTTGATGCTATAGACATATACGCTAGTATTTGCAGGATTTTCGGCAGTATCATTCGAAAACTATTACAATTTGTATGTGTCATAGAAAAGTATGGAAGTTATGATATGTTTAACAAATGATGTGAATACGTTTATTTCTGGTGAATGTGTGTAAGGGCCCCGGCCACGTACGTAGTGCGATCGTCGTACGATCGAAAGCTCGTATCATTCTTGGGGTAGTCGTACATAAGTCGTACAACACAGAGCTGCCTTGGTACCGAAAAGGCTGCCAGTTGGTCCTGCCACAGGCTGCTAAAAATCCTAAGACGTCAAAATCGTACAACGACCTACGACAAATGTGGCCGTACCTTAACTGAAAGATTCAAATAAATATACACGAAATACCATCTCTACACTGTACTGGAAACAATAAGAATATTTACAGCAAACAAAAAGACTGACTTAAGGTCGAGAGCTAAGAACTCCAGACATGTCAGGAATGTAATGGTGTAGACCTAACGGATGACCTATTAGGCCCCTGGCGTGTATTCAGTCTGCTAACAGGGGTTACGGCGTGATCTGGTCAGCGTTTGACAGCCCTAAAGTGGTCCCAGTTATCAGTGATACATCAGAACCTGAAGGACACCATGTCCGGTTCACGGTCTCACAACCGTAAATCTAAACCGTAAACCAACTATAAACTGCCTGATATTGACAAGGTCTGCAGCACGTGGAAGAACAGATGGCGCGAATGGTGCGTGTATCATGTCAAATTGAGCCGTCAAGGTCCTTAGTGACTATTAGTTTGCGTCCCTTCTAACCCCAACACTACCCCAACACTACTAAAAGTAATCAAATAAAGTTAACTAATTAAAAAGTAAAGAAAAGTGGACTGCAGTTTGAAAACATGTGGTGATCGATCAAACTGTTGCCTTCACATTCTGGGTATATTGATTGACAAGGCAAAATGGGAAGCGATAAAACGAGCAAATTATACAAGCAAAGTTTACAATGTAAGAAATAATGGTTTTTCCTCGTTCAAAGTCCCCAACAAAAAGGCTCCCTGCAGTTCCAACCAACACCCGCTGCGGGGAACAAAACCCACATCATTTACTCTCTGCCCCAAAAGCTATCTACCACTCAAAAATCATACGACCATCATACAACCACAGAACAAGAGATATCATAACCGAATGTTCTGCTGTAGCACCTAAGAAAGCCACTAGGGAGTCCATAATTAATCGAGCTTTGTTTTGCCAGCATGTACAACATATTATACAGATCCATCTATAAGTTCTCGAGTTATGCTGTCCACAAGAACAAACAAACCTAGGTACCGAAAACATAACCTTCTTGGTGAAGATTAATGTATATTACTTGTGCATCGCGTGTCTTTTTTTTATGTGAATGTCTTAATTTTGTTTTACTGTCCAGGTAAGCTGGTGTTGGCAGATGAAGGGAATAACATTCTCCTGCGAGCGCGGAGCATCCTGGTCCAAGATGGCGGCGAATTCCACATCGGGAGTGAGGCATGCCCCTACTTAAGTGACGTCACAATATCTCTCTACGGCAAGTCCGACGAAGGGGAGGACCATCCCTTGTTTGGTAAAAAGTACTTCGGGGTAAACAAGGACGGGGTGGTCGAAATACACGGAAAACCGAAGCTGTCGTGGACGCAGCTGACCTCTACTATCATGGCGGAAGGATTGCCGAAAGGAGGGCATCACTCTGGAGTTGGGCATCGGGGCATCAACCTTAGAGTATTGGACGAACTGACCGGAGAAGTGGTGGAGAACGACTGGTATGATACCTACATCAACATGGAGGACAGTAAGAGGTTGTCCGCGGCCCTGAATGGGGTGGCTGAAGGAAGAATCATCATCATGGCGGTTAGAGACGAGGGATCGAAGAGCCTCGGAACTGCCGCGAGAAAAGCCATCAGAAGTCTCGGCAGTAAAGAGATTGACAAGTTAGCGTACAGGTAAGTATCTCTTAATGCCCGTCATATATTACTGCACGAAAAGTGGGATTTACCAATGACGATAAATGTCTGGTAAGTCGGGTAAAAGTTGCTTTTTGCATTAGATATTTTCGGCAATCATTATGAATCCATCATGATCTCATAATAGCTAAAATAACACCTGGGGTTAGATATGCAGGGCTCATTCCACAAAAAGTGGAATTCACCAATAGTGCTAGTTGTTAATGCACACAGGAAGTCCCACTTTCCATTTATGTGTATCTACAATATTTTCCAAAACATGTTGAAGTACAGGGTGTGTGCGAGTGAAGGCGTTATATAGACGCTTCAGCACGTCGGCAGAACGTACTGCGCCTGCGCGAAACCCGTAATGTATTGTGCATAGCACTTCGGCAGAACGTCTCATATAAGGTCGAATTCGCGTATGTAAGGGTGACATCCCGTCTGTAGTTTTCAAATGTTGTGTAGAAAAATATATGGTCTGCAACAGGCAAAATTCTAATGCAACGTTGACCAAAAATCCAGCAAAAATCCAGGTTTTGCGCAGGCGCAGTACGTTCTGCCGACGTGCTAGACGCTTCCAATAGGACGATTGCTAGCTTTGCCGTTGACAGATGGCTAACGTCAAGAAAATGTCTATTATGAAGACTGATGACATATGAAATTGACACCCTTAAGCGTTGATTCAGAAAAATGTTCCAGCTTTGTTATTCATTCTTTACGTGTTTTCACTGGCCGACCACAAACCCTTTACTTCTTTAAACAGTTAACTTTGACGTTGATCGAAGTTGTCTGTCACTTAGTACAAATCTATGTTATCTTCAAGGGCAAAATAGGAATTTCCTTTCAAAACACTTTGCTGAGTCTGTGAAAAATAAGCTATCTAGTATCAGACGTGCAAAGGCAAAGCTGCCGTACGCATTACGGCATACCAATCCTGTACAGATTCTTTTTCATGACATGTTTTGTCTAAACGTTTGTGCAATAGTAATAACGGCTCGGTCGTGTTACTGACTGGAGAAGCTTAGTCTGTAAGTTATTCTGAGGTTTTCAGTTGATTACACAGTCAGTGACAGTCCCTTTATACATAGATACTATGTTTGTTATTTCACACATTGGTAGGTAGATATCATAAGAAATATACAAGTTCATATCTTTTTATTTCACATTTGACAATTACTTGGTATTATATTTCTTTTAAAATTCATGTTCATGGGATATCTTTTCTTTGGTCTTTGGATCTTCTTCGAAACACCTTCCTTCTTCAACTTTCAAGTTACTTTTACTTTAGCAAGAGGGATGACTGTTATATTTTGTGAAACTTTCTGGTATAACTATCAAGTCGGCTGCCCAAAACACAAACATATGTTAGCCTTCAGAGCTCCACTGCCATCCATGTTATGAAGTCAAACCAGGTCAAACTAAACACACGTGACTTCTCACAACACGGCATCAGGCCAACATCAACACTCAACCACTTATCTACTTGACCTTTGCTCTCATTACAGGGAACCCTGGGTATTCCTGGGTGTCAAGGGCAACGCAAGTGCTGCTGTTGAGAAAAGACTGTCTTACAAAGGTAATGTGAACACTTTCTTATCTACTTTACAGTATTATGAGCTGCATACATTTTATGTAACTGCATTCTGTATGAAATTCTGCTAAAATCCAAATGTTTCTTTCTCTGTCTAGATACACATCGGACAGGAACTGCAGCAGTATCCCGGATGTTCACTACGCCTTATGGTGTATCTTTTAAAGTAGAAGCAACAAGTTCCTGGTCCAGAGGTATGGTTACATTTTGTAGGTTAGCAATATCCGAGGGGGTCAAATCAATAAAACAAGCAATCGAATATTTCCACCTCCGTGAAGTATTTACATGTAGAGTTGTTGTGAATTTCTTGTTTTACTCACTCATATCTCGCTGATTCTGTTCAAATTTCACTCTCATTTCCTCCAAGACTGGTGGGAGACCATTGTGACCTCCAATTTGACGTTTCTTTCGTTCTACGTTTCTCCTCAATTCCTGTGATTCGACTGTATTCAAATAACTACATGTACGGACACACAAGCAAGCATACAGACAAACACACCGAAAACAAAACTTCCTTAACCGGAGGTAATTAAAAGCTGTCTCATATTGCCCAACGTAAAGATTATACCTCGATCTGAATACAGATTATTGACATGTCCGTATATTACTATGTGGTGAACGTATTACGTAAAACCAACTACTACAACAACATATCCTAATTACTCCTCTTTAAAAACGTCCAGGGAAGTCAGACTTTCACATCTCAGTCACCGGAAAAGTGGCTGACTACGTCATCAACCTGAACGATGACGTCACTTCCTGGCAGCCGGGGGACCGTATCGTGTTGGCCAGCACGGACTACTCCATGGACCAGACGGAAGAGTTTGACCTGCTCCCGTGTCCGGAGTGCACCAGCTACCAGGTCAAGATAAATGGTGAGGAAACGTCTTTTTTGTTGTGACGTTGTTGTTGATTCTACTAGTTATTTTTGGGTACGGAAGTATTGTTTTGAGTGGCTGATGAGCTGTGGCGTTGTGTGTCTGTTCGGACAGAGTAGGTTGACAGCACGTGGGGGGTGAGATTGACAGGTAACATGACAGGAAGACAACATGTCAAACACAGGAAATTGGGTGAACTTAAGAGTAGGTTCACAGCACTTAGGTTGCCGAAGATTCCCAGGCAGAATGATAGGTCAAAAGGACAGACACAGGGAATGGGGTGAACTTGAAGGTCACGAAAACACAAAAGTCTTCCCGCAAGTCTGAAATCTCTGATTTCTTATCTCAGGTCTTAAGAACTCATAACATGTCCAATCCCTTGGTAGGAAAGCCGAAATACATGCACTTTGGTGAGATATCTGACGGGGTGGACCTGAGAGGTGAGGTCGGCTTGCTGTCGAGGAACATCAGGATTCAGGGCGAGGTCGAGAACGGTTGCTATGGAGACAATTTCTGCCAGTTCTTCGATTACGACACGTTTGGTGGCCATTTCAAGGTGGGTAAAATCTTGCATCGTAGTCGTATCACCGTTCGACTGAAAACAATTCATTTGTAAAGGTGCATTTCAAAAAGTGCCAGGTGGCCCAAAATCCAATCATTTTCAGACCTAGCCACCTACCAAGTTTCATGACAATCCATGCAAAGCTTCTTGAGTTATCGTGCTAAACCACATACACACATAAATACATACATACATACCTACACACTAACGCTATCAAAAAGATAACCTTCTGGCGATGGTATTAACGGAAGTAACGGACATTTCTTGCAGGTGCTTGGAGGCTTCAAAAGTGTGCACCTGTCGGGTGCAGAGTTCACCCACATGGGTCAGCAGATCCTCGGCAGTTATCCTGTACACTTCCACCTGGCTGGTGACGTAGACGAGAGAGGCGGTTACGTCACTCCAACCTACGTCAGAGACCTGTCCATCCACCATTGCTTCTCACGATGCGTCACGATTCACGCAACCAATGGTCTGCTGGTAAGGGCGTTACGTCATGTCAGATGGCGAGCAAACGTCATCAATACACAATTTCCCAAATTACTATAAGTTATCTGCTTGCCCAAAAGGCTAATCAGTCCGAAAAAGATTGATAAGCAACAAGAAATAATGTCAATGCGGAACACTTCAATGCAGTATATGTACTGAACTGAAGAATTTAAAAAATAGATACCACTGAAATGTTATAATGGTTAATTGACGTATATCTACGCACATTTTGATAGTACTATGTTTAATTTCCTGTTTGTAAGATAGAGTGTGATACCATTACATAAATACTGTATTCGGCATATTCCATGTAACATATTTTGACATGCCAGTCGATATCAATTAATCTAAACTGAAATTAACCGAAGCATTTCCTAAGTTGAACCAACACAGCTGTGAACATTTTCTTCAAAGGTACAGGGCACTCTTGTTTACAAATATTGTTTTAGTTTCTCGTCTATTTAGTCTTATGCCATATGTTACACGTTCTATCCAGCGGTACTGCTAACATAAGTGTATCGGTTGAGTACAACACCGAGTACTTTCTTTCGTCTTTTAGAAAAAAAAAATGTATCCATTGTAATTGTGAATCCTCAAAGGTCCAAGACACGGTGGGCTATGAGACCCTGGGCCACTGCTTCTACCTGGAGGACGGCGTGGAAGAACGGAATCGGCTGGTGCACAATCTGGGGCTAGTTACCAGACCCGGCACCCTTCTGCCCACGGACAGGGATCCGGTCATGTGCCGGGACATCCGCTCCGGGGTCTTCGGAGACTACGTCCCGCTGGGCAGCGACTGCAAGTAAGGAAGTGGATATCTTGATTCAAATGAATGACCTTTATAGATCAAACCTGCATGTGCGTCATACATTTGCATTTCTATGTTTTATCGGAGTAGGGATCAGTCTAATTGCACAAGTCATCCCAGAAAGCACAACACATGTGGAACTTCGTTGCTTTTTTTTAACTGGTGTGTAATATATATATATATATAAAATTGAAATTGTAGAACTAATTTCATGTTTTTGCCTACAGTGCCGTGTCGACCTTCTGGATCTCTCATCCCAACAACGACCTAGTTAACAACTCTGCAGCAGGATCTATGGTAAAGCCACATTTTATTCATCTAAATTTGCCTGATTAAACGGTAAGTCTGTCCCATGACAACGAGATTTCTATCTACGAAAATGTTTCGGTTGTATATGATGGACAAAACCGTAGAAAAACGTTTTAGCTTATGTTACGTTGTCTCACACCAACAACTTGTTTCCTTTTCAGGATACGGGGATTTGGTATATCTTCCACGAGGTCCCCACTGGACTATCGGAAGGTCTTCATCTGGACCCCAGCACCATCCACACACCCCTGGGCAGATGCTACAACAACAAGGTGCACTCAAATGACCGGGTAAGCATCTGAAAACACTAGTCAATGTTACACGTCAAGTCCTGTCTAGTATGAATCTTCACATCCCTCGTGCAAGTACAGTCTGCAGAGCTCGAGCATCACTGAAAATGTTTTTTTCCTGCTGTCCAATTTTTAATGAGTATCCTTTTTCTACCTGCAGGCAGGTTTCATGTTGGACTGCGGTGTAAAAACTACCCATCCCAATTCACAGGATCCGCGGGAGTACCTGGCCATGGATAAGGGCAGGTGGGCATTGCTGTTCTTATATGCAATTTAATGGCCCATGCCCGAAGGCTAATTGTAATGTAACACACAGAATGTAAAGGTAAAAACTGTTAAAACTGAAAGTCTCTTAAGAATGCTATTCTTCATATCGTCGGTGAAGGTTAGACATCCAGGTGATAAGATATGCCAAAAAACAGTTACTCATTCATCAGACAAGCAACTGGATATGATTTTGGAAACGGTCAGACGTTTCAGGTAGCATCCACTACCTTTCGTCAGTGACACTAAGAGACTGCACTGACGAAAGGTAGTGGATGCTACCTGAAACGTCTGACCGTTTCCAAAATCATATCCAGTTATTCTTCATATCACTTTTAGAACAAGGAAGTGCTTAAGAGGCTGCGCACAAGCTCTAAGATTGCAGTCAGCTAAAATGCATATTCTTTATTTAAGGCCTTTTTCCGATCCCCTAACAAGTTCGATCATCAACACAGTTTCTAACAGTGCGTCGGTGTTTTCTTCTTTTCTTTTATTTACCAGATACGCACCACATGAGGACGGAGACGTGACTAGAAACAGAATACCCGCCCTGATTGAAGGACTGATCGCCTACAAGAACCACAATGACGGCGCGTGGGTGCGCGGCGGGGAGCTGCTACTGGATAAATGCGCGTAAGTGAATCGAATAAACTAAAAGGTTCCGTCCCAGAGGCGTCGCCAAAAACATCCTTTCTTGATAGGGTGGTGTCCATCTCCGTTTCGACATCCCTTGGACCACACAGTTGTGCAACCACTAAGCACTCGTAAATATTAACCGTAAAGAAGCTTAAAGAGTACGATAACGGAACATTTACTCATGCTTTAAAAGTTTAAGAGAGCTTAAAGAGCGGGTTTCATGTAGTGTACAGCTGGGGGCTAGTACACTGGTAGTGGTACATGTAGTGTGCTTGGCTACCATACACTTTCTCATAAGTGCCAAACAAAGACGCGTTAGTAGGTATGTAGAACGAAGAAAAGAGCATCGTGAATTTATAGAATACGTTTATATTTTTCTGTTATTTTCTGCATGATTGTATTGTACTGAAAGCTGATTCGCATTTTACATTTTACAGGTTCGTGGATAACGGGAAAGGCTTGACCTTATCAAGGTATTTATCCGGTCATGTTTTGTCTTCTCATTTTTATCGCGGCGCCTCCAACTAATGAAGGTTGCTCAGAAATAAAGCAGAGAGAGTCGTAATTGTCTGTTTGGGTCTGAGGTAAACAAAACAGTTTCTTATTGCCTGATGTTTGGTCTGAATTGTGGACCCCAGGGTCTTATAGAATGATAAACAATCTGGACATAATAGGCCGCCTGCTGGCCTTGCCACTGACATTACATACATGCACTACTGTTTTCTATATCCCAAGTGTGTCACGAAAGCCACATTGCCACATTGAATGCATCATTGTGGCACGGTCACATTCGACGTAGGTCACCGCACGATTTTGATGTGGTACAGTTTTCAATCAGGTTGTGCCAGAACTTAAGACAGCCTTTTCCGTAACAAGACAGCTTAATTTTTTAAGACGGCAACCTGTAAAGGTGCGTATGCACCTGTTTTACCCTGACTTCCGTATTGTGAAGAACCTAAATAAACAAATAAGCAAAGTTTCAAACAGTGAATTGTTCGCTTACCCATGATCCTTTCCCGCCAGTGACGGCACCTTCCCGAGCGATGACGGTTCGAAGCAGCAGGTGTGGAACAGCGTGTTTGTGGGGGAGAGCGAGAACGTGGGCACGGACGCGGGCGGCAACAAGTTCTACGGGCCGGGGGGAGTGGGGAAGGTCTGGCGGACGTTACCCCGAGGCAGGTTAGATCACTGACTTTGAGTGTTTCAGATAAGGGATTCTAGGAAGGCCACGTTGTCTGTCCAGACAGAGTAGGTTGACAGCACTGGGTAGAAGATTGACAGGTAAAATGGCAGGTCAAAAGGTTAGACACAGGAAATGGGTTTGCGCAACTTATGCTGGATTGTTGGTAAAATTTGCATTAAAATTACGTCCGTTGCAAACGATTTCTTGACAACCGACCTATTGGTAAACTACTGCAAAGAATGATTTCATTTTTCTATGCGATTATGGTTTTGTATACGTTAATTAATTGAAGCGTGATAGATATTTTTGAGAGTATTTTCCTTAGATACAAAAACACGCTGATTCCAGGGGATTATTTGCAATCTCCAAGCAGATTTCCTCGGGAAAAGACAGTATAGTTAGCCAGTCCGTAACCAGTACTTAGTGTTCTACGGGTAATCTCCAAAATCAAGCAGATCCTACGATGGCAAGACAGTATGCATTGGCCAGAGAAGTGTCCATTAGCCGCGGGGGCCAACTGGTTACGGGCTGGCCAACTTCAGTGTCTCGCCCCCGAAGAAATCTGCTTGGAGATTAGATTGTTTGCTTTTGTCTTCTTTGTTCCTGCCCTTACTTTCTTTTTGCACCTCCGTTGAGAATGACCGTTTCACCTTCGTGCATAGGGACTTCCCGATGCGGGGAATACAGGTATACGACGGTCCCACAAGGGTGGTAAACTGCACGTTCAAGAACTACGCCCGCACGGAGGCTCGGATGTCCAGCGCTATCGGCTTCCTTCTGGACAACACTTGGCAGGGATCGCCAAAGAACAACCTCACCAGAGTCAAGTTCGAGAATGTGGGTACGATATGTCATCGGATAGGTAGTTACTTACTTCCGGGACGGAAGTATTGTTTTGGGTGGCGCTGGTTTGACTAGACTAGAACTGTGTACAAGCTAGGGGCCTTCACTTTATCGACCTCGCGCCTGTACAACAGTGAACTGTAGATTCGAGAATGTGGGTACGATATGTCATCGAATAGGTAGTTACTTACGGGACGGAAGTATTCTTTTGGGCGGCGCTGGTTTATGGGGAGTTTGTATGTATCTCGTCCTCAGCAGCGAGGATTGGAAGTGAGTGGGCGGAGATTGGGTTTCAATTGATTGACAGGTTGGGACTCGGTGTGCCATGGGTGGTAAGATATGGTATGAGGTCGCCAGGCATGTGTACTGTGTAATTCTGGTATGAAACATAAACCACGGTGTAATACCGTAGGAAGTTACGCCATACAATTGTATGAGTAATAATCCATTCAATGATATGATTCAATAGTAGCACAAACCGTGAACCGGTAGTACAAACGGTATTCTTTCGGGTGGCTGATTTGTGAGTTTGAGTGACTGTCTGTCTGTCTGTCCAAACAGAGTAGGTTGACGGCACTGGGTAGAAGATTGACATGCAGAATGACAAATGACAATAGGTCAAAAGGTCAGACAGATGAAATGGCTTTGGCAGAAATTGTCCACTTGGGGAAATTCAGGAAGCCGAGAATTGCATAAGAGTGAGCCTCCAACCATTCCCAAAAGTCTGAAATTTCCGATTTTTTTTTTCAGACTGCGTCGAGAGTCTATTACGGGAACCCAGGTCCCTGGTTCGGGTCAAACGAAAAAGATGGCGACAAGACGTCGTTCTTCCATGACCTTGACGGGACGGTCACGGGGTACCCGGATGTTTACGTCACCAGGATCGATAACTGGCTCGCACGAAATCCTGGGTGTATGGAAAGGCCTGACTGGAAAGGGGTGATCTGTAACGGAAAATACGCGCAGGTATGTTAATGTCCTACTCTCCTGGGTGTACGGAAAAGCAGTAGTAAAACGGGATACTCTGGAATAGAAAAATGCAGAGACAATGATTTTGTCTTTTTTGATCAAGCAGATCAAACTAGATGCTCATGGAGGCATTCTTACATCAGAATCTGTTTGCGCTTTGTTTTTGGTCGTTTTGTTTGCTTGTGTATGTGCTCGTAGTAGTTATTTTGATAAAGTCACGGGAAGTGAGTGGGAGATGATGTAACCACAGACTGACAGAAAGGTCAAATTGGATGTCAAAATGGTCTCGCCTCAGGCTAGGAGGAAGTGCATTACGTATGAAACAATAAATTACCAACACCTCTAGATACTTCACGTAGGTCTGAAATCCTAGATGTCTAGCTTGCTTATACTTTGGAAGCTAAGGGCAGATTTGAACCGAATTTAAAGCCTCGTAACACAACCATTGAGTGGATTCAGTATCTGTTTTCAAACATTTGTTCCAGTTGTACGTCCAAGCCAGAAACCCCCACACCAACACCATGTGGGTACGGAGGGACGAGTATCCTGACCACCCCCTCAAGCTGCACGGTGCGCTCGTCGATGCCCACTACCAGCAGTATCAGCCCGTGGTGATGCTGGAGAAGGGATATACCATTCACTGGGACGGGGTGGCGCCGGCAGAGATTACTATCCACCCCATCAACTTCGACAGGTTTCTAACATCTTGAACCTCCGGCCGCACTAATGTAACATGGCAACAAAGAAGAATATACAATTTAACCTTCTCCATGCCGCCTTACCCCATAATCAATACAAATGTGGTGCCAATTAAACGGCTACCTTAGCAGGCTGAAGGTTAAGAATTATGATTAGGAAAATCATATAACATAATATGAAGGGAGTAAAGTACTACATGTACTTGTGCCCAAAACATCAAATGACAAAGCAACCATTTCCAGAGTTACCTGAGATTTATCGTAACAAAATGAACTTTTCATGCAGTGACTGTCTTTTCCAATGAAACAAAACATTTCCATCTCCTCCGCAGAGACGATTGGATCCGGGTCGGCCTGTGCTACCCCCCGGGCACGCAGTTCCAGATTATCTACCAGTTATGGCAGCGGAGTCCCAAGAAGTTTTACGGAGACGAGGAGGTCTATCCGGCCTACTCCGTGGAAGACATCGAGAACAGCGTGGGGAACACGTACTTCTTTGACGAAAGTACAGGGTAAGTTGTGAGAAGTACTTTGAAAAGACCATTACTGCGGCGATTCGTCGTATGTCGTCGTACGATTTTAGAATTCTCAAGCAGGCTGTGGCAGAACCAACCGTCAACAAGGATCTAAGGCAGTCTTTTCCGTAACAAGACAGCTTAGTTTTCAAGACAAATGCACGACTATACCAAAAAGGCCTTCTCAGTTCGCGATCATACGACATAACCATGTTATCTTGACGAGCTAGCTTCTCGAATGTTCTTTTCTTGACCAATGTTGCGGCGCAGTCACATTCATCGTAGGTCGTCCTACGATGTCGTATAGTATTTTAAAGCAGACTGTGACAGAATCAACTGCCGACAAGGATCTAAGACAGGCTTCTCGATCTCCCATGTACCTGGACCACTTCATGTGGGTGTAGTTCTTGTATTGCTTCAAGACCTTACTATTGAGTTCCTGTTCCAACACGATATATTTGATCTCAGGCTTTTCGATGAGAAGATAAAGGAATTGAGGGGGACTGGTGTAAGCGCAGACTGACACTGACAGGTCAAATTTGAGGTAAAATGGTCTCCCCACAGGCTTCGAGGAAATGACAGTGAAATATGCTCAGAATCAGCGAGAAATGTACAATAATTAATCAAACAAAAAGTTCATATTCAACAATTTTAAATACCTGGTGGATGTGTACAAATTTTCGATTTCTTCTTTGGAATTGGACGTTTTCGTCCACTCTATTCAACCAAACATTTTTTTTCTTCCGCTTGCAGTCTTCTGTTCGTGAAAGTGAGTGCCCGTTACCATAGAGACGGTGACAGCTACTGCTCGTCCATGGGTTGTGAGCGGATCATCATACACGCCTTTGTCATGAGTGACGAGCCGGCAAACTGTACCATAGAAGCCTACCCCAAATATTACGCCCCGCCCACCGAGACCGTTCCCATGGCAACGTACGTGGCTGAGCAAGAGTCGTGCTCTGCCTGTGGATCTCAGGTTAGTCATGAAGACTTTCCTCACTTGACTCAGGAAAAAATATTATAAAGAATTTAAACTGTTCTCCAACTCATAGATTTAACTCACCGGAATTTTCGACTGAATCGCTCAGTCTTCTTCAGCTATCTGACCCAAATGCTGTGGATTTGTCTCACGTGTGACGTCGGCAAAGGGTCAAAGGTTGTCCCCCCGTGTCCACAGCATTTGGGTCAGATATCTGAGGAAGACTGAGCGATTCAGTCGAAAATTCCGGTGAGTTAAATCTATGAGTTGGAGAACAGTTTAAATTCTTTATAATGTTATTTACCAACTCAGATGAACTTTCATGCTCAGGCAAAAATAGTTAGGAACCACCCTCGGATAGGACGTTAAATGGAGGTCCCGTGTTTGGGGAGAGCCACACGCCACGCATGCACGTTAAAGGACCCACCGCACCTTTCGAAAAAGAGTAGGGGCGTACATGCCCCAGTGTACGATGGTCCAAATACAACGTAACTGTCTGGAAGTTGGTCCTTCACTACAAATCACCCGGGTGGAGCCTGTCTCGTATTAGTCAGATATTGATTTACTTTTTAGGAAGACTTAGTAGAATTTATGTAACACTAATGGAGATCCTAATAAAACAAACAAATAAACAAACAAAAGATATATCCGATTGTCTGTCTGTATCTATTTATCAATAATAAAGTTTCTTGTACATTCGTGCCCATTCAAAAGTTGTTACTATGGTAAAATATATTTATTGACAGGACTTATCTAAAACATGGGATACATTTCGCTTTGCTCCATCTTGTCAAAATTCTATTTTTTCTTGTCCAGGTACCGATAGTATTTGATGATCGACAACAATATGCGAACATAACTATAGTATCCAGCGGGTTCTACGAGATGAAAAAGGGGCTGCAGACATTTATTGAGGTGAGCCACATGATAGTATCCTTCTTTTCTCCCCAAATAAATGCACTTTGCACCTATTTCCTCACTGAATTCCAGCGAAATGACTACTAGTACCTTGCTTTGGTCATGAACGTAAAGCCGGAGGTCCCACCACAATTATAGAAAAGAGTAGGGGTCCTTCCCGGTGTGAATGGTTCAAATAAAAAATAATAATAAAGCTCAGGGTTGACATCTTGAAAATGTTATAGTCACCTGTTATGCTAATCCTTCCAAAAATGTAGTGAGTCTTAATAGATAAATATGTAGACAAATAGATATTAGAAGTAACAAACCTGAAATGTTTTTACAGGTTAACGGTGTTAAGATAGCAGGTCGCCGTGGTTACCTGGTGGTAGCTGTAGACGTACGGTCTGGTAACGTCACTCATCAACGCGTCTTCGACACCTTTGCGCAGGCGCGGAAGGACGAAGCGATGGCCAAGTTTATACGGAAAGAAATCCCCTTAGAGTAATTTATCATCTTCCTTCCCTGTGTTTTTACAGCTACCATCATATATCTATGTTCAACAGTGCCCTTCATTCTGATATTTCAATAGAAAAGTATAGTGAAAATACTCTATTCATTGTCCATGTACGTTGCATTAAGCCATTTGGAACTCTTTTGAATCTTGGTAATAAATATATTGCTGCTTTAATTCTGCTAGAATTAAAATCACAATCGAATAAAAAGTATTACTTTATTTGATTGTGATTTTAGGATTCAGATTAATCATTCCAGTTCTATGTTTTATTGTATTACAGATCTATTATATTAGTGTCTGTAAAGGATGAATCCAGCAGACGAGCCAACCAGTGTCTACAAGCACTCAGGGAGATAGGAGCCAAACAGCCGGTTAAAACAGGATTTAGAGGTAATCTTAAGTTTGTATATTTATTTTTGGCTATCAAAGTTTATTTTTCCACGTGATTATAATAGTTAATATGTTTCTATAGTGATGGTTGTCATGGTCTTGTCTGGTAAGGCGTTGCATGAAAACACTTGTTATAACTAAATATGGTGATTTGGAAATTTCTAGAAAAGTTGCATGAAAACTCTTGTCATCACCAAATATGGTGATCTTGTATTTTCCTAGAAGGCTGCATCGAAGCACTTGCCATAACCAAATATGGTGATTTTTGTATTTTCCAGGAAGCTTCGCCATGCTTGGATACAAAGGTTTGACCCAGCCGTCCTGGATCCAGCAGATAAACCTTCCGCCGAAGAAGGGACCAGCCGAGATTCGAACCCGCATCCCTCTCTTGAAGTAGAAGTTCTTTAGTTGCTAAAGGAAAACCAAACTTAACTGTACCAATTACCCTACATGTTTTTAATATCAAATCAGGAAAATAAAAGATCAGTGGTTTTCAAAGCAAACTGAATATTTCCTACAAATATTGATTATTGAAGAACGGTGTACTATTTGGCAATGTATACTCTAATTGATGTCAAAGAATATAAGAGATAGTACACAGTAGCAATGTCTTCACCTTTGTATTCTTATTTGGCCACTGTAAATGCACCTTATGAATATTTGAAAGACCAACGGAGTTGAGGATTGTATCTCAGTATCTCAGCTTTTTGCATTCCAAGTTAAATTGTAATATTATGCCATTTCACAGCGCAGTACTAGTCTGTGGATTCGTGTTACTTTGCAGCAATGCTTTCAAACGCAGCATGGCCAGTTGCAAGCTTAAGGTACCATGTAAAAGAACATGGTGAGAGTGACCTCTAGTGTGCTTGCTGTACATTTCAAGGTCAAGTTTGACATAGTTCTGTATATTATAAAGTTCTTGCACCCTGAGAAATTTTCTTACAAATATACCAACACGCTTTGGCTAAATGCAAATTGGACATTTTGTACGCATATTCAGTATTGGTCGAATCAGTCGTTTTACATATTATATAAATGAAATGCATGTTTTCCCCGTATCATATTACCGCAGTTCTACATGATATCGATACAGCAAGGACGTATCGGCATACATATAAATAAATTTTAGCTTGTGCATATTGCCAACAAAATGTAAATATAGTTCCATGCGGCTGCTTGGGCCTGCCTAAATATCAAGTTGCGAAATGCAATGATATTAAGTAACTTGCTTAAATTGCTTTTATTTCAGTACATTCCTTTTTTCCCTCATGTTTCTTAATTTAAGACAACGTTTTCTGATCTTTTAATGTAGGTGTCGATATACAATTTGGAAATTATTGTAAGGTATCTTATTAATGCACCCGAAATTATCTGTTAAAGTGTTATAAATCAATACAGGTGTTCTAGAAATTAGACGAAAAGATTTTAAGGTGTTACGTTTACAAAGTATTGGTCACATGTCCCGGGTGACCTTTGACTCACATGTCACGTGACCACCCTTCAGAGCTGAAGAAAGATGGCGGAACTTTTCAGTTGTGAGTTCTAGTTCAGCCATTATTTTCAATACGAGAAGTAGGAATGTGTAATATAGCGCAAGAATATACGCTAAACTTTATGTCATGTTTTAGAATTTCCTTAACTTTAGAATTAAGTTGCTTGTTCATACTCCTAGATCATAAGAAGATGCTGAGGCGAGACTGCTTGGTTGTTTTTAGACTCATTTGTCAAATTGGTAAACATATGATTGTACATTTATGAGATATCAAATATGATGTTGTAAATAAATAGATACGAGAAATTTTGTTGTTGTTTCTCTGTTCTTTACCTAGCTTACTGATCATAGAAAACCAGGCCAAAAGGACCAATATATAAGGCCATATTGTTTCAAGAATATATTTTTGTGTCTTGTAAAATGATTAACACAGCAAACACAGAGTCGGTTAAGGACCGCTATTCAAAGCGTTTATTATTCTAAGCCGTTTTACAGTCACTTTGACATTCAAGCACTACAATCTACTTACGAATCTAGATCAGATTCAGCCCTTCTACTACTCTCCCCATTGGCAAAACTGTCAGGCTGGGTCCTTTTTCCACTGCTAGGTGTCGCTGCTGAAAGCCACATGATGCGGCCCCAAACGTTAACGTTACTAAGCTTTACCTCCCTTCATTACGGTTCAGGACGTCATAGAGATCCAGTCTGAGTGTTGCCCTGAGGAAGATATATAGCAGTAGGACTACCGATACGATGGCAGGTAATTTTATTTCATTGTGCAGCGAAGAATTGTATTCTCTATTTATGTACCAACTTAATGAAACTATTCACGGATAAATGTTTCTTTCAATTCGAGTATATTTTCTTCAATTGGAGTATATTTTCTTCAATTAGAGTATATTTCAACATTCCTGTTGCCGTTTAAATGAGTGACGTTCACCTTACGTACTACGTCACCCGGTCTCACGTTTTCCGTGTGTTCTTTTACCGCCTTTTCTTCAAGTTCAACCTCAAGAGCTTTCACGACGTCATAGATTTGCCTCTGCCACTTCAAACTTTCGTACATATTACTCTCCTGGAGTGGTCGTTTCGGTTTGAAAAGTTTGACCAAAACGTCAGCCCAGCTACCATACATGTCTTGGCACCATGAAACAACATCTGCAGATGTGATGGTGGTTTTAGCAGGAGTGTGCTGAACACAGGGCATGCCCTTCTTAAAATGGCCGCCTACATTTCCCGTGAGCCTCCTCTTGCAGGTGAAGCAGTAGCTGGTTTTGCACACGACACACCGGATATGGTTGTCAGTGTTTCGCTTCCGGTTCAGCCGATGACATGCCGGGCAGGCCGCGCACTCTGCGTGGTCGAAAGCGGACGGGTCCTCTTCGAGTATTCCTCGGATTGCACCTACAATCTGTAACATATCAGGAGTAACAATACTTTATGGACATATCCATTTTGCATGGGGATGTTTTTGGAATAGTCCATTATTGCATGGGGGTTCAAAATGAGAATTTTGGAGTGGGGTGATATTAGGATAGCCCTTCTGTGGGTAGAAATTTCTTTGGGAATAACTCATTTCTGCAAAAAAAAAAGGTTGGTAAGTCTATGCAAGGAGATTTTTAACCTCCTTGGTCTATGTTGCCATGTATGGGAATTATGTTTTTGCCACCTGCGCTACCCATAGTTCCCCGCGTCTCCCAGCATGCCTTTGGGATCCATGAAAAGGTCTGTAGACTTACCGGTGGTTGCTGGTTGGTTGCTCCGCGGCACCTGCATGCATTCGACGGAGCCCCGCACCCGTAGCAGAAACTGTGTCTGCACCTCACACAAACCATGTGGTTACACCTGCGAAAGGATGGCAAAGAAATGCATTAACATGTAAGAGTACTAGTAAACATGTATTTAGCACTGTTGTAAAACTATACCAAGCAATGTGACTCTACATTTGCAGTCAGTCCATTTGCAGTCTTTCGGATAGCCCTGTCGTCATGAAGTGCTGTTCGCCACAGTTTAAAACATGTCGCCAGGTAGCGCTTCTAGCATCGCTAGTCTGCTTCTTGTTCCTCCATAGAGTCAAACAATAATTTACTACCAACTACTTTCATCTCCTATATGAATTATATGTCGTTGCTTTACACGGCGTATCACTACATTTACAAATAGGATTTTCAAATGATAGGCCTTCAAACAAAATTGGCCCCTGTTTATGCAGTTAAAAATACTGCAAGGGAGCCCGAACCAAAAGACCTCTTTCTTTTCAATAGATACCGACGATATTTCATGGTCTTTTCAATAGCCAACGACTTAAGGTAGCAGAACACACTTATCTCCCAATGGGCATTCGTATGGTTAAGGACCCCAAGGTGACTCACTTCGACTAGGTGAAAATTATAGTAGGGTGCACTAGAGAAGCACGACAAACTTATTCATTAAAAATTACGGTATAATCTACAAAATTCATGGGAAAACAAAAAAAGGTATGGTTTTTTAACAATTTGACGACCACTTTGATATACCCCTCTGCGGAGGTCAACGGAACTGCAGCCGTCTCACCCAGGCGGTCAGCTGCATGCATCGCGCGCATTTATACACTGAACGGGCAGACTTCACAATTCTAATCATACGATCTAAAAGCCGACTTATCATACTACAATATTGTTGAGTTCATGCCTCCCTGCCTTTCACGTTAACGCCTTTACAAACGCTTCAAGATTGCGTCCGCACTACGTTTTTACCCCTACGTCACAGAGGACGGGGGTCGCGGAGGTCGCGGAAGAATACTGTGTTCTGCTACCTTAAAACTCTCCAATGCCTGTAGTGTAAGTGTATTTCGATAGGTAGCGTTGTGAAGTCTTACCCGGTTGTCCTGTATATTGCAATATGGCATTTCGGACAGGGTGTGGTGGTGTCCATGATGAGTTTGTTGGAGAGAGCGTCGAACTTCTTTCTTCCTTTCACTCTCTCTTCCCATCCGTCCATCCCAGTCTCGCCAGAAATCGTGATCCTGGCACTGGTTCGGTAGTTCTTCCACACTCGGTGAGAACATTCTCCCAACTGCAAGCCGCAAACATATTCATTAATCGATTTTGTTTATTCACACATTGAAGAAGGCAATATACAACACAATTAGTGGTAACGCACTCAAGTTACAAGGACTTATTTTAACGCTACCACTTACATTATCAAAAAAATAGATTATTGCAAAATGAAATCCTATATAAATGAAATATATTTATCGATTTGCAAACTCATGTCCGAATGATAATTGCAATGGAAGTTATGGAACACACAGATACTGTGTACTATAAGTGAGTGAGTGAGTGAGTGAGTGAGTGAGTGAGTGAGTGAGTGAGTGAGTGAGTGAGTGAGTGAGTGAGTGAGTGAGTGAGTGAGAAAGTGAGTGAGCGAGCGAGCGAGCCAGTGAGTGAGCGAGCGAATGAGAGTGAGTGAGTGAGTGAGAAAGTGAGTGAGTGAGTGAGCGAATGAGCGAATGAGTGAGTGAGCGAGCGAATGAGCGAATGAGTGAGTGAGTGAGTGAATAAGTGAGTGAAGGAGTGATCATGAGTGAGTTAGTGACGGAATCATCATGGCACAGCTGTATTTGATGACCTTTGTAATATTAATAAATAATATTGTCCGACATATTATACGTTTTGAACTCCTACATACCCTTCCATGCCACCAGTCTCGGCACCTGGTACATACAGAACGCATGACCACATTTCTCGCAGTCGGCCCGGCGGCGTCCGTTAGAGTTGGCCTCCGAACTCACGCGAGAAATCCCGCGACATTTCGGGCACCAGTCGATCTCTCGTTCCTCCTCCAAAACTCGCCGTTCCGCCTCTTGTTCCTGATGTACAAAGAGAGAGAATTAGATATATACGATTTACGTGTAGTGCCTTGTATACGATATTTTGTTGATTTTTAGCCTGGGGGATGACCAGTACTTTTTAAGAGTACTTTTCTGTGACGTACTGGGAGTCCAGACTTACGCAACTTCTTCCCAACCACAAGAGCATGATAATCTACCATCCAAAATTCTTGACAAGATATCAAAACCGGACGTTCCACTGCAGTACCATAACAAGGCGCCAGGAGGCCCAAAGTCTAATCATTTCGAGCTATCAAGACATACCCATCTACCAAATATCAAGATAATCCATCTAAGCCTTCTCGAGTTATGCTGCAGACAGACAGACAGACACACACACACACAGCCACTAAAAATAACCTTACTGGCGAAGGCAGGTGTGACAGGCTGAATAAAAGTTCTAAACGGGAACTATGTGGCTCCAGATGTCTTAGGGACGACTGCGTGTGCGAGATGTCAGTTAGCTTGAGGAACGAATACACTCTACTATATACCTCTGCCTTCTTCTGCTGTCTGATGAAGGTTTTCTGGTCCAGCACGGCCCAGAGGACATCAACGGGAATAGTGACGTCACATCCGCTTCCGGCGCATCTGGAATCAAAACCAAAACTTTTTGCTCGCTGCAATAAAATTTTACACTTTTCTACTTCTAGTGCCCCTGCGTGAAACCCTGTGGATGTTTGGTCAACGTTGCATCAGAGGCCATCAGAATTTTGCCCGTGGAAGACGATATCTTTTCAGGCACAATATTTGAAAACTATAGGCGGGGTGTCATCCTTAAATACGCAAATACTTCCTTAATTTGGGCGTTTTGCCGAAGTGCTATGCACAATCAACCCATTACGGGTTCCACGCAGGCGCAGTACGTTCTGCCGGCGTGCTTTTGAAAGATTTTCTGAGGAAGTTTAACAACGTTTAGAAAATAGTGTGAAAGAATTTATGTTGGGAGCATGTTACAATACCTACTTGATTATCCACGTCCCTTGTTCCATGACGTAATGACAATGACACCTCAGACAGCTCTCACAGAACACGTGACCACACTCCGCTATCACGTGATTTAATCTGGGCGAGTCAACAAGACAGATGCCGCATATCTGTACCTATAGTAAAGATAGAAAAAAAAACATCGTGACGGTCAATATTATCGATATAATATAAATTACTCGATGCAATGAAAGAACATCTCTTTTTCATGGTGCGAAAATATTGATTTTAGAAGGCTGCTAACTGTTACTATATGCCAATGCACCCGAGCAGATTGCATTACTGTAAATGCAGAAACTTTTGCGGTGGTTTCATTTCCAAATAGACTATTACATGTCAGGAGAGCGGCAAATATACTCCTTTAGCAGACCATCCCCCTGGCGTGTTATCTGTCTATTTATTAATTAGCCAATTTCTACTCTTTCCAGTCGCTTCTGAAGCCTAGAAGAGGATACATTATGATCAGTGTAGCTATAAAGAAAGATCTAAACAACTTACATCTGTCTCATCAACCTCTTCTGGTGTAGAGGAGTCCCTCACTTCGCTCGATTCTTCCTCCTCGGTAGCACCCAATGGCGGAGGGTACCTCCCAACTTTTAGCGACGCTTTCACGATAACACGGCTTTCATTCGATCCTCCTTCCGCCATAACTAGAGTTTCGGTACTTCTCTGACGCAGAATAAGACAATGCAACAAATTTCTGGCTGAATTACACTTACCCGAAAGGCTGTGGAACTGTATTGAGGCTGTATCTGCCGGCCTATATATGCTTCAGTGTTTGGGTTACCGGCGATTGTGCAATACATGACGTCACGGCCGCGAGCGCTGATTGGCTGCTATTCTAGGCCTGGGCCGTGACGTCACATGCAGACGACAGGTTGGCAGGATAACAATGGTCGGCACTCGTGTACCGAGAGGTTGACTCAAATGATAAGTTAAACCATTTTAACAACATTTCCAGCCAACAACGAATGGTCAACAGAACATACTATATTTTAACATAGCACAGGGTAATGCACTGATGTCGGTAACATCGCCACGAAGGTGGGAAAATGTTATAAAAACTGTTACCCGGAAGTGACCACTGTGTTCTCTGTTTGGCTTGTCGAGGTCAGTGTATGTGTGTGTCTCTGAGCTTATAATGAGTAACTTACATGCCATATGAGAGTGCATGTGTGTGTGTGTGTGTGTGTGTGTGTGTGTGTGTGTGTGTGTGTGTGTGTGTGTGTGTGTGTGTGTGTGTGTGTGTGTGTGTGCGTGTGTGCGTGCGTGCGTGCGTGCGTGCGTGCGTGCGTGCGTGTGTGTGTGTGTGTGTGTCCACGTCGATACGTAATATTGCTATACGATAATATAACGTTACAGCTTTTGTATGGAGGCACGATCATAAAGTCAGACTCGGATCGGATTTAGTCATTTTATTTCAACTCCTACTTGTAGCTGTGACTCATCTATAACAACGTGTAGATGTGTTTTCACATAAATCTATGTACATAACATATTCTTTCATACCGTGAAAAAATTGTATACATTTATGGCACTAGCGTTACGTTAATTAATCTTACACAATCTCTGGAAGCTGTAGTTTCTGCGCCAAGTTACAACTACATTGAGCAACCCAGGGGGAAGTCAGGGTCGGATCTGCGTGCGTACGACTTTGCTGCTGCATCTAGATGGCCTATTAAACTTTTAAAGGGATAGAAATTTTGATATCCGGGCGAAGAAGGTGGGGAGTTGAAGAACTTTTCACCACAGTTTCTTCGACATCTTCCATACCGTAAAGAACGCACCTGGGACAGGTAAGATCCTATGAACCCTTGAACTCATGACGTAACCACATTTTCGATACAGGTGCACTCCATACCCGAAACTGGTGATCAGGAAAACCTCCCGTATTCCCACAGACATGCAATACTCTTCCAAGTGGTTAACCATGATCGTCCCTACTCCTTGCCGCCGATACGTAGAAAGTACGCTCAGTCGTTTGAGTTCAGCCACCGTGCTAGATACCCGAAACAAGGCAACAGAACCGATGATCTTTTGCTGATAAACTGCCACCCAGAATTTGCTGCCGGGTTTAGTAGCATACCATGTATACAAATCCTGAAGCTCCTCTTTGTTTCTGGAAGTGTCTTGTCGATAGTCAGTCCATAGATACCAGAGAGATGTCAAGAAGGCTACCAGTAAAGACATCAAAACGGACAGGGGTAGGGAGTTTGTAACAGTGTAAAACATGGCTGACAGCAATGCCATCCACGCAAGGCTCTCGGAGTTCAACATCAGCCCAACTGCGTTCCGGAAAGCCAGTCTCTTCCCGAGTCTTTGCCCGATTAGTCCGGAGAGAACCATGTCAGTCACTTCCTTGGTTTCCTCCTGCCGAAGTTCTCTTATGACGATGTCACTCTTTTTCATGGTGTAGTCAGTTCTCCAATGAAAAAGTTGTGTAACAATCGTCCTGTTGAGGGGGAAAATAAGCAAACATTAGAACTGCGGCGCTGGCTAAGGTTAGGATTGGTTAGTTAATTCGTTAGTAAATGAAAAAAAAATACTTGATTGGCTACGACCTTTCTCTTCAACTTGAAGTTCTACCTTGGACCTCATGTGTCTCTCTCCATAGCCAAAGCCAAACCCCACCCTTTCTGACTTGAAGCTATGAAAAAGATGACTCTTACATAAGTTTAGGCCCTTTGCGGTTGGAAATTTACCTCTTCAGCTGATATCATTTCCCTTGACCAAAACTGATGAAATAAATCTAAGGAAACGTACCTTAAAACGCACCTACCAATACTTGTCACGCAGCAACCTTTGAACCTGAGGAACTCTGACTTATGACTTTACCTGTCAAACCGGTGGTACTAGATATTGTGTGCTGTATACACAAACTCCCATGCACTTGAAGCCCTATAATCATGAAATTCATATCGTTACAAGAAACAATGGAAAAGACAGTACTAATATTTCCTAGCTTCTGTATCTCATGTTCAGAATGTTGGGTTGAATACGTGTGTACAAGCAGCCTTTAGAAAAAAAAAAAACATTGTTGAGATTGTGTGCAAAACCTCTTATGAAAATGAATCACTGGCAAGTTGTCTAAGCTTGGTCGACAAAGCAGCGTTGCTGTGCTTTTAGTTAAAATCGCTAGGTGGCGCCCTTACTCCAGTTTGAGCAGCGAGAAACCAAGATGGCTGCGCCCATGTGTTCCACAGGGTGGAGACGATATTTGTTGTGGCTCGCTCACGACCACCTGGAATTCAGAATACCAGTAGGTGTTACTTCAAGTCATTCATAAACTTAACTGTCATGTTCTTTGCTATCTGTGTTGATACGGAGTTGATTGTTAGCTATAATAGCCAAGACACCATTAATGATGCAAAGGGGAGGGGGCACTATAAACTCTGAAAAACTTACTCAAAACACACGACAGAACTACGGAAATGTGTAGCAAAATTGTAGATTTGTTGTCACAACATTGTGTATTGGAATCAGCAATTGATAAACACTAAGAGACTGTAAAAGTTTAACTTCAGTGCATGTTGTAGCAAATTATTTAGGATATTTAGCCTTGAACAATTTACAGCTTAGACATTGTAAGGATTTTTAGTAGTTCACACATAAACCGACATGCCCATCATTTTGGTTTGCATTCAAAACATTTTTGTTGATTTATATTCACCATATTTTTCAGGAAATCCAGTCCATTGCCCTTGCAGTTGGATCACAACTGGAGATCTGTGATGCAGACTATGATCTTAAGGTAACTACACAAACACTGCACTGTCAATTCGTTTATTTTTACTGGAACTTAATTGGTTGGAAAAAGGAGGTTTTTGCAGTGTTTTATAAGTCCGCAGTAGAAACAATTCTGTAATACAGTAATAATACAATGGAAATGCATATTCACAGTGTATGATAATCAGTGGTAGGGAGGTCACTGCAAAAACTGCAAAAATTAAATTGCTTTTCAAACCTTTCAAGATTTACAGTTACGTTTAATTTAATTGTAATACTTTGATTCCACAGTAGTTTTCAGTAAAAATGATTATCAGTTTTACATGTTGAATATTTTGTTTTTCCAGAGCCATCCTTTTGTAGAACTGAGGTTGTCATCAGAAGAGGATGCTAGGAAAATTATTGGGAGATCTTTTCTTTCAAGGTATGAATTTTGTAAAATTTCCTTTCAAAAATACATTATTTTAACCTGCAATGCTAAATTGAAGGCTGTTCTGCATGCTAGTCGAATTGTTGTTTTTGTTTACTTTTGTTTGTTTTGCAGATGTTTACTTGAGCTATGGGGTACAGGGCAGACTGGAGAGGAGTTACACCAAGTACTCAGGGACTATCCTACAGAACTGTCCGTAAGTCACGTGGTTTGTTTCTTTGTAAGACGAAAAAAACAACATTCTATTGACACACTTGACAAAATATTTAACCCATGTATACACACAACGAATTTTATTGCTCTGGGGAGCTTTCGAGACGTAACACTGTCTCTTCATCAGCCCAGTGAAGTCAGGTCTCGACTCAGAGTTCTCTTGTCACGTGACTTGGTGTTGATTATCACGTGACAAGAGACAGTCATATACAGGTTTGAGGTAGTGACGCCCCCTGTCTCTGTTCAAGACACACTTACCCTGTCCTTGGTGCTGAATGACATTCACAATAAAGTGATGGTGCTCTGTGTAGTGCTGACAATACAGTCATTAACTTAATACATGTATTAAGTAACATTCCAAATTTGCGGGACCTGTCCTTGTTGGTGAAAGCTATTCACACTAGAAAAAAGGACACTAGTCCTCTATCTGTACTCACAATATAGTTCCTATCGTCCAATAACATTGCAAAGCATGTGGTGTCTGTCCTTAGTGCTGAAATACATTCACTGTAATATACTGGACTTCTCTGTTATGCTTAACCTTTAGCATACTGAGATAGCCGTTTGGCTACTAATTCTCTATAGGTTATGTGGTTAGGCAGCAGGGAGAATGTTAATACATTTAGGTTTCCCCTTTTTAGTTGATTTTTTGCCTCCCGCAGGCTCCATACATGCACCAGGACACGTCATTCAGGTACCATGTCGCTGCCTTTGGGAAGACTCTCACCATGAGGAGGAAAAAGGACCTCATCGATGTAAGAAAAACATTTCTACTCTTCAAAAGACTGTCCAGATAATAGACTGATCCCATAGCCTAACTGACCTCCATCAAAATGTAGAAGTGTAAAGATGAAAATATTTGACAAACGTGCTACAACCATTCTCTCATTGGTCGAACTGCTAATTGCCATGCTATCATTGGTTGTTCTGCTAATTATATTATTTTTTCGGCCCAGGCTTTAGACTTCCTTCCCTTCCAAGGTCGTGTTGACCTTAAGAACGCAGAACACACCTTCTACATCTTAGAAGATTACGGAGACGACCCCACAAAAACACCTGAGGAACCCTACAGGACGTTCTTCGGAAGATGGGTAAAGGTTCCATTTGTCTTGTATTTACAAGTATTCAAAAATCATTTCTTATAATTTCACCCTAAAAAACTGACATGTTTTAGCTTGTCTGCCTGTCTGTGTGTGTCTGTGTCTTCACTTCCCTGCAGTTCCTTTAAAACCTGCCAGGTGGCATCCATCAACATTTTTAATGCTGTAAAAGTTACACAAGTCATGTAAAACAACATCTATTTTTACCTTCGGCAAGAACATAGCATTCATGTGTGTGTGTCACTCTGTTAACAGGATAACTCGAGAAAGCATAAATATATATAGATGGAATGTTGTGATACTTGGTATGTGGGTAGGCCTTGATGAGACCTCGAAATGATTAGGTTTTGGGCCACCTGGTTTTTTTTTTTTATCAAATTGATGTCAAATGATTTTTTTTTGTGTATTTCTTAGATAGGCGATGGGCAGAGGAAGCTGATCGACAAATATTCAGTCAGGAAAAGACACTTCATCGGTGAGACCAGTATGGACGCTGCGCTGTCCTTCGTCATGGCAAACATGGCCGCCACAAGACGCAACTCGGTCGTGTTTGACCCCTTTGTGGGGACAGGTGAGTTTGGGTGTATACCATAGGTGGCAAGGTGGTGTTGTGGTTAGGGTTGTTGACTCAGAATCTAAAGGTTCTGGGTTCGAATCCATAGCAGTTCCAAATGTTGTGCCTGTAGGAAAGGCACTTTGTATTTTCTTACCTAGCTAAGGTGAAAATGAGTACCTAGCTTCAGTTAGGGACGTCCTTTCAGATGGGACATAAAGCCGGAGGTTCCATGTTTGAGGAGAGCCACACCTTGAGCACATTAAAGAACCGACCATAATGTATTTTCCCCAGGAAGCCTTCTGGTATCGTCTGCCCATTTTGGCAGCTATGTGATGGGCACAGACATCGACTCTCACATCATACATGGATGGGGTGAGTTTCAATACAATGAATCTTAAAATGTTTGTGGTAGTTTTGTTTTCATCGTTTTCCCAGTGACCTCTTTGCCACAAGTGTGTTTTCAATGGATTACTACTGTAACGTTACTACGACACTGTTTCAACTGTGAACTTCAAACACCATGTAAACTCCAGTACCCTTTTAGTGCAAAATTAAGTCTCAGAGTTTTAGATAACACTCTTGCCAACTTGTAAAAAATTAAGAAATGACAAGTATGACAAATATGACTCTATAATTATAACCCAAGTTTTCAATAGCAGTAGATGTATGCATAAGTTTTTGTCTTTTTATCGAAGTTTTGTTTTAAGTGTGTCAGTGTATATTTTCTTGAGTGTCTTTAGTTACTTCTCCATGATAGGCACCTCCAGGACACTGACAGGAAGTTAGATCAAAGGTCCCAGGAAAGGTTATCTCATTTCCTATCTTCATTAGAAATTGTTTTCATCTATAAACCAGGACGTTCCACTAGACACAACAAGAAATGGCGTGGAGAGGACGAGAACATACGCGCCAACCTGCGGCAGTACGGGCTGGAACACCTGTATCTGGACGTGCTGATATCTGACGCCGCTCGGACCGTATGGAGACCGTGTCAACTGTTCGACGCTATCGTCACCGACCGTGAGTCACATTCGCATTAATCTTTGCACAAATTTATGATAAATGATGAAATGATATTTAGATAATAATAAAATGAATGATGAATCATGTCAATGTCATTATGTATGACTCCTGGAAGAATGTACATGTACATGTACATGTGGACAGCTAATATTTTTTACAAATGATAAATTTTCTTGCAAATTTTCTTGCATGGTGATTATGTACAGAATGTTCATGGGTGCCACCTAGCAGGTTTGATGGGAACTGCAGAGAGCTAAAACCCTATACACCTCATCTCATGTATTTCCTATTTGCAGCTCCATATGGCATCAGAGAGGCCAGCCAGAGACTTGGGACCAAAGACAACAACTTTGTCAGAGAAGAGGAGTAAGTAAGAAACACCATCAATGAAGAAGCAACATTAACTATATTGTGATCACTTAATAATGGAATAATTGAGTAATTTAGGGATACCAAAATTAACCTTCAAGCTAATTGTACATCCAAGAAATAGAATACACCAGCCAATCTCAGTTGCCATGGCAACAGTTTTTGTTTTTGTTTTTTTCTGATCATTTTCTCCTTTCCTTACCGTTGATAAGTTGAATTGCTTACCAACCGTTTTGTCAGAACATCTTTAATTTGTAAAGTTACGATTGAATTGAATGTAGTACATCCAAGGAATAGAATAGACCTGCCTATTCAGTTGCCATGGCAACATTTTTTTTTTATTCCTAGCCTTTTCATATTATTTTCTCCAGTTGTGAGTTGCACAACCCGACGAAGACAGCGTACACCCTGTCCGACCTTCTCACCGACCTGCTGAACTTCGCGGCGCAACATCTGGTGGTCGGCGGGCGACTCGTGTACTGGCTACCGGTCTACAGACCTGAGTTAGTCTCTAGCTGTTGTTGTTGTTGCAGTTGTTTTTGCCAACACCTCAATTTGAATCAATTAGAGATAAGAAGTATATCAAATTCTGTTATCCTTGCGAGTTCAAAATCCATCGGAATATCTTGTGTGCTAGCATTGACCACTTGTTGTCACTTTGTCAGACTGAGAACTGTCTGTTACCATAGTGTTAGGGGCTGTAATGACTGGTTTCCATAGTGATAAAGAATCCTGAGTTCCTATTGGTAGTTCTGGGGATGGGAATGGTTCTCTTGAGTTAGAGGTGTATGGCCGTAAGCTCCTAGGAAGGAGACTCAATCAGCCTCTAACAGTGAGAGACTGTGTAACACAGACTCTATTTTGATGCGTCTTCTATTTGTTTGTTTGTTTGTTTGTTTGTTTGTGTAGCTACACAGAGAACATCCTGCCCAGACACCCGTGCCTGCGGTTAGTGTCCAACTGTGAGCAGGTTCTCTCCACAGACATCAGCCGGAGACTCATCTGCATGGAAAAGGTCAAGGAGTACCAGGTACGTAAAGCCTCTGTCACACATGCACGAATAAAGTCTCCCGAACACTGCCGAACTTCCCCCATCCTTGGTTAGGAGTAGGTCCGTCGGAAGCAAGGTCGGCTGGTGTTCGGCCAGGTCGGATACTGTTTGGCTCATTTCAAAATGTTTAAAACATTTGGGTGTGGACGGGAGGTTCAGCCATGGTCGGTTGGTGTTCAGGGGAAGGTTCTGAATGTGTGACAGGCTTTAGGTGGTCTTAAAGGCATCCAATGCAATTTCAAAGCGGCAAAACAAAATTATTGTGGATTTATTGTGCCATTTCTTAGCACATTTTCGTCATCATTTCATACTCTTTTTCTGCACAGGAGTCGGACTCTGCAGAGATTGTGGTGAACCCCTACAGAGAACACAACGCTATCAGGGACAAGTACCTGCTGCTTGCTAAGGAGAAGAAGCAGAAACAGAGAACAAAACAAGACACACACACTAAAAGAAAGTCTTCAAAATCATCAACAGAGGAAAGTTAGGGATGTTTGACAGAAATTTACCAAAAAACATTTCTGGAATCCAGAAATGGAGAGGATGCTTTCCACCATTTTAACTTAAGACTTTTCCCAAAATGTAGAAAGGCAAACAAAACCAACAAAAAAACATGTAAATATTTCATGGAAGCCACTCCCTCATTGGTCAAACTGCCAATTGCCATTCTCTCATTGGTTGAACTGCTAATTGAGATAGACAGTCAGGATCGGTGTATTCAGTATGCTGTATTTAATCACATAAATGAACAAGTAGTACTGTACATGTAACTACTGTCTGTACTTTTTAATCCTTAAACATTGGAAACAAGTTAGAACTACTTGTCTGTTTGAAAATGTGATATTGCTGTATCATGCTATTCTATTCTTTCTCATTCCAAAACGTAAACTTTTATACAGAAATAAATTTCAGATGAAATTGGTCTATGCACTTAATTCTTTTATGGGAGGAACAAGAAAATGTTAACTTTTTCATTATTTACATGTACAGCTGTTGTGAATTGCTAATAGTATATGAAAACTTTTCATGCAGTACAGTATTACACATTTTAACAACTACATTGTATTCTAACCTCACTGGCCATTGTATGAGGTTAACCTTCCCCATACTGAAGTAGCCTTTAAACATTAAATTTGTACTGTTTACAACAAAGTCTGCAGGGAAAAGTCAAATTGTGAGGAATACTTGTCAAATTTTAACCATACAAAAATGTGCACTTTAAGTTTAAGTTACATAAATGTTAACTTTAGGCAGCATGCACACACGGTACAAAAATGAAATAAATACACAGTCATTGTTTTCTTTGGTGATCAGGTAAGTCAGAAGCTATTACAGAAATACACTATGTGTGGTCATACAGAACTAGTGCACTGTAGTCAGCTGCACTTTCTGACACTGAGTTCTCTCTTCAACACTTTCCTTACATGAAGTTCTATTGCACTCCCTTTCCACCAGAGACTGTCACTACTGAGCAAAAACATATTTGACAGATCTCACTCTCTCACTCACTCAGCTCCGCATGCCCCGCAGGGGGGCGTAGCGCCTCTGCATGTGGTCCTCCAGGTCTGCCTATCTCTGGCTGCCACCCAGGCGGCGGTGATGTCCAGGCCTGCAGCTTGGAGGTCGGTGGACAGCAGATCAGTCCAGGTGCGCCTCGGTCTCCCTCTGGGGCGGGACCAGTTGGGAGGAGGCGGTTCTCTGATGAGAAAGCCTAGTTCCAGAGGTGGTTCCGCCCTCGCGATGTGGCCAAAGAGGCGGAGACGTGCTGCGCGGATTTTACTGGACAGAGGGGGCTGGTTGGTTCTCGCTCTCAGGGCGTCAGTGGAGACATGGTCGTACCACCTGATTCCCAGGATTCTACGCTGACATTTGGAGTCAAAGGCATCCAAATTTGACAGATCACTCAATAAATTTCATAGATACATGTAACGAACAATTTTTACATTTTGTGTGCTTTGATGTCTATTGAAAATACTTTTAAATCTTGCATCGTATGGCAATTATGAAATCAGGGGTCACACAAATCCAATTTTGGCCACTGTATGATCACTCAGCCATTGCCATCTAGTGGACAGGGGACCTTACAAAAGTATAATTTATGGCAAATCCCAGTGACTATACTAGCCTGAATTGCAGGTGTTCAGTGTTACCTCTCACTTGACAGGGGTCTCTCCAGAAATTCTTAGGGGAGAGGTGCTCCCTGATCGGTTGATGAAAAAATCAGCAAATTTTCATGAAAATACTAAGAGAAACCCTAAATTTGAACATTTTGGGAGAGGTGCTAGGATTTGGGGGGGGGGGGGGGGGGGGGAGCACCCTTGCTTCATTGCTTGGGGAGAGCCCTGTTTGAGCTGGAGTTGTGTGAGAGATCTAGCTGAGTTCCAGACTGTCCAGAGTGGCTGTCAGGGCCTTGAGTTGACTGTCTTCCGTCTGTCCCAACGCCTGCAACCAGATTGAAAGGAGAATTCTTAGATCAACATTTAACCTTCAGCCTGCTAAGGTAGCTTTTATGGCTCATATTTTGTTACTGATTAGGCAGCAGTGGTGGTGTTGAATAGCAGAGTTGTTAGGCTAGCGAACACAAGATTGAGAGGTCACGGGTTCGATTCCAGACATTCCTGACTAGACGTTGAGTCCTTGGGAAAGGCACTTTACAAGACTTCCCTCACTCCACCCAGGTGTAAAATGGAGAACTGACTTCGGTTGGGGAGGTAAAAGGCGGTGGAAGGAGAGGGATGGGCTCTGCCTTTCAACACCATGCCCTAGACACAGTGGACTAACAACCCACTACCCCTTCAGCCTCAAAAAGGCTACGGGACTAGACAGCAGTGAAAAGGTTAATACAGGTAATCGAAACCTACAAGAACATTCAGCTACAAATTTTAGACTTCAGTCACCACGGAATGTCAGAATTTACTGTATTGCACTTTTTTTAATGGTATCGCTCAGTGCAAGGCCAATTTTTGGCCACTTCTAGGCATAGAGCTAGAGGTACGTATGTGAGTATAATGAGGTTGAGTCAGGAGATGGTGGTGGACCTTTGTTTTGAAGATTTGTGGATTGTAGTTGGACAGGAAGCATGTGCTTGGAAGAGAGTTCCATAATTTCCACTTACCTCATATCGTTCCTGGATCTGTTTTGCGGCCCACGCGGCGTATTTCTTGTTCTCGCTCTTGCTACTTTTGGTCCCGCCTCCCTTCTGCTGCGATGCCAGGTGACTCGCAGCCTGGGAAACATTATTGATGTATTACTTTTATTGTACTCAGTGACTGTGGCATTGATGAGCCTTGTAGCTAAACTCTGTAACCCTGGTCTTATGAGCACGTCGGCAGAACGTACTGCGCCTGCGCAAAACCTGGATTTTCGCTGGATTTTTGGTCAACGTTGCATCAGAATTTTGCCTGTTGCAGACGATATCTTTTTCTACACAACATTTGAAAACTACAGACAGTTGGAGGGATCCTGCGCCCTACTAGGGTTTGGGTTGGCGTTAGGAAGGGCATCCAGCCGTAAAAAATCCTGCTTCAAAAAAGACTTGCACTTGATGCAATCATGTCTAACCCCCGTTTCAGGGGAAAATGACGTTAAAACAGAAGAAGAAGAAGAAGAGAGAAGAAGATGGGATGTCACCCTTATATACATGTACGCAAATTCGACCTTATATGAGACGTTCTGCCGAAGTGCCATGCATAATACATTACAGGTTTTGCGCAGGTGCAGTACGTTCTGCCGACATGCTGGTCTTATGCAACATGTACGTTAGATGTGTACAAAACTACATTAGTTTCACTTGCGACAGCAAGACACATGGAGCACATAGGCAGCAGATTGAACTGATACTGGGCTCCACACATTACAAACAATACACACAACAATTAAATACAGTCAGAAATTACATGAGATAATATTGTCATATACAAAATAGCAGTGCAATTAAAACAGTGGCATTTTGACAGGCTTCTTGAAGAGGTGATAGTCACCTGTTATGTCAATCCTTCCACAAATGTGGTAAATCTTAATAAATAAATATTAAACAAACTTACCAAGAAGAGCCCAAACAGAGCCCTAATACTGGTGGGGTTGAGTTTAGCTGCCTGAGCGAAGTATTTCCTGGCCAGCTCCATGTTTTCTGTCCCACCCTGGGTGTAACGGATCTGGAAGGAAAAAGAAGTTCCAAGATTGACTCAGGCAAAGATAGAGCGAATTTAGTGTAATTATAAGTCCTTTCCATCTCAGTTCCTTTAGCCCTTGGGACATGCAGGTGTGAAAACACAGATAACACTACAGTATGGCCTACATCTTGTCAGACTGCTCCCGAATTTCAGCCAGCCTTGGTTGGTCGGTGGTCGGGGGAAGGTTCTGAATGTGTGACAGGCTTAAGGTACAAGTACTGATTGCTAAGCAGCTTGTAACACTTTGGAAAAAAAATTAAAGCCTTCCATATGACTCCGGTCAGGGATCAAACCTGCAACTTACCATGCAAACACTAGGCCACTAACAGGGGTACTGATACAAAGGGCAAATAGCAAATCGATAAAAAGTTTTCATCAAAAACATTTGTGAAGAGCTCTTAGGGTGTTTTCAGTCACGAAATATCTAAGCCCCACTGACCTCTGCATATCTCAGATGGTACAGGTGACACTGTGGGTTGGCCATGATCAACTCCTCCAGACAGAATGCTGCTTTACCATACCTGCAGGGTACAGAGCACAGAAGAGGAGTTAGACATGAACTTAAACCCTATAATGAGTAATTTGATTATGCTGTAAATATGACATCTGTATCTGTATAGCTGATATAAACAGCCAGCTTTGCAGGCACGTGACATGGTGGCAGTTGGCTATCTTACACCAAACGACTTGTTGTATCTGTATTTATATAGCCAGTATAACCGCCCCTCAGCGTAACACACCAGCTTCACAGGCACATGCTGTGCATTACACCCAACCTTTACACATCTAACTATAAGCATTGTTTAAAGCTGTCTAGGGATGATGCCCCTACTGTACTTGGTGACAGGAAGTTGACATAACAAAACTTACTCCAGCTCTGCTATGTACAGGTTTGCTAACTCCAGCCAGGCCTCGTGGTCACTCATGAACCTGGGAGAGAAAAAATACACTTATGATAACACTAAAGGTGCTGTTACTGGAACATGCAGAAATCTAATACTACAGACCTACAGCATGTCAGCAGGATGAACTGCACCTGCACGAAACCCAGATACCTTTTCTGACACAACATTTGAAAACTATAGAGAGGATTTCATCCTTAAATACGAAAATCTCCTCCTCTCTTCTTCTTTCTTATAAAATATGCAAATACAGAGCCTTAAACAGGGACGTTCTGCCAAAGTACACTAGATGAGTAGGTCATAGGGAGAGGAACACAGAAAAAGACAGTGTTTAAATGGCTTGATTTCTTACCTCTCCAGATACTTGTTGAGTTCTTTAATAGCTTCTGGAATCTTCCCTTGTGCTTTGTGAATGGCGATCAACCTTTTGTGTACTGCCTGTTAAAATATAACAATCAAATGGTTACTATAGACTAGCTTTTTTCTTCTTGGTCAAACACTACTACAAATAGCATGGCTTCATAACCTCAGCCTAAGAAAAAGCTAGCTTTACATGGAAATCTAGAAAAATACATTTAAAGAGAACACTTGCTTATTTCTTTGTTGTGTTACAATTTATATTACCTGTACTGGTGGCAATGTAAATCTGTAAATTTGGGATGTTTATTATTGGGATTATCTGTCAAAATGCACATATTCCAACTCACAGAATTCGCTTCATCCTCTTCCAAAATCTTGTGGTATTTCTGTTCAGCTACATCATACCTGGAAATGTAGTGTAATATTTAGAATAAATCATTAACAAAGAGAAGAAAATGATTTTTAACTTTAAAATTTAAATGTAGTACAATTTTACACCACTACAGTGAAGAATAAAGAATTATCATAGATACTGACTTTTGTAAGAACTCGTATCTCATGGCCTCCAGCTTCGCCACCCGTAAACTCCCGGGGAACTGGCGCCGCAGTTGCTTGTAGCACACCTAGGGGGCGCCACAGCAAAGTGTTACTCAACAACAAATAGTGCTGTGTACCTAAACCCACGTTTAGGTTCGGGTTCGGATTCAAGTCCAGAGGTTTAGGTTCAGTTCCGGACTTGTAAGTCCGGACCTAAACCCACGGTATATACAAAATTGCATGTTGGCAACCTTGCAATGTTGTCTGGGCGAAACTGTGGCCACATAACATGGAGGCCAACACTTGACAATGGCCAATAGCAATGTTTTCTTCATTTTGCAGCACAGATTTTGCGATCTATGGAAGGTTTTATGTGGTTCGGAACGAAAAGGGGTATGTGTCATGGTTTTTTTACAACCAGGTCCGGAACTGGTTCCCACCATTCAGGTTTTTTCGGACTTGAACCTTAATATTTTTACAAGTCCGGAACTGAGTCCAGCAAACCGGTACACAGTGCCACTAACAACAAATTATCGTATTTGGAATATACATGTGTATGCAACTGTAGGCAAGGTTGAAATAACACTGAAGGATAAAACACTGAAAATGTGCAAAGGAAAAAACTAACCTGAGCCAGTTCCAGTCTTCCACATTCCAAAGATGCAAGAAAGATCTGCTCATATGCTGGCCAAACTAGGACAAGAAGAGAAATTTTTAAAAAATTGTTTTTCAGTTATGTAGTATTAAATATCAATTACCTATGAGTATGGAGGTATTGTTTTAGGTCTGTGGGTTTGTTTGTATGTTTGTCCAACAGAGATGGTTGTAGTGAGAGTGGGTAGCTAATATAGATATCTTGTTACTTGATTGATAAGGAGGTAAAGCCTGAAGGTATGACCCAGCACACACCAGAGTAAGTGGGCAGTACGTGAAGGAATTCAGGAAGTGGTTGACTGTGTGTCATCGGCCTCCTTCCATCTCGTTGGACAATGGGCTCAGTGCTCCAGGATGGGCCCGGCACCTGACTGTGCGTAATACCTAATTAAATTACATCATACATCCCCAGCACAGGGTTCTAATATTCCCCGACACTTTGAGTTTGAGGGTTAAACGTAATTGCTGTGTGTTCACCTTCGTCGCCCAGTTTGCTGGTCAGCCCCCTCTGCATGAGGAAGTCGCCCACCTCCACCACCTGTTCACTGTTCCGCAGGTTCTCCTCGCGCCACTCTCGCAACAAGTCACGCGCATCTGGGGAACAATGTATGACCATCATTTACATAATTTGTAAATGTCCATCACTGAATATAGCAGTTCAAACAAATTTAATATACGAGTGATAGCCATGAGCACCCATGATGTCACGTCCAGCGAGTGGTAGGCAAAAAGCGGGTGACAGTTGATCGTTTGCGATAAGAACGATTCAAGCATGGAATCAACTTCCCGACGAAGTACAAATGTAGTTCACCAGAACAGTGTCAATAACAGCTTCAAGAGGACTATTGACTGCCATACCAAGGCAGGCTGTGTTCGACAGAGGAGCTACTAGAGGCTATCCGCCATCAAGCTCCTGACTGCAGAGATACATGTTCAGGTAAATTCAGTTGGGTGATTTGCCTACCAATTAATGAATTATTTGCATGTCTTCAAATAATTTGCATGTACAGTATTAGCCGTGGCGACTCTTGATTCCGGGCCTATATTATAGCCCTCAGCAAGAGTCGTGGAAAGGTCCATAGGCAGAACCGAACATTACGCATCGGCTGCGCGATGCTCCGTTTTCGTCCCGGTTTTCGGATGTCTCCAGCTTCCCTGAAGTCTTACCTCACGTACGGCAGGGTTGGCGCTGTTCAGATCGCCCTAAATACTCCACAAGGAGACCGATTCTGCCGTTTACGTGCAAAAATACAATCGGCGCCATCTTTAAAATCTACTCGGGAATGTTCGGTGCCGCCGTCGGGGACGTTCGGTAGCCTTTCCGGTTATGACCGGAGCGCTTTCGGTAATGGTCGCTCGTGCTTCGGTACAACCGAACGTCCCCGACGGCGGCACCGAACATTCCCGAGTAGATTTTAAAGATGGCGCCGATTGTATTTTTGCACGTAAACGGCAGAATCGGTCTCCTTGTGGAGTATTTAGGGCGATCTGAACAGCGCCAACCCTGCCGTACGGTAGGTAAGACTTCAGGGAAGCTGGAGACATCCGAAAACCGGGACGAAAACGGAGCATCGCGCAGCCGATGCGTAATGTTCGGTTCTGCCTATGGACCTTTCCACGACTCTTGCTGAGGGCTATAATGGGCCATTCCAAAAAATAAAAATGGAGGGGGGGTTGACGACACCCCAATCTGCATACTACCCCTGTCTTATGTCCCGCAGTCCTGACCCCCTATGTCCTGCTGTCCTGACTACTTCAACCCCCTATGTCCGGCTGTCTTGACCACTTTAACCCCCTATGTCTGGCAGTCCTGACTACTTCAACCACCTATGTCCCACTGTCCTAAGGGTTCCGACCCCCCCTATGTCCTAGTGTCCTGTCCTGCGTCGTCAACCCCCCCTCCATTTTTATTTTTTTGAACGGCCCAATATAGGCCCGGAATCAAGAGTCGACACGGCTAGTACAGTATATGATGTAAACAAAAACAGCGATCGCTCGTATTGAGAGTGGCAGCATGTCCGTGAAATATTTGCATTCCATTTAGCGTTTTGACGGAGGTGGGCGGGGCTATGGGCTCGGTCTACCAGTATTTTCCAACAAAAAAATTGCCATGCGAATCACATGTGGGCCCCCCTCCCCAAATTATACCAGTCATTCGAACGCCGTTTTAGGCATCATATTACGCTTAAAGAACAGTTTTTTCTTACTCAAACATCTCTACATATGCTTTTCTTATATACAATTTACCAAAAATAATACAAACCTTCCCAGGAAGAGCATAAAGGCTGAATTAATTGAGCTGGCTCTTCCAAATTCTGTCGACGCGACGCCATCTTGGATTTATTAAAGTCTCGTAGATCACCGCGAGAATTTGCGAGATCTTTATACCAGCGCATGCGTAGTAGCAAGTTGCCATTGGAGACAGAAAACACCCACCTCGAAGTTTCTGCTGCTCGGATTTCGTCCAGTTTTCTTCTTGTTGCGCAGTTGTTGTTGTGTTTTTCCCGCCCGATTTTACCTACTAAGATGATTCCGCCGAACGCTTCGCTCGTGAAGTACGACAACCCCGTGTTGGTGAGCCGCAACACGGAGAAGAAAACGCCACGGGTAAGTTTTGGTTGCTACGGGAAGATTTTTTTCGAACGCCGTCCGTCTTTTAGACTTGCCCCCCCCCCCCTCCCACAATAGCTATACTAGTTCAGTTCTGTCTCTCAAAAAGATTACACAAAATTTACACGTATCAGAAGATTCTGTTCGTTAATTTGTTGATAGGCGGTTGAATTGTTGCCAGTACTTTGCTCTGAGACGTAATCTTGTATTGTTACTTTGTTTGCAGCAAAATAAACTTTTGCAGAGACAACTCTAACTCAGCACTCCATAATACAAATGCTCTAGCCTACAATGTTGCTATGTACTCAAAATCAAAGTTTCCGAGTCTTTTTAAGTTTAAGGAGCCTGAAAAAAAGAAAAAGAAGTCTAGAATGCTTAAGAATACAACTTTTAAAATGCCCAGTATTGTGCAATAAACAACTGTACAAATTTATGACGTTAGTTATGCATTCATAGGACCAATGAATTTGCTTATCCCCTCTTTTTTCTTCCCCCACCCCCTAGGCAAGGAACCTGAAGGCCAGCCCCACCCCACCCACAAACACAGGTCCCGTCCCCAACCCCCCTGCCAAGGGCAAGTCCCCCTCCTCCGTGGCAGACGCCAAGGTCCAGCAGACAGAGGAGATTCTCAACTCCATCCTTCCACCAAGGTCAGAACTTTTCTTAAGCAGTCTTAAGTTAAGGTTTAGATCTTAAACACTATCTTGGTTACATTGCACAATTGTACAACAAATCATCTTTACTTTTGTTGTAAATTCATCATCAACAGCCAATTTTTTGTTTAAAAACAATTGGGTGTGGACAGAAGGTTCGTCCATGGTCGGGGCATGGTTGACAGTGAAATCTGACTCAAATTTAACTCAAATTTGATTTGATTTGTATCAAAAGGTAGGCTCTCAAACTTCAGCCAGCCTTGGTTGGCTGGTGTTCCGGGAAAGGTTCTGAATGTGTGACAGGGGCTTAACACATGTATAGCACACTGCACTTTGTAGTAACTTTGATTTGAAGTTAACAATGAAAATGACAATTTTTTTCTCTTTTCTCTACAGGGAATGGCAGGAGGGTGGTCAGCTGTGGGTGCAGCAGGTGTCCAGCACTCCGGCCACACGGCTGGACGTGGTCAACCTTCAGGAGCAGCTGGACCTGCGGCTGCAGCAGCGTCAGGCGCGCGAGACCGGCATCTGTCCAGTACGCAGGGAGCTCTACTCACAGTGCTTTGGTAAGGAGCTTGTGTTTTAACCCTTTCCTTACCAATCTATTTTTCTTAGTCCTAGGGCTAGCGCTGTGTCCTGTTACCGGTAAAATTATTTAGGTACAGGTACGTTAACATCTCTTGTACCTGTACCTGAACAGAATAAAACACTAGTGGACATCATTTTTGCACTAGAGATAACTAAATTTCATCTCAAGCTTTTTAAAGATGCCAATTTTTACAAATTAGCTATTGAAAGTCAGGGGAACTTTTAAGTACAGGTTGAAATACGTAAAACCTCATGAAAAGAAAACAATTTACCAGTAAAAAAAGACAGTTGGTAACTTGCAGATGATTGGCCAAACATGTTTAGGTACAGGTACTTGGCCACATGTATAACGTACAGGTGATTGGCCAAACTTGTTACAGTACAGGAACAGGTCCGGACCTGTACCAAAACCCCTATATACCTGGACCTAACATTTGTATAGGTACACAGCTCTATTTGGTCCTTCTCTGTTGTAACTTTTTTAACCCTTGTAAAACTCACACTGCTGTGAAAAGGGACTTTTACATGTAGTTTCACCCGCTAGTTCTAACATAAAGTGTTTTATACCCACAGATGAGCTGATTCGCCAGGTGACGATCAACTGCGCGGAGCGAGGCCTGCTGCTGCTGCGTGTGCGTGACGAGATCCGTATGACCATCGCCGCGTACCAGACGCTGTACGAGAGCAGCGTGGCCTTCGGCATGAGGAAGGCGCTCCAGGCCGAGCAGGGGAAGGCTGACATGGAGAAGAGAGTGAGTCGGATTTGTTAGGAATTCTCTACGGAGTACTGTAAACCTTGAAACGTTCACAGTGGTTTTATTTTTGCAGCTTTCCCACATTATCTGTATCTGTATCACATTACACAGTGAATATGCATTTCTAATGTATTACTACTGTACACTGTACTGTAGTCTCTACCAGGCTTCAGAGGTGGCTGGAAAGAGTAGAAATTGGTCAAATAGACAGATAATATGCTCTCAGGGTGTCCAACTGTACACCTTTAGTGGTCCAACTCCCCTGGCATTTTAACTGTCTGTTTGGCAAATTTCTACTCTTTCCAGCTGCCTCTGAAGCCTGGTAGAGGGTAACTGACTGTAGAATTGTTTCAGCAGTCACAAATCTCTTTTACCTTCTTGCTGCAAAATTTAGTCCACGCAACAATTATAGAATTTACAGTAAACAAGCAGATGTGGGGGGCACCCTAACATTTTCTGGGTTTTAATTTTTCCCAGAGAAATGCTAAAAGAAACTTTCTATTATTTGATTATAAACTAAATCTAGACTATCAGGGTAGATTTTGAAATTAATTGCTGTCCCTAGAATTTATAAATGTTCAAAAAAGTTTGATATTGCTGATAAATTCATAAATTTTGGTCTAAACTTTCTTTTGTGTTTCATTTTTTATCAGATCTCGGAACTTGAGACCGATAAGCGTGACCTTGAACGCCAGGTCAACGAGCTCAAGGCCAAGTGCGAGGCCATCGAGAAGAGAGAGGCGGAGCGCAGACAGGTGGAGGAGAAGAAACACTCGGAGGAGATCCAGTTCCTCAAGAGGACAAACCAGCAGCTTAAGGTGAGACTTAACTAGTTTCCTAGTTTCCTATCCTTTTGTATTTTTTATTATCTGTTTAAGTTAGCATTATTTTGTAACAGCATTATATTTATATTTTGTTTAATTCAGCGTTATTTTGTAACAGCATTATATTTATATTTTGTTTAGGGGAGGCCCTAAATAAGCCTTTTAGGTTTCAGGCCTCCCCTGCATGTTTGTTATTCTCATTATTGTATTGTTTTATTATGTTATTTCTTTATGTGCAAAGAACAAATAAACAAATAAACAAATAAACAAACAAGATTAAGATTAAGGTTAAGATTCAGGTTAGAATTAGCACAAGATTAAGATAAAGACTATGATTAAGAAAAAGATCTCAAGTATCAAGCCTAGGAGTTCAAAACTTAGTTGCGTTGTTTTTATACCGTAAATCCATTTACTTTCACAGTGGTTTTATTTTGCAGTAGAACGGAAGGAGATTTTTGTGTTTGAAACTACATTAGTAATACATTGGAAACCCATACTACTGGTGTAATGAATTTAACAGTTAACAGGTCACTTGGAAAACAAAACCACTGCACTGCGAAAGATTTACTACATAACATCACATGATGTAACTTTTTGATGTTTTTTCTCTGTTCCACAGACCCAGTTGGAGGGAATCATCGCTCCAAAGAAATAGAAGATTCTGACAACTACAGTCACCTCGGTAACAGCAGAAGCAAAAACTAGAAACTAAACAACTTTCTACTCAAATTAACATATTTTATTGAAGTTCTTACAATGCACACAGCAAAAGTTTTGGGAAAGAAAGAAATTAGAGGTGATTTGACGAAGTTTCAGCAACAACTGTAGAAATTCTTGGGTGTACAGTGGAGGATGGTATTCTAGGAATGTGAAAATTTTAAGACTTCAAAAAAAATAATCAACCATATGTGGCCTTATGAAATATAAACCCATGCTCTGCAAGTTTTGTAAGTATTTTTAATGTAGAGTATTAAAAACTTATTTGTCTGTGTCGAACTTTGAATAAAACAGTAGAGTTGTATATATACTGTCTTAACTAGGGCTATGTACCTACATGTAATACCTGAACCTGTAAAATTTGGGTACAGGTCCTGAGACCTGAATATCTGGTGTACCTGTACCTAAACAAAATAAAACACTACTGGACACCATTTTTACACAAAGGTTAGGTAAATTACATCTAAAATATGAAAATTTTGACACTTGAAAATCAGGAAAACCTGTAAATATTCTTGTTTTTGTATTAAAACATGTAAACCCTAATACAAAGACAACTATTTAGCACTGAAAAAAAGCCGCATGTATAACTGACACTTGTTCAGGTACAGGTACAGGTTCAAACCCTGTATACACGTGCCTACAATTTCTTCAGGTACACAGCTCTAGTCTCAACAATTCACCTATAGTCTTCCTCTGGCTAATTCCTTAATAGGGTGCACGCTGTATTTATAAGAATTCTTCAAACTCTGCAAAGAAAACACACTGTGCCTTACCAAGAATCCTGTATATCTGGGCTGTACTTTTGATATTTGTGTAAAGTTGAAATTAATTGGTCTGACGAAGGTTTAGTCTCTTGTAGGATGGTTGAAATGATGCACAAGTTGTCGTGTGATTGTCTATAATAAAATCTTTGCAGGTTTTCATAATTTTGTTATATCGTGTTTGTTGTATATCTGGTTATCTAAATGCTTTCCTGACATTGAAGGCATTTGTATCATGAAATTTAACAGCAAGTAAAGGTATGATCACTACTTAGTAGTGGACTGCACTTTCAAGTAAGTTGTTGAAAAGCAACAGATCACTATGCCTACTGCCTAGTACAGTAGTAGGTGTTCAGACCAAACCTGACAGTCCATGACAATTAGTTCAACCAATGATAGCATGGCAATTAGCATTTCGGGCAATGAAAGAGTAGCTATGTCCTGGCCCCCTCGCTCAAAACTCCAGGCCATCCTGCCTGACTGCATGGTCATCATTCAACCAATGATAGCATGGCAAATTAGTGATTCAACCAATGATAGCATGGCAAATTAGTGATTCAACCAATGATAGCATGGCAAATTAGTGAGTCAATCAATGAGAGAGCGGTTGGTACAGGTATTTCTGTATGATGCTGAAGTAGTCCGTATCACGTGACTGCAGGTTTCTAAATGTTTCTGATGTAATTCTTGACAGAGTTCGGTGTAGTTTTCATGACGTCACCATAATGTGTGCGCAGGCGTCCTACCGTCCGGGAGTTATCAGGTACCTGCACGGTTTGGCCGATTTACCAGTAAACCTGTGGGAAAATTGTAAATCAAAGTTGTCAATACACAAAGATTAGACTTTGCTGTTGCCAGTCGTGGTTGTTGTTCAACAATGATATTCACAATTCTTTATTCTTTATTCATGACACCAAAAAGCAAACCTTGCAGCAGGGATGAGAAACATCCCTGAATTGGAAGAGTTTGCGTACAGAAAATAAAAATGATAGGCAGTGTTTTTCGTAACAAGACAATTTAATTTTCTACGACACATGGATGATTATCTATTTATTATCTATTTATCGCACATAATGTAAATAAGAAAAGAACATAAATATATGAAATGGCCTTCGAATTCTCCCATTAACTCAACAATTAAATGATAACCAACAAATAACTAAAAACAGCTTAATAACTACATGTAACTATATATTTTTTATCCCAAGACTGACCACAGTTTGCGATCGTGCGACGATCATACGACCAATTTGTCTGCGCGCGGGCCCTTACCGGAGCAGAAAGATGCAACTGCGGGGTAGCGTTAATTCTGGATCACGCCGGCCGCGTCCTCGTGCCTTTCTATCCGCCCGCCTGTCTACAAATCTGCGGTGGTGATGGACAGTACCCCGCTCTGCCGTGGGCTGGCAGTCCGCAGCTGGAAAATAACAACAATTATCAACAACCCGATATCAAATTGCTGGTCGGTACCAGTCAAAGACAAACAAGGTAAGCTGCTGACGAATGAAAAGGAATAAGCGGAAAGATGGGCCCAACCAGTCCAAGCAGTATAGTCTTAAGACAAAAATCAGGCTCTACAACAGTAATGTGAAAATATACAATAAAATGACACTCGTCTTATATATATATCTTACATAATTTATGATATATGCCAATTCTTTGCTGAAAAGGATTGCAGTCACGTCCAACTTTTTTTCAATATTGAGAAGAGATGTGGGAGCGAAGTACAAGTAATTAAAACCAACAGGTCGAAGGTGGTCGCCCTACTCAAAGAAGAACCCCGTACAAAATTAAAGCGTACGCTAATGGGCCTGGGCAGGAGATACCCGGGTTGCAAAATTGTACTCCTCTAACCGGCTAACTCAGCCAGTTACTCAGGCATACAATTCAGTCTAAAAGGGTAGGTAATTACTAAAGGAAGTCCCATAGCCTTTTTCAGGCTGTAAGGGTAGTGGGTTGCTAATCTAGGGCACGGTATTGGAAGGCAGAGCCCATCCCTGTCCTTCCACCGCCTTTTACCTCCCCAACAGAAGTCAGGTACCCATTTTCACGGTGCCATTTTACACCTGGGTGGAGTGAGGAAAGTCGTAAACGAAGTGCCTTTCCCAAGAACACAACGTCTTGCCAAGAATGCAGTGCAAGGAATCGAACCGGTGACCTCTCGGTCTCATGCCCGCTAGCTTAGCCACTTTGCCATTCGACGCTAGTTTTTACTATTATTAGACGTCGCGGTGACATGATACAGCTGTTCAAGCTGGTGAGAGGGCTAGAGAGGATCCCGGTAGAGTCTTTCTTTGAGCTACAATTAACTGAGACCACAACAAGAGGGCATAGGTACAAACTCAAAGTCCCACTAGCTAGGAACAGGGCCAGAGGTCAGACATTCAGTGTCAGGACAGTGAAGGACTGGAACTCTCTGCCACTATCAACGAATGTAAAAACAGGCTGGATAAGCACTGGGCCAAATTTTTTTATGTACATCACTGATGATAGCTAGAGTGGAGATCGGGTAGAGATCGGGAGCCATCAGGCGAGATGCCTTCTTCCCGAAGATGGTATGCAGGTATGCAGGTATTATTCCAACAACCTGGGCGGCCTGGTAGAGGCTAAAGTAAGTGACTCACCGGTCAGTGTTAACATCGCAGCCAGCATCAACACGAAGATGATAGTGGACATCTTCATTGTCTCTTCCGTGTCTTCTCCACACTTCCGCAGGAATTCACCAGATCACTAGTACTAAAATCAAAAGTCTTCCGCTTTATCCGGTGTTCTTCCTACACAGTCCGTCGTCATTGACCTTATATGGCAGTGAGGTTGATTTCTGGTGAAAGAAGTGCATGTACAAATAAGGAGATAATGACAAGTTCCTGGAGGTGGCACCCCGGGGCTGGTTATTGTCTGGTGTCGTCACAGTTTCCTGGCAACGCTGCTCATTTAAATTGGTCTCCGAAAAGTGCAGGGTTTTTCGTAACTTTAATTTAAACCCTTTTTTTTTGTTCTTCCCTGTGTTATTACGTTAATGTAGTGCAATTTGATTATACAGTATTTAGGTTTCGAACTGCAATTTTTAAAGTGCGCATTACATGTACAACAAGAAATGACTGTGAATGACTTTGCAGTACCAAACAAACCCTAGAGCAAATTGCATATTTTTTGGTGCTTTCCGATTTGGTACATGGTGAGGTGGCAATTTGCACTGAATTCTTTGGTATTTTCTCTAATTTGTCTTACGTAACATATGAATTTCCTCCTTTAATTACCGTAAGTTATGGGTACAGAAGTATTGTTTTGGGTGACTGAGCCGTGGGCTTGTGTATCTGTCCAGACAGAGCAGGTTGACAGCACGTGGGTGGAGGAAGATTGACAGGCAGAATGACAGGAGGTCAAAGGTCTCAGAATCTGGCCGGGAGCTAGCAGGAATTAGAGGTAGACATGGGGGAATTCAGGAAGCCGAGGATTGTATACTTTCTGATATTCTGAAATCTCCAATTTCCCGTTCCTCTTACGTTACTTGCAGCTTGCTTTCTTTGTAAGTGTAAATTATACACGTATATATTATACGAGGGTTCTTACTTGTTTCGGTTGGCCAACTTTAGAGTTTTCGTCATTGAATTTAGTACTAGTCAAGGACATCAAATGACAATTTGCCAAAAAAAGGAAGGAATTCCAGTTAAAAGTGACGATTCCGTCATACATTCTAGGAAATTTATCATGAATTTTAAATGACTTTCTGAGAAGTCGATATGTCATTCTCCGTAATTCCCCGGAGAACATCCTGGAATGTAGGCGTGAAATCCAACACCAACCACTTCCAGAAACTCCAGGAAACACTTGACATTCCTAATAAGGTTACGTACCTGTTTGGGAATGACGATCATTTTTCCAATGATCTTCTCGTCTCTTCCGAGTCCACTGGGAGTTTCCTAGTCACATCTAATTTAGTGTTTTTTCTCAAAATTTCTTTCTGGCTGAGGTTAAAAGGCCGCTGACATTGCCAATACAGTTCACCTTCTCTTGTGATAGCCAGTATCCCCTTGTACATTATATTAGTAGTGTGCATCAGAAAGTGGTTCAATGGCATCCCCGCAGATATGCGAATTCCACCTTATATGAAACGTTCTACCGAAGTGCTATGCACAATACATTACGGGTTTCGCGCAGGCGCAGTACGTTCTGCCGACGTGCTATCATACATAGTTATGGTATCATGCACAGTTATGGTATCATACACAGTTATTACACCTAACCTGCACCGGTCCATGTACTGGGTATATGCAGGTTAGTGCAGGTAAAATTGGAGCCGTGCAGGTATTTCTGGTGTCTACCTGCACCTAACCTGCACTGGGCTATGTACTGGGTATATGCAGGTTAGTGGAGGTAAAATTGGAGCTGTGCAGGTATTTCTGATGTCTACCTGCACCTAACCTGCACTGGTCCATGTACTGGGTATATGCAGGTTAGTGCAGGTAAAATTGGAGCCGTGCAGGTATTTCTGGTGTCTACCTGCACCTAACCTGCACTGGGCTATGTACTGGGTATATGCAGGTTAGTGCAGGTAAAATTGGAGCTGTGCAGGTATTTCTGGTGTCTACCTGCACCTAACCTGCACTGGGCTATGTACTGGGTATATGCAGGTTAGTGGAGGTAAAATTGGAGCTGTGCAGGTATTTCTGATGTCTACCTGCACCTAACATGCACTGGGCTATGTACTGGGTATATGCAGGTTAGTGCAGGTAAAATTGGAGCCGCTAGTGTGCAGGTATTTCTGATGTCTACCTGCACCTAACCTGCACTGGGCTATGTACTGGGTATATGCAGGTTAGTGGAGGTAAAATTGGAGCTGTGCAGGTATTTCTTATGTCTACCTGCACCTAACCTGCACTGGGCCATGTACCGGGTATATGCAGGTTAGTGGAGGTAAAATTGGAGCTGTGCAGGTATTTCTTATGTCTACCCGCACCTAACCTGCACTGGGCCATGTACTGGGCATATGCAGGTTAGTGCAGGTAAAATTGGAGCTGTGCAGGTATTTCTTATGTCTACCTGCACCTAACCTGCACTGAGCCATGTACTGGGTATATGCAGGTTAGTGGAGGTAAAACTGGAGCTGTGCAGGTATTTCTGATGTCTACCTGCACCTAACCTGCACTGGGCCATGTACTGGGTATTTGCAGGTTAGTGGAGGTAAAACTGGAGCTGTGCAGGTATTTCTGATGTCTACCTGCACCTAACCTGCACTGGGCTATGTACATGTACGTGTAGGTGTATGTAGGCTTTTAATTGCTGCATTAACTGTTACCACCGATGAAGTCTAAAAAACTATTGGCAATGGGTTCTGAACAGCATTTAATGTTTATTTTATTTGATTTCATTTCATTGTCGTCATTGTTTCCTATGCCTCTAACTGAATCCAATGGGTTGCTGCAAAAATATACGAAAATTGGCCAACTAGACTGATGATATGCTAGGAGAGTTAACCGGTGTCCTAGCGATCCCCCCCCCCCCCCATTTCGTCCACGGGGGGTGAAAGTGGTGAAGGTGCGAAATCACTGTCACACCGGCCATACAATTTAAAACCCACGGGGTTTTACATGTGTTGGGTCGCCATCTTCTTTGAAGTCCACTAATTGCATTCCGTGGGTTGAAAATTATGATTCTCTGTTCGACTTACTCCTCTGGAATATTATTCAGTCTTTTTGGCCAATTTCTTACAGTTTTTCCAGCAACAAATTGGAGTCTGCTAGAGACCAGAAATTGTGTAAACCTTTTCTAATTTCCCCTCATAGCAACATTTACACATATCAATATCATACATAAATCTTTATATATATATATATATATTATAATAGAGTAATCAAACAATTATTTCATCAAATACTTGTAAATCTTTGCCATAAGAATGAGACTAGGAAGCAATTGGTATCATATTCCTGCCTTCCCTTGTTCATTGTTAAAACAAAATTACTAGGACTGTAAATTGTTAAAATACATAGCATTTCGCCCATTCTTCGTTAACGTGTGCAATTGCTGTCGCATGATAGTAGCGGCCCACAAAATTTTTAAAACACGCAATAACTGCGTATCTTGTGCTTTCCTGTTATCAGTACATGATAGTAATATACTAAGTTATGTTTTACCGCAACTGTCAGCTGCCTTCGGGTCGTCCAGGCGAAGATTTTGCTAAGAAACACGCTAAAATCACCTGTCGCAACCACTAGTAACGCACAAAACGTCGGGTTCAAACAATGAAAACGTGTGAGTTGACTAAATTTTCAGTCATAATTTACACCTATCCACCAAACCGTCTTGCCACAGGTGGATGAACTTGTCCAGCTGGCGTCCATACTAAATCTGATGTCGTTTTATTTTTGTCGCAAGGTTTTGTCTAACTTACGTTACCGAAAGATAGACGGGTATAATTCGCCCACGAAAAGATATTTCCCAATAATTTTCACACTGTCTTATCCACTAGACTGTGTTTTTGCGAAACAAATCCATGGCAGGGAGAACAAAACACGAGTATCGGAAAAATGACAACAAAAAACAGCGTTAGGCCGTTTGTCAATCTTTAATTCTAACTTACGTTACCATGGTTATTCGGATAATATCCCATTGAGATTAGAGACAGATACTTGCACTTCCATTCATCAGAAAGAGGGTCATCAGATATACATTTGCATGTAAATTTTATAGTGTAAGGGCTGACGGCTTAGATTGTATTGATCATCATAAGCATAATTCTAACTTACGTTACCGTCTAACTTACGTTACCATTTTTTTCTTCACTGTGTTATCGAATTTACAGGAAAAGGATATGATGCAAAGTTCGATTAACAGCATTTTATCAACTGTAACAATACTGTAGTTGGCCTTGTCTTGTACAGAAGGTTTACTCTCCCTGCTTTAATCTCCAAGCAGATGTAGCACGTGAGCTTGTTTTTGGCTATTTGGTGGTGTCTTTGGTGGTTTGTTCCGGAGATTACCATTTCTACAGACAAAAAACTTAATATCTCGAAAAGTATAGGTGGTAGCACCGTACAAAATTGGCAAAAGATGGTCGACAATACTGGTAACAAGTTCAGTACATTTGTTAGGTATTTGGAAGAACTTTATTTTTCACCATTTTCTACCCCCAATTGCACACGTTAACGGAGAATGGGCGATTTACGTCTCTGTTCTAGTTTTGGACACACAAAAAAAACGCCCTCTAGTTTACAAAGACATCGACGCGGCGTCCTCGGTGCCAGACAGTATCCCGTCATCCTTTGGGGCCAGCCAAACGAAGAACAAATATGGCGGCAGTGTCGGCCATCATCAATGATTCTGCGTTCAGTCGTCTGGACTTAAATCCGCCATAAGCGGTCATATGTCGAGATGTCTGGGGCTCGTCTCTGCGCGGCGTCAACTAATGAATCGTTTAAACAGGCCGGATTTGGAGGATCAAGTTTTACGATAAAAAGATGAAATGAGGCTTTAGAAAAGGCTTTGGGTAACTCGTTGCCCTGGCATTGTAGCCTTCAGTCAACAGTTTTTCAGACTTCCCTCACTTGACTCAGGTGTAAATGAGTATCATGTGTTAGGTGTGCATGCTACCAGCATACTTGCTGCCTATAGCTAGTGCACACTTTGTATTGTCATGTTACGATTCTGAAAAAAACAAAAACAAAACAGTTTTTCACGATACACGAAAGCACTATAGTTTCTACCTTCCGTAAGTTGATAGTGAGGATGCTAAGCTCAGTTTACTGACATCAACAAAACTAAAAGTAAGATCTATAAGATTAGAATCAGATGTTTTCAGTGTTGATGCATTTGTATGCTTGGGAACTTATTGATACAAAGTTGTCCTTTATCTACGTAAAGCCAAAGGCCTTCTATAAATATGCCCGAACTTAAGATATTATACATTTTCTCTCCCTCTCTCCTTCTCTCTCTCTCTCTCTCTCTCTCTCTCTCACACACACACACAGACACATACATACGCACACACACACACACACACACACACACCACACGGGCGCGCACACACACACACAGTCACACACACACACACACAGTCACACACGCACACAGTCACATACACACATACACCACACACACACACGCGCGCGCGCGCACACACACACACACAGACACACAAACACACACATGTGACCTCAGAACATGTACATCTCGCCTCTCATGCCTCTTCAGAGAGACACAGAGAGCAATCAAAAATAATGTGCACTAAGGAGTAATTCTCTATACCCTCTCATTTACGAAGCAAGAGTTTTCTTGATGAAAACGTCAGAAGAATTTAAGTCTCTTATCATGACGTATCTAGCTTTGCCTAACGTATGATTACTAAGTACGCCTACCCAGTTTAACATAACTACATCGCAATTATAGCGATGTGGGGGTGGCTCTGACATTCCCAACATCACATCTATGAAGGTTATCGAAGAAAAAAGATTTTTTACATGTTTCATTTTGATTGTTTAACACCATAACTCTGGCTGCTTTAGATAGAATTATATAACCGATATTTCAAACTATTTTGCAGCATGTGTTTTGCAAACATGTTGACACGTGGATAAAAGTTATAGATTGCCTATTGGAAGTCAGAAAAACTTTGGCAAAAACAACTGCTCTCTATGTAGGAGGTCTACTACGCAATAGTAACAACGCAGACAGTTAATTGTATTCATTAGCTGTTATTGCGAGAAGTAATTGTACGAATTTAATTACATGCTATACGCGTCGGCCACTGATTTTACGACAACATAATTTGCGATACAGTACAAAAACAAAACAAATTGTGAGTTTTTAATACCTTTATTTCATTTTCACAACCAACCACGTTATGAGCAGTTGTCACCTAAAATTCGTTACGCAATATTTTCGTCTTCTTCATCAACAGATCACTTTCAATGTCTGACAATAGAAGCAAGCCTTTGTAGTAAATGAAAGAGAAAGTAACACACCCACTTTGAGACTCATCATTTTTATTTTATTTCGACTGAATTAGATATTGAATTTAATTTGGCAACAACACGTTTACACAATTAATGTTACCAGTGTGTTTTATTAACTCATCTATCGTTGTATAATTATATCACACTTTTGCAGCGACCAGACTATACATTGTAACCTGCATGTAGAAGGCTGCGTAACTTCCCATGCATAATCATTGACTTTAATACACAATGACGAATTGTAGATCTACAGTTGTACAATTTGTTTAGCAATGTTTACACATACAAATAAACCCCTGTACACACTCGGTATCTTTTGGCTTTTATATTATAAACAATAAAGATTTTGAAAGTTATTCTGCGGTGTAAGGCCACTACAAATATACCTCTTAATGTTAGCAATATTGTGGCTAAAAAATTTACAGTTGGCATATCCTTAACGTCACAAGTATAAGAATACGCACAAAAACAAACGTTTCTTGTTAGATTAGGATCAGTATTCCCATAACATTTAGTGCATTGGTTCTTTACAGGCGTTACAAAAGAAAAAGTTTCGACTGAAAGTTGGTCAATACACAAAAGCTTGATGTGAAGTAAGTTTAGATAAACGCCATATATAATATTGTGCGCAAAACTTACTTAAACAGTGCCTACCGAAGCAAAAATATGTCCTTAAATAAACCTCATATTGGTAATTTCTATGTATGAGAAACCTTTGGCTGATCGATGGCTTTGTTTGGTTTACACTGCATGAAAAGTTGGATTTACCAATGGTAGTAAATACCAGCAAAGTCGGATAATGTTTACTTTGTAAACAGTACCGGACCTTAAAGTGAAAATTAGTAAACATTACCCGACTTCACATGCGTTTACTACCATTGGTAACTCTCACTTTTCGTGCAGTGTTAGAGTTGACTCAGTTATGTCCACTTTTCAGGCCCGTTTGAGCGCAAATCTGCCTTGCTATCTGTTGGGCCTTCCACAAGCAGTGCTGGGCGTCCAGGTCTCCCGTCTTTGGTTTCGCGGAGTCCACGAAGAGTCCGAACTTCCGAGCGGACCTGGAGCCGCTCCTCCTCGGAACCAGGTCGTCTCGCATCCCGAAGATGTAGTTGTACTTCTCGCGGTACGACTGGCACTGGCGCCGGCGAAGCGCGTGCAAGCGGGCGGCAATGCTGTTGACACTGGCCGACGCCGTGGCGCTGGACGCCGCGCGGTCGTACTGCTGGGATCCGGAACGGAGCGGCGTGCAGCTACAGCGGTCATACTGCCTCATAGAGGACGACTCCCTCTGCCCGCTGCGAGCGGTTGGGACACTCTCGGCGGTCGCGTTTGGCGGGAAATTCAAATTTCCGTGCACGTAATCCCCGTGGTGGTGGATAACGGAAGTCGGGCCGCGCACTTCCGGTCTGTATCCGGTTGAGAGGTGATGGCTTGACCGGTGGTAGGACGTGGAGGGTAGGTAAGTCTGGGACAACAAGTTGTAAGAAAACGACGGCTTATAAGGCATGGGTGTGCGCACGCGCAAGCTTGAAGACGTCTTCCAAGAGTGTTCGTTTCCTTGCACGAGGGGGGAGTTGGCAAACGCCTCGTAACTGTCCGGATCGAGTCCAAACGCGCTGGGCTGTTTGAAGACGCCGCTTTCCCCTTCGTACTCTTTCGCGCCGTCGTTTTCCAGCAACTGGAAAGTGCCTGACAGGGTGGTACCCTGTCTCTCCTTTGCTCGGGGCGATTTTTCCACCTCTTGCTTGAACATAGACATGGAGAGCTGCTTGTTTAACGTTGTCAAGTCCATGGGCTTTTCCTGACTTCCAGTTCCATCCTCGTAGCTTCCCAACGACGCCCTTCGGGACGCTTTTGTGACCTTGGATTCGAACTCGCCGCCGCCATTTTGGTTGGTGATGACGTCATACTCGTCGGTGAGGTACGGAGGGTGTTGGCCGTTGCTATGGGCCTCCTGTTGCCAAGGGCGGAACACCCGCCACGAGTGGGAGGATGGAGGCGGCATAGGCTTGGGTAGAAACTCTGTATGTAAACAAAAGGAAAACATCAGATTCTGTTTCTCATATTGGTAAACCAAGGACATTATTTTTTATATCAATATCTATCTAAGGATAGTATACACCTATCTATATGTATCTATATATATATACCTATCTATGTATGTTACATAAAAGGCATCTCTTTCACTGATGAAAGATAGCCATATAGCGTCTTCAGAGAGTTTCTCCAGTTGCTTGATTTATTTTGTATTACACATAACTGTGTCAATACTAGTGATCATGATGACAGGTACATAAGGGCATCTGGCCATTGTGGTCATATGTTATATTGGTGGTTTCTTGGATTATTTTCTCAATTTATCAAGCAACAAAAATCCTGTCTTTTGTAATAGTGATCACCAATCTAGAGTATGACCATTTTGTCCAAAGTTCATCGAGTGGTCACTGTAGACATACGCATGTAACTAGGTAGCCCCATAGCCTTTATGAGGCCATAGGGACAGTGGGTTGTTAGTCCACTATGTCTAGGGGACGGTATTGGAAGGGGGAGCCCAACCGTTTACCTCCCCAGCCGAGGTCATGATTAGGTCTTTAGGACTTTGTATTGCCCTTGATTATTTGTACTACTACACCTGCTTGTTTTTTACGAATTGTTGCGCTGTAAGGATAGACTTTTAATCTTGTCGCATTAAGAGACACTTTTCTGTATATACATCCTTTTTACCCTGTTTGCTGTATGTTTTACATGTTTTAATTAAGCTACTGCTCGCATTGTAATTGGTCTTGGCTGCCATGTCTGTGTCAATTGTTCTTGAAATAAACCACTCATATAGGTACCCATTTTACACCTGGGTGGAGTGAGGAAAGTCGTGTAAAGTGCCTTTCACAAGGACACAACGTCAAGCCAGAAATGCAAGGAATCGAACCCGTGACCTCTCGCCTAGCTACTCGGCCATTCGACGTCACAAGCCTAGGCAGGTTTGGCTGTACATTAAGTTACTTGTATCTCACTTACTACAACTGATTATTCACCTTGTTCCGGGCTGTACACCATGCCGGTTTGTGCACCCGTCGTGTCCTGTGACGTGGCGGCTTCGTCTGAGTTCGGCGCGTCGTCGGCCACCGAACATGCCCGAAGGCAGTCGGATGACTTCGGCTCCTTCTTCACTCTCATGGTGTGGTGTTGCAAGTTTCCCTCACTGCGAATTGAATGAATGAATAAATGAATGAACGAACGGGTGGATTAAAGACTGGATAATGAATGTAAATGTAATACAAATATAAGGAAATGCAATCATAGATGGCAGACTTCACCCCTTTACCCTTACAGCTTTTCTACCCTTCCAATCTTATGACAAAAATAGCGAAACTATAAGTATGTGTATCAACGTTAACGCTGCAGTGGGCATACTGTGAATCGCAGATACATATACACGCATATACTAGTACACAGACACGCACACACAAACACATATGCACGCGCGCGCACACTCATACATGCACACACACGCGCGCGCACACTCATACATGCACACACACACAGACACACACACATACACACGCACACAGACACAGACACACGCACACACACAGAGAGACACACACACATACGCACACACACACAGAGAGAGAGAGAGAGAGAGACATACATACACACAGTGCGACAGAGAGAGAGAGACAGACAGACAGACAGACAAGCCCAAAACAATGCTTCACACTTTGGGTAATACATTTCAAGTTGAACGCACATGGTTATAATCTTGATATATGAAGGAACGTCGCTATGTACGTAACGTTAATATATGTTAAATGTTTACTTGGATACAATAGACATCTAGTCTGGTATGACAAAAGAACGTGGGGGTTTTTCCGTCACACGCGTACGTGTATCATACGTGGAGATTGTCTGGGCCACTGGGAGGAACATGAATAATCAAAGGCCTGGGGCTGAAATGGCGCAACGAGTTGTGAAATTGGGAATTCGACTCAATGAACCATGTAAAATAGACTTTCCGACAGTTCATGATATAGTATGGATTGAAATAACATTAACGTTAAACATTACAATAGTGTGGGCTGTCACAACGAAGTGCTTGTCAACTCCATATGACGCGTATGCACTGAGTAAAGAATTTACAAGTTATTCCATATATATGACTTATTATCAATGTAGTGGTGCACAACGTTTGCTACAGACATGTCTCAAAATGTTACGAATAAACACTGAACATGCAGCAGTGGACATAAAGAATACACACTCACACATGTACGCATACACGCACGCATACGTGCACACACACACGCGCGCGCGTACACACATGTACGAAAACACACATACACGCGTACACAAACACACACAAACAAACATACATACATACAAGCACAAACATACGTACACACGCGTATGTATATACTTCGCACGCACACGCAAAGGAAAGTAATACTGAAACATGTAAAAATTGACTTTTAAATCAGCATCATTTTTAAAAAGAGTTAACTTTAAATAAAGGAAATAAAAGTAAGCATACAACATACCGTTATTTTCCTTAAGCTCTAAAACCGATGATTCTTCCAACACCTTTTGTAAAAAAAGTCTTTTCGATGTCGAGAAAACGTCTAACAATCTCTATGCCTCACTCCCGTATATTAGAGCCTCGCAAGCATTCGGCGTTAAAAAAAACATCTCCCGGTAATTGTCTAGAAGGTTTCGCGTATCAAAACAGTTCCAGGTACGGCCCGCCTACTCCAGACTGTGATCAAAGCGCCATGCCGACACAAACACGTGCGGCTTGGCATCGACGCACTTCATTACGTGGTGGGAGGCGCTACAAACGCATACCTGCCCGCCAGCCCCGGGGGAATGGAGTTAGAATATTGTAATTAACTTCTCCAGCATGGTAACCAAACCATCAGGGGATTCATTGGTGTCCGACGGCACTGGTAGTGTTTGGTCAACGTTGCATCAGAATTTGCCCATGCATTGCATGCAGACGATACATCTCTCTTTTCAGACACAGCATTTGAAACCTATAGACGGGATGTCAACCTTAAATACACGAATACAACCTCAAACGAAGCTTATAGTTAACTTCTCTAGCCTGGTAACCTTACCATTGGGAACTCCCCGGTATCTCTAAGGAGCTAGGAGTGTTTGGTCAACGTTGCTTCAGAATTTTGCCCGTTGCAGACGATATCTTTTCCGATACAATATTTCAAAACTATACACGAGATGTCATACCTGCCCGCCAGCGACGGGGGATGGAGTTAGAATATTGTAATTAACTTCTCTAGCCTGGTAACCAAACCATCCGGAGCTCCCCGGTATTAGTCTCCACCAGACTCCTTTCCAGGCTGAATAAAACAGGCAAACTTGTCCTTCTATGGCGAGCTAACTCCCCTGGCCAATTATATTCCCTTTTTGGGGCCGATTTCTACTATTTATTCAGCCTGCAAAGGAGACTGGTGGAGACTACCCTGGTATCTCTAGGGCACTAGGAGTGTTTGGTAGACGTTGCATCAGAATTTTGCCCGTTGCAGACGATATCTTTTCCGACATAACATTTTAAAACTATAGACGGGATGTCAACCTTAAATACGCGCGCGAATACAACCTCAAACGAAGCTTATAGTTAACTTCTCTAGCCTGGTAATAAAACCACTGGGAACTCCCCGGTATCTCTACTGCACTAGGAGTGTTTGGTCAATGTTGCATCAGAATTTTGCCCGTTGCAGACGATAACTTGTCAGACACAACATTTGAAAACTATAGACGGGATGTCATCCTTAAATACACGAATAAAACCTCAAACGAACATTATAAAAAAATATAAGTATCTTCTCTAGCCTGGTAACCAAACCATCGGAGCTCCCTGGTATCTCTACTGCACTAGGACAGTTTGGTCAACGTTGCTTCAGAATTTTGAACATGCAACCCACGGGATACCATAGGTGTCCTGTTTTGTTGGCCTGCGCGCATGGATTTGTGGGTATCAGACAGTTTGATATCGGCTAAGTGGGGCAGACATAGAGCGCCATAATGACGGTAAAGGCGAAGGCTGACCTAGCCATGCATGGTACAGAGTCAAAAAGTAGCACACAATACTGTCGAATTCAGAAAATTCTCATTGCAAAACAGGCTTCCAAATCTGCAAATTTTTCATACCTGCCCCGTTTTGTTTTTTCCAGAGCGGTACCGGCTAACGTTAAAAGCATCCAATGCAATTTCAGGGAAGCAAAACTGGATTTTCGAACTCAATTTTATGGGCATTCTTTTAATGTAGTAATTTGTAGCAACCCTATCCCATAGCAGACTGATATCTGTGAGGCAAAAATGCGATGTAGCTGACGGAAAATGGTTGTTTGTTTTGTATGGTAGGCTGGTTCTAGCTATTTATGGGTGGTACCAAGAAAAAAAAGGGACTCGTCATGTACCTACAAACTATAGCTCGTTTTGAGGCTATTTTAAGCGCTTCAAGTATGAAATGATGACGAAAATGTGCTAAGAAATGGCAGTAAATGTCAATATCAGACAGATTTCCCCATCCAGAATATAGTTTTGTTTTGCCGCCCTGAAACTGCATTGGATGCCCTTAACATCTGCTTGGAGATTGTTTTAATCGTTCTATCATCGGTCTCGTTAATCCTCGTCAGACTCGCGAGATTTATTTTCTGACGTCCAAATCTTCAAATTTTGATAACCTCACCGTTTTTTCCAGAGCTGTACTTCCTAACGCTAACATCTGCTTGGAGATTTTTTAATCGTTCTATCATCGGTCTCGTTAATCTTCGTCAGACTCGCGAGATTACAGCCGATTCATTTGTCTGTTCGGTTAATCCTTCAGCGAGGAAATAATGACCAGGAAAAGGCGGGAAAACGCCTGGCGTGACGCCCTCTAATGAGACAGGAAAAGCGCGGGAAATCCACAGATTGGACTTTACGAGAAGATCATAAAATTGAGATCAGACATGAATCATTCAGTCTGGTTTTTTTTTTTTTTTTTTTCAGACACGTCGCAAACAAACTTGTGGCGTCGTGTGGCGTAATGCTAGGGCATTTGAAACAGGCCCATACGTCCTGGGTTCAAATCCGCCAATATACCCGACGTTGTGCCCTTGGGAAAGGCACTTTACACGACTTTCCTCACTACACTCAGGTGAAAATGAGTACCTAGCTTTGGTTAGGGACGTCCCTCGGATAGGACGTTAAATGGAGGTTCCGTGTTGGGAGAGAGCCACACCCCGTGCACGTTAAAGAACCCACCACACCTTTCGAAAAAGAGTAGGGACATGCCCCGGTGTGCGATGGTCTAAATTCTACAGTCCAGAGTTGGTGATTCAATACAAATCACCCGGACGGAGACTATCCAGGACCATGCCTGACCTGAACCCTAACCCATTCAGGCATAGAACTAGATAGGCGCGGGTCTGGATACAGTAAGGGTTACGGATAGTCTGACTCTCTAGACAGTCTCCGCGTATCCAAGAACGTACTAGATTTGCCCTAGACATGGTTCTGGATACGTGTGGACTATCCAGAACCGTTCCTGAGCATGGTTCTGGATAAAGCACAGTTCTGGATAAAAAAACATCAGTACAGGTTGGACTGTTGTTTACTTCATTTCATGACCATTATACGCAGAGATGGACGACATATTTCAGACAGGTACATGTAAATACACTAGACTAATAATGAAGTCCTCCGTGCTAGCCTTCATGCGTTTTTCGTGGAAGCTTCCCGAGCATTATTAGACGGTTTTGGGTATATGTATTTAGGACAAGGACTTTCCTCGCGGTTTAAGGAAAATCTACGACATCTTTATTTCTACACTTCTTATTCTCTCAATTCAATGTTTTTCCTACAATTCTTACAAAAATTGAAAATTTTGTACCACCTAGTGCTTATTTTTCATAAAGCTGATCAGAAAAGTTTTTTTATCGTGTAGGATTGGGGGCTGGGGGGGAGAATGTTTTCATGTTTTTGTTTGCGACAATGTTGAAACTTATGCGTCAAGTTAGTGTGAGAAATATGACGGTATTTTATTCATTTTAGAAAGGAGTTTCCCTGTAAAATTGTTGTTCTTCAAATCAACATACAGTTTGTGTGTGTGTCTTTTTTGTTATTGTCTCTAACGTTGATCTTTAACGTTAACGTGCTCGAGGCGTGGCTCTCCTCAAACATGGGTTCTCCAGCTTTACGTTTCATCCAAGAAGACGTCCCTTACTGAAGCTAGGTACTCATTTCGTTTGAGTCGAGCGAGGAAACATGTGCAAAGTGCCTTTCCCCAAGGACACAACACCAGGGCCTGATAGGGATTCAAACCCAGAACCATTAGATTCTAAGTCAACAATTCTAACCTCAAGACCACCTTGCTACCAACATTTCTAGTGAAATACAATTGTAATGACCTTAAAAATCCCTACACCCCAGCCTAGCCGTATCAATAGACAAGTAAACACGATGAAAGTATTCTTGGCAGACGAATCCAGGCAAGACCAATCGAAGCTCACCAGACAATTGTATTACGGTGAGACGTACAGATCTACAAAGCAGCTCGCGTTGCGCTTTTTTTCTGCCGTGAAGTATCAAGTGACGCAAACAGCTCGTGTGGAGCAGACATACGTTTTGGTTCTATAATAATCATTACCATTATTCCTTACATAGGGACTCCCTTTTCTCTGGACGGTCATCCCTGAGCGACCATTGAACGACAAAAAAATGAATTTTTTGTGCGACCCTTCATTCTATATTTGGAATATGATGCACGGTGTTTAAGTATGAGTTAAAAGGTAACAAAACACACAGACGTAAAAGAAGTCGTTCTTTGCGCGTGAAACTCGTTGAGTGATCTGTCGACTGTTTGGCCGCTACGCGATCGCAGCTACTCTCCAAGCAGAGGTTTTAGGCTTCTCCTTATTTTTGACGTGTTCGGGGGTGTTTTTATCGGGCTTTCTTTTATGTACTTGTATCTCTTTTTTGGCGTCTTAGATACTGCCTGGCCAATTTCATACTGTCTTGTCACTTGATACTGTCGTGCAGCCATCGTAAGATCTGCTTGGAGATTAGGTCGCAGGCTCTAGTCAAAGGGTGTAAATTGTGAAGTAAACACACTAACTTCGTACGTTATTTTGTGGTATCACTTAGATAGATATTCCTATGCTAGACGCTCAACAAAATGTTATCTGGTTTTCTTTGTTTGCTTGTTTGTTTGTTTGTTTGTTTGTTTGTTTGTTTGTTGGCTTGATTTACTTCCCCTACCCCACAAAATATGAATATGCATGCACCCATGCAATCAAGCAAGTCAATAGAATCATATATATATATATGAACAGAGTATGGCCTATAGAACTGGTGAAAATGACAGAAAAGCACTTTTGTTTTACATTACAGTAAACGGTACGGTAAAACATGACTTAGACCCGCCTAAGCTACTCGCTGTGAGCGTCGTTGAAATGTAAAAAGGAGAGGGCATTGCAAGTGAAAGGCGAAATTAAAAATGTAAAGAAACTACATCTAAATTTATCCACAGACACACACTGCACACACACACACGCACACACACACACACACACACACACACACACACACACACACACACACACACACACACACACACACACATACGCACACACACACAGATACGAATACACAGTTACACACACACACACACGTACACAGAAATACACACACACACACATACACAGAGAGAGAGACGAATACACAGTCACACACACACACACGCACACACACATGCACATCATACACGTGCTCTCATACACACACACACACACACACAACATATATACAGGTACACTGTGAGTGAGAGAAACGGAAAGAGAAAGAACTACAATCATTACAGGTTAGTCTTTGCATAAAACAAATGCCAATAGTTAACGTTAAAAACCCCAAACGTGTATGTGTGTGTACTGTAGACGTTGCAGTGAAGAAAGAGCACAAGCTCACCTGAAAACGGCTTCCGGTCTAATGCCTTTCACACTCGTAGCAGGTCTTTCGTCCTGACTGCGATTGTTCCACCTACGGTGCCCAAACCATGCAATACTTCAGTAACAACTTCTAGACGAACACGGGGAGAAACAGGCGTATTTCGTGCCGATATTCCTGGCCTGTCGGGAGAGAGAGAGCGAGTGTGTGGCCGCGCGTCTCCCTGATCCGTCTGTAGTGACTCGTGAGTAGAGGCGACCCTGGTAATCAGCGCCCGGCAGTATGACGGCTCCGCTAATTAGTCTGCTTGGGATGACGACCATTGACAGACAGCCCCTTTCCGACTTTTTTTTTCAATCGCGCTTGTTGATACGCTGTCTCGTGCCGACGACGGGTGTGCGTGGGGCAAGACAGGGTGGAAAAACAATTACGAAAAAAAAAGAGCCTTGTCGCGTCTGGACGCGTCGATCAGCGTCATGCTGTGTTTGTGTATGGATTCTTGTCCAGTCAACTTTCTGTTGGAATAACAATCTTAGTATCGGTGATTAACATAATGAACTGCGTCCAGACGTGAACAAATCTCTCCGAATTTTTTGGTGTAGCAAGCTGCATCAGGTTCAGATGACCGATTGGTTTGGACCCGAGACGCCTGGAATTTTTCAAGTGGGCTAAGAAGTCTATATCGCCCCCCGTCTTTGTTTCTGTTGTAGGCAAAGACGATTCCCCGTCCCCTGTTCAAAAACAGTAAAATGTAGCCAAATAGGGAGAATAATTGCCCAGGGGAGTTTGGCCACCCAGAGTTTATTTGGGGGGGGGGAGAATTAACCCTCCCGCGGACTGACTCTCCTATTTCCCTTTCTTTGCCGAATTCTACGATCCGCACCCAGTAGGAAGGCCTGGTGGAAGCTACCCCTCTGCGATCCGTACCCCCGTATGAAGGCCCGGTGGAGGCTACCCCTCTGCGATCCGTACCCCCGTAGGAAGGCCTGGTGGAGGCTACCCCTCTGCGATCCGTACCCCCGTAGGAAGGCCTGGTGGAGGCTACCCCTCTGCGATCCGTACCCCCGTAGGAAGGCCCGGTGGAGGCTACCCCTCTGCGATCCGTACCCCCGTAGGAAGGCCCGGTGGAGGCTACCCCTCTGCGATCCGTACCCCCGTAGGAAGGCCTGGTGGAGGCTACCCCTCTGCGATCCGTACCCCCGCAGGAAGGCCTGGTGGAGGCTAACCCTCTGCGATCCGTACCCCCGTAGGCAGGCCTGGTGGAGGCTACCCCTCTGCGATCCGTACCCCGTAGGAAGGCCTAGTGGAGGCTACCCCTCTGCGATCCGTACCCCCGTAGGAAGGCCTGGTGGAGGCTACCCCTCTGCGATCCGTACCCCCGTAGGAAGGCCTGGTGGAGGCTACCCCTCTGCGATCCGTACCCCCGTAGGAAGGCCTGGTGGAGGCTACCCCTCTGCGATCCGTACTCCCGTAGGAAGGCCTGGTGGAGGCTACCCCTCTGCGATCCGTACCCCCGTAGGAAGGCCTGGTGGAGGCTACCCCTCCCATACTTTCCACCCACCCTTACCACAACGCACCACTAATTTTAGCTGGAAATTTGATTTAACTATAACCACCTGGGGCAAGAAACCTGTGACTTTTTACATGTTTACCAACACGGTAATATAAGTTGTGTTCATGTATAGCTATCTACTTCTATTAGTCTGTGATGTCATATATATGTGTCATCACGTTTTGTGCCACATGTGCACCGTCAATATCAATCGGTAATTGCAGTTTTGGGTTCGGTAATTGAATCTAAAATTACTAATTTTCTGTGTAACAAACAATTAAAAAGACTGTGCTAAAGGGGCCGGGACATCAAAACTTGGTTGTCTTGTTTATTTAATTGCGTATGGGGGAGCCGAAAGTTTGCATACAATGGGTATTCGACACCTTAACATTGTGAAAATATGGAACATTTTACAAGAAGGCAAGACTGGAAGCCGTTTTAAGGTGAGCTTGTGCTCTTTCTTCACTGCATCGTCTACAGTACACACACATACACGTTTGGGGTTTTTAACGTTAACTATTGGCATTTGTTTTATGCAAAGACTAACCTGCTGTAAGAACATTCTACAACAGAATTATGAAACAATTATGGAACATTTTACAAGAATGAGGCATCGTTGATAGCCTCATTTATATTTGGCTAATTTCAAAGCTTTTTAGATCTATATAGAACAGCATAACATTCTACGCATAAGTGACATAAAAGTTTCTCGCTGAGATTTTCATCGATAAATGCACAATATATGCATATTGGTAACCAATCAGAGCACTACATGCACTGTACCACTCCGTTTAAGAGCGGTTCAGGTCTAAAGAAAACTAAAACCGCATGCTCTTTCAAATTTTCCTTTTTCTAAGTAGAAATGTCTATGACACGTTTAAACACGCTTTGGTTGTGCCTTGTAGTACTTGTTTTCCTGTGTTTAGACATGTAGACCAATCAGCATGTCAATCAAAGAAAGGCCCATCCAATAGGATAACAGGATTTGCTTGACATATGATGTTCGATGGGCGTGCCTCGTATTGGGTGAGGTACTCTGGCCATTACCAGCACGTCGGCTGAACGTACTGCGCCTGCGCAAAACCTGGATTTTCGCTGGATTTTTGGTCAATGTTGAATCAGAATTTTGCCTGTTGCAGACCATATCTTTTTCTACACAACATTTGAAAACTACAGACGGGCTGTCACCCTTATATACGCGAATTAGACGTTCTGCCGAAGTGCTATGCACAATACATTACGGGTTTCGCGCAGGCGCAGTACGTTCTGCCGACGTGCTGCTATTACCGTGCATGCGCATACGAGGCGATATTTGTAGTTGTGTCCTGATATCCCGACAGTTTACATATCTCCACAGATATCCGATTTCTTGTTTAATATTTTCGTGTCTATAGGATTCTCTTCTCTTCTTTCTTCTTTTCCCTCAACTTCTTACTCAGCGTATATATACACAAACACACACGCACACACACGCGCACACACACGCGCGCGCGCACACACACACATATAGATAGATAGATGGATGGATAGATAGATAGATTGATAGATAGATAGATAGATAGACAGATAGATAGATAGATAGATAGATAGATAGATAGATAGATAGATAGACAGATCCTCATTCTACAACCCTACAACCTCCCCCATGTTTTTCTAAACTATGTCCCCCTCCCCTGATCTATAACGGTCTGTCCCCGCGATCCTAGTGTGGGTAGGCAGACAGAGAATTAAGGTTCTGCCGATTGTTTCTCGCCCTTTGTTGTCGCCGGGTTCCCGAGCAATCATAAACTGTCGGGCTTCAGACAATTAAGTGTACGGGGTAAATAACTACAAAAAAAGTTATCAATATTCATAAACCCGATACTACAATGACTAAGCGTGGTTTCAGGCTTGAGTGTAGCCTCCTGTGCAGGCCTCCTAGCGGGTGGGTGTTAATACTGGGTTTTGTAGAATTGTTAAGTTAAACGCGTTCTTTTGTCAGCCATCGTACAACCAACCGGCCATTGTAGGACAAACTTAGCCTCTACCAGGCTTCGGAAAGCGGCTGGAAAGAGTACGGGACGCGACAAACTGTACTCTCTCCCGGACCAATCCCCTCGCGTCCTCGCGTGTATATCTGTCTATTTGGCCAATTTCTACTCTTTAAATTCCAGCCGCTTTCCGAAGCCTGGTAGAGGCTAGGACAAACTTGCCTCAGAAGTCCTCCTAGATCCTATGGTCAGCTGGTTGTACGATGGCAGGCAAAAGAACGCGTTAGCAATTCTACAAAAGCCAGTATTAAAACGGCCACCCGCTCGGAGTCTTGCACAGGAGGCTAGCTTGAGTGAGTGATAGCACAGAAGTTTCAAGCAGGCTGACAAAATATCTACATTCTAAGAAAATGTAGAACGAAAGTTCAAGCAATTTTTAGTTAAACAAAAGGCTAACTATGTACATATGCTTTGTGGGAAAAATGACACCTGTTCATAACTGTAATCTTTGTGGACGTCTTCTGGTTATTTCCCACAGTATGGCCTGGGAACGAGCCCACGTGTCGGAGAATACTGAACCAGACAAAACAAAGACCTCCAAGCTACAATGTATGTACCTTAAAGTTAGTACAGTGTGTATTGTACTAACCCAAGATGCTTACTGTTGCCGGTTAATCTTAATAATATGTGGGTGGATTGAAGTAAACTCGTGACAAATTGTGCAGTACATATTTTACTTTATTTGAATCATTTTCATTTCCCGGGCGGCGGGCGTGGAGGCCGGGTGCCCTCGGGTGGTGGCGGACGAGTGCCCTCGGGTGGTGGCGGACGAGTGCCCTCGGGAGGTGGAGGCCGGGTGCCCTCGGGTGGTGGAGGCTTCGTACCTTCGGGAGGTGGAGGCCGAGTGCCCTCGGGAGGTGGAGGCCGGGTCAAGGCGAATCCGTCAATGATTGGTGGAGGCCTGGTGCCCTCGGGACGTGGCGGCCTGGTGCCCTCGGGAGGTGGAGGCCGGGTACCCTCGGGAGGTGGAGGGTGGTGGAACCCGTCCGGGCGAGGAGGTCGGAACTGCCTTTTGCTGGGCGGCGGGGGTGGTGGACGGGTACCCTCGGGAGGTGGAGGCCGGGTGCCCTCGGGAGGTGGTGGCTTGGTGCCCTCGGGAGGGGGAGGCCGGGTGCCCTCGGGAGGTGGAGGCCTTGTGCCCTCGGGAGGTGGAGGCCGTGTGCCCTCGGGAGGTGGAGGCCGGGTGCCCTCGGGGGGTGGTGGACGGGTGCCCTCGGGAGGTGGTGGACGGGTGCCCTCGGGAGGTGGAGGGTGGTGGAACCCGTCAGGGCGCGGGGGTCGGTCGAATCCAAATCCGTCAATGATCGGTGGAGGCCGGGTGCCCTCGGGAGGGGGAGGCCGGGTGCCCTCGGGAGGTGGAGGCCTGGTGCCCTCGGGAGGGGGAGGCCGGGTGCCCTCGGGAGGTGGAGGCCTTGTGCCCTCGGGAGGTGGAGGCCGTGTGCCCTCGGGAGGTGGAGGCCGGGTGCCCTCGGGGGGTGGTGGACGGGTGCCCTCGGGAGGTGGTGGACGGGTGCCCTCGGGAGGTGGAGGGTGGTGGAACCCGTCAGGGCGCGGGGGTCGGTCGAATCCAAATCCGTCAATGATCGGTGGAGGCCGGGTGCCCTCGGGAGGGGGAGGCCGGGTGCCCTCGGGAGGTGGAGGCCTGGTGCCCTCGGGTGGTGGAGGCCTAGTGCCCTCGGGGGGTGGAGGGTGATGGAACCCGTCAGGGCGCGGAGGTCGGAACTGCCTCTTGGCAGGACGGGCGACCACCTGCCGGAATCAAAGGATAGCGTTAGAGATTAAAACTATGTAACAACCTATATTAGTAACATCCTTTTAGTCCCAAGAAAGTTCTTTTTGTCAGCACAAAGACAGGATCCTAGACCTGTTTTGGAAAGGAGGTGGAGACGAATATCTCACTAAGTGCCATAAAAATATATGTTACTAACTAAAATATTATGGCAATTCATAGAAGCACCATACTGGACAAGACAGCCTAACACTGCACGAAAAGCCAGATTTCCATACGTTTCCAAGCTTGGACACGTTGGTGAAACCTGGTGTGTCACTGCCGTGTATATGAGTTTCCACGGGTGTCCTATCCCGGGGTTTCCAAGCCTGGAAACACGTGCACACAACCGGGGATACGCAAAGACTCAACGGTGTATACAGAAAAGCAAGTTTATCGCGGTGCAGCTAGAAACCCCATACAAATTTCTTGCAAAATGCTTAGTTAAGGTAAAATAAAACGTCAACTTTAGTCGAAGTCATATGCCTGGAAAGCACAGCTGTGAATAGATATTCATTTAATCTCAGCCATAGTTTCTGATTCATGTCACGGACAGCGTATGCCAGGACTTCTCGGGAATGTTTATTGTCTTCTAAAATGACGAAAGACGGAGAAAAGATTTTGAGGTATAATCCTTCCTAATTTCAAATCGATCGATGAAAAGTCAACGGATATTTTGACGTTAAAAACTTGGATTGAATAAATTTTTTTTTCAGTTACAAAAAAATTAAAACGTACCAGAACTTATTGACTTATAATCTATAAAATATTTTTAAAAGATGGATAGAAAGTCAAGGGATATTTTAACGTAGGTTAAACTAAAAAAAATCGTCAGTTACGAAAAAAAAATTTTGCAACTTACCACCCAAACGTTCTAAAAAATTTATGCTATAATCCTTGCAATTTTCAAACCACTGGATGAAAAGTCAAAAAATATTTCAAGTCACATAGTTGGATTGAAGAAATAAGGTTTACAAATTACAAGTATAAAAAAAAAACTTACCGCCGATACGAGAACGGCAACTGTTATGGTCACGAGCAACTTCATGTTGAGTCCAGATCCCTGCCGTCTCACCAGGACGAGCAATCTGACACAAGGCGGCAGAAAGGACCTGCTTATATACCCCACGACCCCCACAAGACGTGCGGATGTTGGTACAAGCGTCTTACGCAATATTACCAAAGTCCAGGTATCCGTGGAACACCGTACCAATCGCTTGGATAAATAAACAAAGGCCAAGTGACACTTCGTACCTTTCGCCGCGTCAAATAGCGGATCCAGAGACCCGCGGTGCCAGTCACTTTGATAAAGATACGGATCTGAAATCATATATCAGGTTACAACTGTTCTGCCTGAAGCATTTAGTTTGCGCATGCCCACTACTGTCGTCACGTTGCCGAAGGAAATTTAAAAGTCCCACCAAGGGCATTATATGTCCTAGGTCACACTTAGTAGGGTATGTGGTACTAAGAAAAACATGTCGAATAAAACACACGAAAAGTAGAGTAACAACAACGATGACAACAGTTGTCGTCTGCAACGGACAAAATTCTGATGCAACGTTGACCAAACATCCAACGGAAACTGTGGTTTCGCGCAGGCGCAGTACGTTCTGCCGACGCGCTAACCTGATAAATGATGTTAAATACGTATTTTATCAAAGTGAATGGTGCGGTGCGTTACTAGATCCGCAATTTGACACGGCGAATGGTACGAATCGCCACTAGATCCTTTGTTTATCTATCATAGCGATTGGTACGGTGTGCCACGGGTACTTGGGCTTGCGTCAGACACTTGAGCCTTAACTCCCTCTGTTGCATCAGATAACCTTATCCCGTGTAAAAAAAATCGCGTATCATCAGCGATCTCCCAGAAAAATAAGCGCCGCTGCTCCAAGACGTCTGCAAAGAAGTCTACTAACGATATGAGAATCCAACAAAGCAGAAATAACATAATTATTTACGTATATGTTAGAAGAGACCATATTTAATGTACAGTACTGTAGCGGTACATGTACTTGTACTTGGCTGTCGTTTACAGCAACGGACACTGCATGTAACGTGTCTTACAATGGTAGCGTGCGTAGTCCAGTGGTTAGCGACCCTGCCTCTGAACCAAGAGGTTAGGAGTTCGAATTCCGGCTGTTGTCGTTCACCCGACATGCATGCTGCTGGAAAGGGTTGCAGTGCTTAGGACGGGACGTTAAGCCGTGGTCCACTGTTTATTGCACTTGTCGAAAAGAGCTAGGAGAGTTTCCCCTGTACAATGAACCTGTAATACTGTACATAGCGTCTGTCTTCTCTGTTACGACCAGTGAAAGAGTAGCTCTTCAGTGAGCTAAAACTGGATCGGGATCAAGTCCTTTTCTTTTAATACCACTCCTCTTCTTTATGTTCGTTTCAACGCTTAGCAAAAGACACAGAAACTTGCGGCTATTATCTACAGCATATCAATTGATAGAGGCATTTTTGCTACTCAATACCCTGTCATTGTCAATATATGCCCATATGTTTGTTGCATGGCGTTATTCTTTCTATTGAAAAATGTACACCGCTATTCACACGTGGCTGTTACAAAGATGGACTGATATTGCATAAATTATTTACAGAGTCATTAAAACATAATTACGATCCATATCTGGTTGGGCATCAGTACTAGGAAAGTAGCATTCTAAGAAGTACTGAAATTAAGTTTCTATGCCCGATTTCTCACCATACATACTGTAGGGGTTCTAACATCCGTCGCACAAACGTCGTACGATCGAAAACTTATAGCATTCTTGCGACAGTCGTTCGTGTATGTGTCGAACAAAATTAACCTGTATTGTTACCGAAAAGGCCTTGTCGGTGGTTGGTTCTGTCACAGCCTGCTTAGAAAGCCTACAACTTTATTAAGATATATCAGGACTTTAAGGGATGTAAACTGTGCCTTTGTTACATATCTTTTCTGACCTTAGATCTGTCCTCATGACCTCAGTGCAAAGCGGCCCGCAGGCAGATTTAAGTTTCTCATGAATAAACAAAGTTCAAACAAACGACATCAAATACCGTCGTAGGACGACCTACGACGAATGTGAGCTCACCGTTTAAGTCAGCCCACAGACGGCAGCGCTGTGCTATCCGTCTCAGCACTAGCCTTACTGTCACTCAATGTGTCAACCTTCCCTTTCACACGTCGTACGTCTATCCGCTGCTCCATTCTCATCCTAACTTGATTGACCCCCTGTGTCATGACCAAGAAGACGCCAGCTACAAACGCTAGACCACTCAGGTACCAAAGCGCCTTAAAGGCTTGGTAGGCAGGGCTGTATTCTACCCCCGTCTGTCTCCCAGCTACATAGTCGCCGAACCCGATGGTACTTAGCGTTACAAACGTGTAGTACAGGGACTCCACGTAGGACCAACCCTCGCAAACGCTGAACACACCAGCCGGTGCGAACACGAACAGAACGGTACCGAGCGCGAGAAACAGCCCGCCGATGGCTCTCCGTACGGCGTCGGGGCCCAAGCGACGAACTCGCCGCAGAGCCACCACCGTCGCCCGCTCCTGGAGCTCCCTCATTCCCTCTCCTAGGAGAGACAGGAACGCGATCGTTAGGGGCACTCCGAAGAAGCCGTAGAGGATACAGAACATCCTCCCAGCTTCGCTAGACGGTGAGATATGCCCGTACCCGATTGTCGTCAGAACGGTCATACAGAAGTGTAGGGTTCCCGCTAGAGAGCCCCAGTCGAGTGGCGAACTCTTCTCCCTAGTGCTCCGCGGGTCCAGGCCATGCTTCACGGCTCTTTCCGTGATGTTGGTGATTCGACACACGAGAGTACGGAGTTCTTTTTCCGTCAGAATGATTCCTGGTATGTCTTTTTCACTCAAGGTTGCGCTCGAGTTGGCCAGGGCTTGGAGCCGTTGTTTGACTTCGTCTTCGACTTTCCGAAATGCGAGCGAGATGTTTGTCGCGTTGTTGAGTGCCGGTCTGTCGGCGCAGTCGGTGCTGTACCCCAACGCCGTACAGACGATGTTATCCAAGGTTTGCCCCATTTTGTACACCTCGTTTCTCAGTTGTTCTTCCTCGTCATACTCCAGTGACATGAAAATGCCCGCTCCAAGCATGTTATATGCGAAGAAAACAAGCACGAAGACCACGGTTGCCCGTTTCCCCATGGCGCTTGTGCTAAATGTTTCAACGATTCACGACGTTGTGCTCAACATTCAACTTATGGCATTCTTGCGACAGTCGTGTGAATGTCGTACGAAGTTATCCTGTCTTGTTACCGAAAAGGCTGTCTTAGATCCTTGTCGGCGGGTTGGTTCTGCCACAGCTCAGCATAAAATCATTTCGAATAAGCGAATCATATCTGCTACCATTAATATCAATAATTCATAGTGACAAACAACGGACAAAGGACTGAAGACAAGCCCCGCCCGTTTTTAATTTCATGGTAACCCTCATTTCCATCAAGCCAGTAATAACATTAGCCATTAGAGAAGGGCTTTTGCGTGTATAGCGGTTGTTAATGGAAGCTCTAGACCGTGATCGTCAGTCGTCTGTGTATAATTAGCAGTCTTACTCGTCCAAAGTAGTGGTATGAGTAATCTACGTCAGGCCACACCAAGTAATATTTATGGATGACGTCCTCTGGAGACCCTAAATCTAATGCGAGAGCGCGGAAAAAAACAAGATGGGCCGAAAAAACAAGATGCCTAGATTTGAAATATTATAAAGGACGACAAATGTTAGGACACAAATTGAATGAGAGAACACAATGTAAACCAACAAGTCTTTTCTTTGTCATGAAAATAGCAATTAATTAGTGGAACAGCAGTTGTCGTCCTGTTCTGTTTCTTTCCTTTCATCCCATCTTCCCTTTATCTTGCGATTTGCAGCACTTTCGTGACTCTTTATTGGTCATAGTTACAGGAAGCGGAATTTCTTGTGTTTTCTTCTGGGAACAGGCCAAAATCAATGCGCGCGCGGACGTCATCCATAAATATTACTTGGTGTGGCCTCACATTAAAAGTCAAAATCCTTCCCACATCTTTCAGTGTATTAGGGACGTCGACGGTGCCCGTCTCAGTACATTTCTATAGCCCTTGGGCTACTATATTAGGGGCTAATAAAAAATCCACTGGTAGTGGCGTGTGTTCACTCCCATTCTCTTTCACATAAATTATGTGTTCTAGCCTCCACCAGGCCTTCCTACGGGGGTACAAATCGTAGAATTTGGCAAAACAAGGGAATAGCTGGCCAATAAAGTCGGTCCGCGGGAGGGTTAGTTTCCCCCTCCGAAGCGCGGCCAGTCAACCTCAAGGCGGCCAGACTCCCCTAGCAAATATCTCCCTATTATAGCCCTCGCAGTTAGTCTGGTAGAGACTATATGTGTTCAGTGCTGAGCAGAATTTTGAAAGCCTTAGGTATGACTCGGCCGGGGTTTGAACCCCGACCTTCCGAATGCAAGGTGAACACTTTAACCCCCCCCCCGCCCCCCCCCCCCCCATGGTCATAGTATCGGAATGTACATTATATGGTATTGGAAAGACTTAAAAAAAACAAAGTAGGGCACTAGCATGCATGCTGGATTAGATTAATTAATCCTTTAACCCTCTCAATGTCACGAACCGAATACAGGGCCTAATTTCAAGCTTTATAACATAGGAATGGTTAATCTGGTTTATCCCCAGTGCAACAAACGAGCGTCAATGGTCTGGCTGACAGGCGTCACCAAAGCACGCAACATCTTCACGAGAGTATTAAAGTTTGGTTAACTTCAAGTCTAGCTTTACATGTCATTGACTAGTTACCTCCGTAAATATGTAGGCATTGTGTCAGTGTGTGCATGTGTGTGTATGTGTGTGTGTGTGTGCATGTCACGGTTTGTGTGTGCGTGTGCATGTGTGTTTGTGTGATATCGGTGTGTGTGTGTGTATGTGTGTGTGTGTGTGTGTGTGTGTGTGTGTGTGTGTGTGTGTGTGTGTGTGTGTGTGTGTGTGTGTGTTTGTATATTTGTTTGTGTGTCAATTTGTCGATTCTACCGGCAGAGATGCCGATAGTCAACGATCAGAGTTTCTGTTGACAGAGACCAGTTACCATGGTGACAGACGTCTGGTCCAGGTCATTTTTGTTGAATGTTGCTGGCAAAATAAGTTGCCGTTTTGTTTTGTTTTCCTCAGGTACCAGCAGGAGTCGGTCTACCATGGCGGCGGTACGGTGGGACAGATCGTCATGGCTGACGTCAACGGTGACGGCATTCAGGAAGTCTTCGTGCCGGCTTACAACGATAATAAAGTCGTGGTGTACCAAGTCACGGACACAGAAGGATAATCTTCCCTCCTCATCCCAGTGAATTCGTCAGACTAATAAATTCTACCAAGTTTTTGTCAACTTGTTGCTTTCTGATTTTTCACCTGTTGTTTTCTTATATTAATTGCCTGTATTATAAAATCATTAAAGAGAGGGAGGTAGAAAGGACTAGACAAAGTGTGTGTGTGTGCGTGCGTGCGTGCGTGCGTGCGTGTCTACACTTCCCAATATACACACTTCTACATTCCCATACATATCTAGTGCTTAAATTTTTTGGTTGTGAGGCTGTAGGGGTCACAGAGCAATATGGGTATTAACGGTTTGGACTCTGCATCTCTGACTGCCCTGTTTATAATAAAGGGACACCCCTGCACTCGAGTGGAAGATTCCACGCGCCCGCAAAGGATTGTGGTACCTCAAAGAAAGACAACGCGTTGCCTGGATTTTTTGTCAGTTTTGGGGATTTTTCACCAGAAAAATGCCGATGTTAGAGAAGAGGAAAGCCCAGGAGATGGCCCTGGTGGCCGCCAAGAGACAGAGGAACGAGCTGGTGGCGGTGGTCCAGCAGGAAAGGCAACTCTTACAAGCCGTGAGTGTTCTTTTCATACGCACGCTTCTGGGGTGGGAGGGGGGCAAGGGTTTTTCACCATGTACAAATTTACTACTGTAGTATCTTAAAAACCTGTGGGATTCGCACAAATCTTGTATTGCAAGTCCTTCTAAGTGTATCATTAAATGTTACCAGGCCTCCCTTATGTACAGACTAGTCTCGTTAAACTTCATTGTTGATAACTTGATAACGTGAACTTATTACACTAACCAAGGAGGTTAACAGTTATGACGTTACTTATACTATAGTGGAGATTTGCACTAACACAGAAACTAACTTTGCAGTTATGATTTATGTTGATAAAAACGTGGTGACAGGACCATGTAACGTTTACTGTAAATTCAGTTCATGGCATCTGAATTTCACAGCACGGTAAAGTATTTTTGAAGTTCTGTATCTTTGAGTTGTAGTTAGTTGAAGCAAATTAATAAATGTACATTGATTTGCAACACTGGAAAATAGTATATGCTTATGGGTACGGGTAAAGTGGAAAAGTGACTACAAAAACCATGAAGTTGAAAGTACTGCAAATATTTTAAGCTTTACGGTAACAAATCTTCGGTTCCGTAGGGCCCGCCGCGAACGTCGAGTCTGCAGGCTCCCATCATGCTCCTGTCCGGTCACGAAGGCGAGATCTACGCGGCCAAGTTCCATCCCGAGGGGAACCTCCTGGCCTCAGGGTCATTCGACAGAAACATCTGTGAGTATCCACAAAGTTAGATCTTGTTATATGGCGATCACTGTTTTTGTTTACAGTTTACATCGTCTACATGCAAATTATTTGAAGACAATGTGTGACAGTTGGCTGGTTTATCATATGCAAATTATCGGTAGGCAAACCAGCCAACTGTCACACGGTTTTTGCCTACCACTAGCTGGTCATGACGTCATGGCGATTGCTCGTATTTGTCGGTATGCGTACATAAATCCATGTACATGTAGATAAAATTTGCTTAGGTTTGGGCACAAAGTGGCCTGCATACACACTGTAACACAGGTTAGCAGTTGAACAAATTAACTACAAATCGTCATGATTTCAAGAATGCAAAAACTGAAAATAAAATCACTGCTAACATATCAAGGTATATGTCTTTTCTTAAGCTAACAAGTAAGCAAGTTTTTTTTGTTTGTTTGTTTCCAGTCCTGTGGAATGTGTACGGAGACTGTGAGAACTACGCTGTGCTGAACGGACACTCAGGAGCCATCATGGAGCTACAGTTCTCAACAGACGGGAGGTTAGTACCAGTATGAACTGCTTTTAAATACATGCAAGGCTCGAAATATTATGTGCCAACACATGCACTTTTGCTGGAGCTGTGCATCTAAGTTTGATTTGACTTAACCAACTTTTCAACTCCAGTACTAGTGTTTGTCAAGGAATTATCAATTTTTTGTGTTGGAAATTACAGTTCAAACTTTAGTTTGAGCTTAGTTCCAACACAACAAATGGAACTCACCATAAATTTTCGGTCGATCTCGTCAACCTTCGTCAGATGTGTGATCCACTCGCTGACACTCCAGAAGTCGGAAGTGTGGTGACATCAGGAGTGCATCAAAAGTGTCGGGAAGAAGGAATCTCCCACCGTCACGGTTCAAAGAGGGTTTATAGGTCCTGATGTAGACTGCCTCCTTCACACCCCTCACAAAGTAGTCCTTCTCGGTATCCAGTATGCATACAGTTCAAACTTGTTTCAGATCTACCAACAAAGGTGCACCTTCAAGCTAAAACAAACAAACTATAACACTATCTCGTTGCAGTACGCTTTTCTCTGCGTCCACGGACAAAACCGTGGGCCTGTTTGACATGGAGACGGGCGCGCGGATCAAGCGACTGAAGGGACACTCCACGTTTGTCAACTCGTGTCACCCGTCGCGGCGCGGTCCACAGATGGTCGTGAGTGGGAGTGACGACAGCACTATCAGGGTAAGCAGGGGTCGAAATAGATTTTGGGGCCAACTTGCACTGGTGCAGATGAAAAAAAAATACTTGCACCAGAAGAAAATTAGTTGCACCCCCAAAAAATAAAACGAACACAACCAAAAGTACATGTAGTAACTTTAATAAAAACTTCATGGATTCTGGTTTTGTTCCCTTTTCAGTTCTTCATTGGGTATTTCTACTGGTACCTGGTAGTAACACTAACAGCGGATAAAGTAAACTTGCACCGCGGTGCATACAAGCAAAAAATTAGTTGCATGACACCAAATGTACTTGCACCAAGTTGCACACAGAGGGGTATTTCGACCCCTGGTAAGGCACTGTGTCTGTGTCCTGGTTTAGGCCACACCAGCTTAATAAATTGGTTCTCGGATTTGCCCTCATTTTTTTCTGATTTGAAAAAAAATTCAGGTTCAGAACCAACTTCAAAATGCACATATTTTAGGCCATACGAATTTAATCAATTGGTTCTTGGATTCACCCTCTTCATTTTTTTCTGATTTGCCAAAAAAAAAATTCAGGTTCTGAATCAACTTCAAAATGCTCATGCTAACAGTTGAAGAAAGTCCTTTTCTTCCTAGTTCTTACAGTTTTTTCAAGGGCTCAAAATAAGTAAAGGATGCAAAAGCACTTTTGTGCACCCAAAATTGGAGCTGTGCACCAAAAAAAAACTTGAAAACAAATACAGAATGTAGTCTAAATGTATGTATTTCCTGTTTTCTTCATCATTTGCAGCTTTGGGACACCAGAAAGAAAGGATCAGCGCAGACTTTCCAGAACACGTACCAAGTCACCTCGGTCTCTTTTAACGACACCAGCGACCAGATCTTGTCCGGAGGGATTGACAACGATATCAAGGTGTGTGACATCATTTCATGTAACCAACAGACAACATTAACCTCCAGCATGCTAAGGTAGCATTTGGCAGCAAATTTGTGTTGGTTATGGGGTTAGGCAGCAGGGAGAAGGTTAAAACAATAGGTTGTGCTTACAAAAACCTGTAATAAGTTACTTTTACGTGTAAGAACTTTTAGAGATCAGCCCTATTTGTCTGAAGGACAGTACCATATGTATCAAATATTGATAAGTAAATAAACAGGACTCGACAAAGGTAGTTCAACATTATCAAGGTAAAATCACTTTCAACAGGCAATCCCTGACTGCCAGACACAGAGAACTTTCCTACCGATAACAGTAGGGTCATGGAACAAACTTCCGGAGGCAATAGTTAATGATTAGAGATAGACAGAGTCACAGAAGTTCAAATGTGAAGTTAATTCTTTCCAATGTGCGAAGCTTTGACAGCGTTCTGTCTTGGCAGTTCAGCTGCTAATGCTGAGTGAGAGCTGATATAATAAAAATAAAAAAAAACACAAGCCCATGAATGTTGTGTTTATGAACCCTTCTGTGTCTGAGGCAGTGTTGGGACCTGAGGAAAAATGACGTGATCTACAAAATGCGAGGTCACATGGACACGGTGACAGGCCTGAGTCTGAGTAAGGACGGGTCCTACCTGCTGTCATGTGCCATGGATAACACAGGTGGGCATGTCATGTTGTCTTACTGTTGTTTTATCTGTTCTTATACATGCATGTGTCTGTGTGTTTGTAAAATAGTGTGTGCATAGTGTGTGTGTGCAGGGGTGTCTGTGTGTATGAATGAGTGTGTGTGCGTGTCTGTGCTTGTCTGGGCATGTTTTGTGTGTGTATCATATGTATTAACTAGTGCAGTTGGTACTAATGTTTTCACCAGTGTCAACTTGCCTGTGTTTCTGTGATTCCCAACATCCACATTGCCATACATCCTCAGTGTTGCAATTTTTGTCTGTGGGACTGGAAGGGTCACAAAGTAGTATGAGCGAAGTCTGCCATTTCTGATTGCCTTAGTTTTGTTGTGACTTAATGACATCTTATTTCCTTTTCCTTAGTGCGTATCTGGGACGTCCGACCGTTTGCCCCCCAGGAGAGATGTGTGAAGATATTCCAGGGGAACCAGCACAGCTTTGAAAAGGTACATACAGGAGTTTTGTTTGTTTGTTTGTTTCTTTCACATAACCAGTAAACCACCTTAGCACACCGGCGTAACACACCAGTTTTCTACAGTAAGCACAAGCTGTGTAAGACCGGACTGTAAGGTTTGAACCACTCACACTGGGAAGGACCTCTACTCAATAAAGGTGGTGTCATCTTTAACGTGCTGAAGTTACTGCATTTTATATTCATCTTGTGTTAAAGGCACCCAAAGCGCTTTCAGGACAGTAAAACTGGATTTTCAAAGTCAATTTTCTGGTCATTTTTTTTTAATGTAGTAAGTTGAATCAACCCTGTCCCATAGCATACAGATATCCGTGATGTTGCTGATGGAAAACAGTTGCTTGCTTCGTATCGTAGGCTGATTTAATGCTTGAGATTACCAGTCTTTTATCACAAAAGATTGTTCTTTGCTGATTTGTTTCATTTCTAACAGAAACATTGATTCTTCTCTGTTTCATCCCCAACAGAACCTGATCAGGTGTAACTGGTCCCCCGACGGGAGTAAGGTCACAGCGGGCTCCGCCGACCGTTTCGTGTACGTCTGGGACACGACAACGCGACGCATCCTCTACAAGCTGCCCGGACACGACGGCTCCATCAACGAAGTCGACTTCCATCCCTACGAACCCATTGGTTAGTAAAAGTACATTAAACAGATTTCAGTAGAAGTTCTAGAACAGTCACAGGGCTCAAAATACCACCTGCATATGCAGGTTAGTGCAGGTAAAATAGGAGCTGTGCAGGTATTTCTGATGTCTATCTGAACCTAACCTGCACTGGTCCATGTACTGAGTCTATATAATATACATGTAGGTATACATGTATTGTATGTAGATTTTGGTGCAGGTAATTTTCAATGTTGCCCTGTTTCCTGTTAGGGAAAAACAAGAAACCATTTTGAGAAACTCTTCTCTGTGTTTTCCCCTCCACAGTGCTGTCTGCTTCCAGTGACAAGAAGATCTACTTGGGGGAGATCCAGTGATGTCAGGGGAGTATCTATCGCTTAGGGGAGATCCACTAACATCCGCACACTGCTTCATACATTGAACAGCGATGATGGTACATGTTTGACTGAAAAACACTTGACACTGTCCTAGTAAACAGTAACTACATGTACATATGTAAGAAATGCTAAAGATCTTCTTAGTCTTTTAACAGGCACCAGGGTAGTACGCTTTGGGCAAGTGTGGTCTATTTCTGCTTAGTTTATAAATTTGTAAATACACCCTACGTTGGTAGTGTAGCATTTTGAATCTAGCTGTACAAGTCTTTTCAGTATGGTCAAGAATGTACATGTAACGTTACATTTTGATCAGTACAGGAGCAAATGTAGAGGTCTAAAAATGGCTGATTTTTTCCATTAAAATAGTCACCTTTCAAATGTGAACTTCTGCTATTAATCTTCTGTGTGATTCATTTTCAAGGTCATTCGACTTAGGTACAGATTTACTTAATTAGAAAAAAAAAAGAGAAACTGCATGTAGATATGAAATTTTTCTAAGAGTTGGTCACATGTTCCTTCTAAAGACAAGAGAACAGTTCAACTTTGTATAATGTACACAACTGCTTTCCTACATACATATATGGGCCATGAATTACAGTCTAGTCTATCTGAAGCTATTACTAAAAGCAATATTCAAATGAAAATAAAAGGAATGGTTGTAAGAGAGGTAAGTGTATTTGTATGTACAGTTCAGTCCCCTGCTTGTGGAGTTTGAAGCTAAAGTAACAACTAGAACATGTAGAAAGTTACCAAAAACTATGACATGATATGTGAGAATTCTGTCAAAGATCTCACTACTAAGTTAAAACTGGAACAGATATACATTAACACAGCTTCTAGTGTGCCTGTACAATTACAAATGTATAATTTAAAAATTAAGGATCTTTTGCCTCCTTAAGTTTGCCTTTTTCCTTCTTGCTTTTCTGTACGATCTGGAACATGAAGGAGAAGAAGTAGAGCAGGTTGTCGAATCTCCCGTCGTACGCCGCCCCGTCAAAGATGTCGTGATACTCTCGTAAGAAGTAGTAGATGGCCTCCACGGTGGCCAGGAATGTGTCGGGTTTGTCGCGCTGGTGTCGCCAGAAGTGGGTAACATGATCCTTTAGAATGACACATTGGAGACCTGGAGGGGGGGGTGTCGAAACAGGCAAGTGATAGTAGACTTCTTGGTGTGAACTGAAATGGCTAAACCTCTTTGGTGTTGCCAAAAATGGCCAGACAGTATATGCTTTCAGAATATGAATATGAGGAAAAGAATGTATAGTCATAAAAACAAGCTCCATTCTATAACTGATTGTATATATTGATACCTAGTTAATGGTAAGCCACTTCTATTGTTAACGTTATATTACACAAGCAAAATGTTTTCAGACTCAGAATAATACATTTGTACTCAAAAGGCATTCACTCAGGACCACACAAAAAAATTGCTCCTAAAAGGCATCCAAATGCAATAATATCTAACAATTATCTCAGAAGCCAAAATGACTCCACTCCTATGCTGTTGCCAAAATGTCAACACAAATATTCAGAGCAACAAAATAGCATCATACTGTCCCTGTACCTTTGAGTCGTTCATCGTTGAAGATCCTGTGTGTTTGGTTCCACGTGCTGTCGATGAAGATCACCCGCTCAAACGGCGTAGACGGTTGTTCTTCCGTACGCTGTCTTTTCAGTGGGGGCTCTTGAACTTCTTCACTTTGCTTCTGAACATCTCTATCTTTCTGTTGTTCTTCTCTGCCATTTTCTGTATTGCTGTCCTTGGTTTCTTCTTCTCTTGTTGCCTGTGGTTTCTTTATGTTTGTAAGTTCATCTTGACTTTTTGATAACCCTCGTTGCTTTTTGCTGAGATCCTCCAACGAGAGAGCATTTAACCCAGGGAAAACTATCACCACCTTGAAAGTAGAAAAAAAGTTGTTAATGTTCACATCTTGCAAAGAAAGCTCTAGTAGTACAGTGTGTTATGATTAGTATTAACAAGAGTGAAATTGAATTGAAAGATTTCCTTTGTTAAACATGGCCCACATTACAGTATGTATATTTCAGAGATCCTTTCATAAGCATACAACTTAACTTACAAAGCTAGTACTGTAAATGTATTTCATGTTGCATTGGTTTTTGCAATGTTTTAAATTCACAATTCCGTAGTACTAAGTATGTAGTAATACAAGGAAGTCATTGCAAAAGCCATGAAAACAAAACCACTGAGAATATCCAAACTTTTTAATCATCCTCGCTTTAACTAAATGTTAGTCCAAGCCTGTGGAAAAGACGAACCTTGCTGGGGTCGGAGAACTCAGGAATGATGGGATAGGTGTAGATGCGGACGTCGTCGGGCGCGAGAATGGCGGCGTGCGCGGCCGTGCTCTTCCCGTCCACCTCCTTAGGGTGCTTAATGATGTCTACCTTGAAGGGCAACTGGTGGGGAAAGTCATTTTAAAATTTGAAACATTTTAAAACATAAAAATTTGCAATTGCTAGAAAAAGATACTAGTATACATTTGACAAATGTTGACAGATATGACTTGTCTTATGTCCTGTCTGACTGTGATACACATGTACAGCAAAAAATCGCGAACATTTTTAGCCTGTACCAGGCTTCAGAGGCGGCTGGAAAGAGTAGAAATTGGCCAAATAGAGAGATAACATGCCAGGGGAGTTGATCCGCTAAAGAAGTACATTTGCCGCTCCCCTGGCATGTTATCTGTCTACTTGGCCAATTTCTACTCTTTCCAGCTGCTTCTGGAGCCTGGTTGAGGCTAGAACATTTCAAGGGGGCCCGCATGCCCTTTTCCGTAGAGCGTAATCGGCCGTTTTAATTCTACGTAGAGCGTAGACGGACCGCTCTAATTCAACGTAGAGCGTAATCGGTGCAATTTGCGTATAGCGTAATTCGACGTTTTATTTCACGTAATGCGTTGTAGCTACCTGGAATTTATCGAAAAGCGTAATGGGGGAGGCTTCATCAATTCAGCGTAATACGTAGCCGGCTCTCAGAATTTAGCGTAGAGCGTTGTCGTGACCCCCTCCATGCAGGCCCTCTTTCAAGACTTTAAAAGAAACTTCAAGACTATTAAACTCACCTTAACTTTAGGCACCTTCCCCTCTAACTCGGCCACCAGTACGTAGCAGGTGTAACAGAAGTATTTCCTGGAGAGCTGACACTTTGGGCAGACCGTCCGGCGGTCCTGGGAAATCAGGCACTCCTGGGAGGACAACTTCAGACAGCCGAAGGGGTCCTCACCACTCGCCATCCTCGTAGTCAGAATTTTGCTGCAAAAAATCAACGTATTGAACTTGAAGGTTAGAAACCTCCTTGCTGCTTCGCTTTCCTGCAGTTGCACCCTTTCTTTCTTCTTGAGTCGCTCGTCTTTTTTTCTTGGTGTAACAATTAATGTAACGTCTCTTGTGGATATTTTTGCACTACTATTCACGACCCCCCTCCCCACACCTAACGCGTTAAATGCGCTACGCCAAACACGCTTTATCTGTCTACTTGAAGCGCTAAAGCTAAACTAGAAGAAGTTTACCTACTCAGATACCTTTACGGTAAATCTTGCGGTTGCTGTGAACAGGGTACACCTTTTTGAGACGTTGTAAACGAGAGATAGAGTGCTGCACACGCGAGCGACAAGTGCTCACCTCAGTAGGCAATGAAACAGCGCCATCTGGCGGAAGTGAATGAAACGACACGTTGCAGACGTAAAGATTACACAATTTACGTCGTTGTAACAAACATTAAATGCATCTGAAGAAAGCTACCCTAATAAACGCATCTCTAACCATGGTATAAGATAGCTACAACTCATTTAAGCAAAAAAGGATTGATAACTACAAAGTAGGGCAAAAGCAAGTATGTAGATCTATGTCCACAGTTATCTTTTCAAGGTTTGTTTCAGGGTGAAAATAACAGCGTGTTTTTTCAAGTCAAGGTCCCTTCCGCGTGCAAATATTTGAAACATTCTAATGGGAAAAGTTTCCAAGTCAAAACATCGACCGTTCTATAGGTTATACATGTAAGACAAGCGAATCTAAGTAGGACACAGTACACAACGTTATTATCAACGTTATTATCAATTATTTATGTAACGTTATAAGTAATATGAATTATGTGCTGAATTATTTATGTATAATTATAAGTCAGAATAGATATTTAAAACTGATTACACTAGACAAACTAAGTACCGTTTATGCGAACGTGCGACTTTTGTACCAACGCAAACAACTAACATGTCAACAACATCGCGAACTTTGGCCATGCATGTAAAGTTTGTACACAAGCAACTGTGAGAAACTATATGCTATCTTGGAGACGATATGTGGAGGAGTCTTCTTCGTAGATTCACGGGACTCCTTCTTATCTTAACCGCGGTGGTGTTCCTTGTGATAGGACTGCAGGAACCTCGGCACGGCCCTCGGCTCAAGGCTCACTTCGGTTCACAGCGACCTCGGAACGGTACCGAGGGCCCCTGGTCGTCAACTCATACGGTATGGTCAGTGTGGAGTGGGGAAGAAAAACAGATACTTGCTTCAGAACTCAGACGTTTAAAGCGTAAAAAAACAAGCAATAAGTACATTGTATACAAGCTGTCTACGAGACCGAGGAATGCCTACTAGTACTAGTTTGCATGCAAAATCGCTTTAGGGTCTGGTCAAAATTCAGTCTGACTACGTCATACTTCTATTAAACAGCCCAAGTTCCACTTGTCAGGCTACTAGAATAGCCTCCACCAGGCCTTCCTACGGGGGTACGGATGGTAGATTTCGGCAAAAAAGGGAAGAATAATTGGCCAGGAGAGTCAGTCCGCGGGAGGGTAAATTTTAGGCTTATGAACTCTACGGTGGCTAAACTCCCCTGGCCAATTATTCTCCCTATTTGGCTAAATTTTACTGTTTTGAACCCGCGGTGAGACTAGCTTTATTTGTCGATGGTTGGTTCTGTTCTGTGACGGTCTCACTGAAATCATAACACAAAAACAAATTCTTACAATGAATGTGATCACGTATTCAGCTGTCTGACTGGCAATAGTCGGCCTTGCTGCATACTTGCGCCTACTGTTGCAAAGCTAGCTGTCAAGGTAGTTGCTTATCTAAGGCTCATGCTATTGTCAGAGTTAAGTCTGCCGTCACAAAAGAGCTAATACACACCCAACGGCAACTAGATCTAACTGCGATAACACGATGGGATGGTCTTTGGTTTTCTTTTAATTTCTGTGTCACTGGTTCGGAAAAGTACATTTTTACTTTGTCCGTACGGTCATTCACCTGTTTGGGTCATGGCCCTACGACTTGGGCTGTACCATTGCGCCGAGTGATAGGTAATGAGGCGTGGCGTTTAGGCTATTGTGCAAAACATTCTAACGGTTAGAATTCATAACGTTGTCCTTATTTCAGACAAGAGCTGATAAAACGTTGTAGTGACGTCGTAGACAACATTTCTAAAGGTTGCTATGCAACATTCCGTCAAATTGTACACCCCCCTTCTCTGAAAGTGAGTGGTACAGTCTGCCCGCTAGGACGAAACCAAGGGGTCAACTGGTAACAATAGAAGAGTGCAGGGGCGTGGATAGGTGTGCTGCTGTTTCTAAGGTATTGTGGACTAATAATCTACGGTATTAGTCATACCAAAGGCACACCCTATGCACTGACAAGTGTAGAACTCATAGGTTCTTGTGTTATACGTCACTATTTGAGGGCATTTGCATTTAGGGTAATTTTACCCCCGCCCTGACCCTCCATACTGTACAAAGTTCGAATTTTAGCCTATGTGACGTCTTATAACCCTGCCCTATAGCTCTATGTTGTTTCTGTGCCTTTGACATGTACTTGTCTATTTTGTAACGGAAGACAGGATTGTATATTGCTAAGGCCACCACTTTTAAGTTCTACTTACTATAACCAAGAACCTTCTTGCTGTAACAGTACCCATGCATGTCTTTCTGTAGGCCTCGCCTATTGTTTATGCTAGACAAATAGGGCGTGTTTTCTCATGAAGATTACTAGTGTCTTTATTTCTTATATGTTGTTGTCTTTCTTTTCAATAGGGCTAACATATATAATGTTAGTGCTAGTGCAACATAAAATGGAAAGAAAATGTGATAAATGTTAGTCCTTTCGTCTTCTTGAGTACGCGGTAACCATCCGCATTAGGCATACGGAAGAAAGGCATGGTGATATCAAAGGTCGTATACAAAGGTCACAGGTCTGCCTTAATTATAAATGCGTGCAGTGTATGTCAACAATACTCCCCAAGCAGAGGTTGGTGGGAAAGATTGTGACCTTTCTTTCATATGCCCCGGTTTCTGTCGCTACTACTCCATACGTCTGTTGGTGAAGAGTAGCGACAGAAAACGGGGCATATGATATACAGGTCACAATCTTGTCCACCAACCTCTGCTTGGAGAGTATGTCCACACGTGTACCTGTATTACACCTGTGTTATAACGGTAAATGGTAACTTCTACATTCGTACCCGTAATGACATATTTTAAAAGAAATAAAAGAAATTGTTTGAGTTACGGTGGTAAAAGCCAACTGTGTACACATGTCTTTCAGAATCGATCCAAGATGACGACTGACTTTAACGGAAAGTGGAAACTGGTCGACTCGGAGAATTTTGATGCTTATCTACAAGCTGTGGGTGAGTCATTCTCCATTTCTCTCTCTCCCTCTCTCTCCCTCTCTCTCTCTCTCTCTCTTTCTCTATCTCTCTCTCTTTCTGTCTCTCTCTCTCTTTCACCCCCCGCAATCCCACATACACATTTTGACTAGCCCTCTATAGCTCACGCCAAAGCTATTTCTCTAACTTTCTTTAGTTTCTCTCCCCCCCCCCCTCTCTCTCTCTCTGTGTCTCTATCTCTAGCTTGACACACAATTTCCGCTTTTTTGTCTTCATGAAAATGTGCATGCAAGTGCATTCTGTTAAAATTTACGTCATCTACAACACAGGGGTGAATTTCATGATCCGCCAGCTCGCAAAAGCAGCCACGCCCAGACAAGAGGTTCAGCAAAACGGCGACAACTTCGTCATCAAGAGCAGCGGACTGCAGACCAAAGTCACCAGCTTTGTCATTGGGGAAGAGTTCGAGGACGACTCGCCAATAGGGAAAGTCAAGGTTGTTATATTCTTCTAGCCTTGGGTGCGGGAAGGGGCAGTGATCCTTGAGTATGACAAATTCCTGTAATATTCGGCATAAACATTTATCTGTATGTATGTATGTGGGTAGATTTAAACCTAAACTGTCGGCATGGGAAAATATAGCCAGATATTCAGCCTTCTTCGGAGGTAGGGGTTTTGTTACCACAGATTGACCTTAAGATCAAGTTGGAAAGAAGCGATGGCTGACAGTCTTGGAGGAAGTGATATCTCTACCCACACGAGTCACTGGTTTCTGACCTACTACAGCCAGGCCCAACCTTCTCTTTCTATTTGGTTGTGCCGATAAATTCACAAAGACTTTGTAGACTTCCCTGATGTTTGAAATCTCGTTTTTTTTTTTGTCATATGTAGTGTACCTTTACCTAAAAGAACGGTTTACCTGGGGCTTGAAATTTCGGATTTCATGTTTTGTTTCGTGTTTTTTTCCTGTGTAGTGCACGTTTACTTGGAAAGACGGGAAGCTCCACACCGCGGTGGAGGGACCCCGGGGCCAAATGTGGTCAGAACGAGAACTAAGGGAGGATGGCAGACTGTACCTCGTGAGTTCATGTTGTATTTTCTTTTTTTTTTTAATTTTTATTATTATTTTTTTATTATCCTTTATTTCTTCATAACAAAGTATATACAATAGTTGTACATACATAACAATCAGGTAAATAGAGGTTTTGATGACATGTACTAACATAGCCATTTCTGCACACAACTTGTTTGTTACTTAAGAAAGGAAGTTGTTACTACATAACAAATGTTGTATTTTTCAAATTCTTCAAAAAAATTTCTAAGCTGTTATTGTAGGGTGAATAACACAGAAAAAAGATTTTGAAGTGGCCAGATTGACCTTCGATTCAGTACTTTTTGTATTAGTCATTCTCTTCTCACTGCACGAAAAGTTGGATTTACCAATGGTAGTAAATGCCAGTAAGGTCGGGTAATGTTTGTAAATATATAGTACCGGACTTTACAATGGTAGTGTATATTACCCGACTTTACTGGCAGTTACAACCATTGGTAAATATGACTTTTCGCGCAGTGTCTGTAAAGTTTTAAGTATGTTTACAATATGATTTTTTTTTAAATTATTTGTTTCGGAACTCCACAGACAATGTCGGCACCGAATGGGACGACATGCACCAGGATCTTTGCCCGGGAGGAGTAGCCATGGCAACAGTTACCATGGAGACCAGTAATAGTTGACGCTGCCTGGCTGAAGAATTTAATCAATACGTTTTTACCGTTCAATTTACGTTTACATATTAAGTGTTATAAACTTTAAAAAAAACACGAAGAATCAATTATATCCATCTAGTAAAATTCACACTGGTACTCATAAGTTATATTTTTTAATATTCTGTTGTTTTGTTGTTGATTGTATTGCTTTTTAAATTGTTTATTTTCATTATGATAATTCTTAGTTGCTCTTGACATGCTTTAAGATGTACAATGTTATAATGTTTGACGAATAAATCTGTTTACATATAACATTGATATCGTCGCCCCATGTTCGACTCAACTGGTCTGGAATGCATGGACCGTTCCCGTTGAAAAGCAGAACATGGCCATTTGGCCAATCAGAGCGCACTATCCGTAAAGCCTCGGTTTTGACGTTCTACATTCTTGCTCGCGGAATCAAATTGTATTTAAATCTTATGAACCACATATATATGGTATTCATCTAACTATAATGTTATTAAGAAATAAAATATATCCAATACAATCCAACTGTATCAAAGCCAAAGGTAAAGTATAACGTGTGACGTATCTGATATGGTCTGCCTTGTTGTAATTGTGAAATAAAAAACCGCTCTACTTTTGACATGTTTGTGAGTTTATTTGAGTAGACATATACCTGTATTCTCGTAATCCGTAAGAAATTAAGACATTTGTATTCCAAGGAAAAAGCAAACCTGCCTTTAAAAAAATAGAAAAGCAACATAGACAAACACGCACGCACACACACACACACACACACACACTCAAATACACACACACACACAGAGACACAGAGACACACACACACTCAAATGCACATACACATACACACACACAGAGACACACACACAGACAGACACACACACAAACACACACACACACTCAAATGCACATACACACACACACAGAGAGAGAGAGAGGGACAGACACACACACACACACACACACTCAAATGCACATACACACAGAGAGAGAGAGAGAGAGAGAGGGACAGACACACACACACACACACACTCACTCACTAGCTCTCCAGGCCTTATGCCTTGCTGTTGCCTTTTCGTATTTTGCCCGAAAGGTCGTCAACCTTTGGGGTCATGGTCGTACGGTCATTTAATACCCTTTCAGGTTGGCGTCTCCCTTTGTGACTGCCACAATTTGATACGTCCTTCTCTTACGATGAGTCAGATGACGCATGACAGGAGGTATTATACTTGTGCACACACGTTGTGATGTAATACGATAACAGCTATTGTTCATGGTAGGCGTGGTTGATATTGTGTAAGTATAAATACGGGCAGAGTCGTCCAACTCGTCACACTGACGCGGACCATACCTGGACGGCACAGCACAAGTCAAGGTAAGAACATGTAACGTTAGGCTAAGCGTTTTGTCATTGCTATAGGTAGGTAACTTAAAGGTAAAGGTAGTCCCGTAGTCTGTGTCGATCAGACTGTAGGGGCAGTGGGTTGTTGATCCACTGTACATGTGTCTAGGACACCGCCTTTTACCTGCCCAACCGGTTTAGTCATAGCTATAAATCTATCATAATGTCGGCGTGGTCAATCGTATTTCATGTGACAATCCCAGACAGTTATATGGCAAACAGCTATGAAGATGCCAACCAGAAGTAACGTTCGTAAGTTTGTAGAGTTTGTCGTACGGTTGAGTTTTGATATTGGGCCCTGAAATGGCATTTTGAAGAAATGTAACCCAAAGACAGTCCTTTACCATAGTTTTATACAAGAAAATATCGTGTGTTTTCCCCAAACACGGGACCTCAGGCTTGACGTCCCATCCAAGATCGTCTCTAACCGAAGCTAGGTACTCATTTAACCCGAGTCGAGTGAGAAAATAGGGCTAAAGTGCCTTTCCCAAGGACACAACACTGGCGCCTGCCAGGGATTCAAACCCAGAACCTTGACCACACGACCACCAGCACCAAAAGTACCCCACCCCCTTCACATGTTGTTTCGTGCACGGAAGTGCATATGAACTAAAATTTCCATTTGTTGCGGAGAAATTGTAGAAAAGTTAACTGTATCTATCCTTACCTGTACATTGAGTTAATTTGCTCGAGCGGTCATCGACCTTTATGTAAGCTGTCTTTCGAGGATATGTTATAATAACACAGAGCACTTATCACTTTGCCACGAGGTCTGACCGAAAGGTCATCAACCCCACTTCAGGCTGTGCCCGAAAGGTCATTAACCTTTCCCGAAGACAGTATCCACAATCATTGTAACCCTAGCATAGGTTGCCTTGACTGTTGAAATCGTCTTTCCTCATAGTGTAGTTTGCTATATACATGTATATGAACTGCATTTTAACTTTGCTTTAACGTGTATGACTTACTAGTACAAACTAGAGTGTGTATGCCAACCCTGTATGCCAACGTAATGCCACCCGCGGTTTGCCCCTATGACCATTGAATGGAATCGTCCATAGATCTCTGAACACCAATGTACTCTCCAAGCAGAGGTTTGCGTTAAACATGCCGTCATTTCGCATTCCGTTACAGGGTAGCAACTAAGATGGCCTTCAACGGAAACTGGAAGCATGTCGAGACGGAGAACTTCGAAGACTATCTGAAGGCCATGGGTGAGTAGTGAGATACTTCTCTCTCTGATTGGTACACGTTTTCTGGGAGAGCTCGAGAGCTAGTGCTCTCAGAAACCGTGAACCAATCAGACCTCGTGTTCTGGAAGAGGGTTGCCAGACACTGGGAACCAATCAGAACTCGTTTTCTGAAAGAGGGCTGTCTGAACCCGGGAACCAATCAGAACTCGTGTTCTGAGAGGAGAGGACTGTCAGACACTGGGAACCAATCAGGACTCGTGTCTTGAGGGAGGGCTGTCTGAACCCGAGAACCAATCAGGACTCGTGTTTCGAGGGAAGGCTGTCAGACACTGGGAACCAATCAGAACTCGTGTTTTGAGGGAGGGCTGTCTGAACGCGAGAACCAATCAGAACTCGTGTTTTGTGAGAGGACCAATCAGAACTCGTGTTTTGTGAGAGGACCAATCAGAACTCGTGTTTTGAGAGAGGGGTATGCCAGAAGCCGTGAACCAATCAGAACTCACTTTTTGAGGGAGGGCTGTCAGAACCCGAGAACTAATCATCCATTCGTTCATTTATCCATGTATTCATTCATTCATTTCTTCATTTATCTATCCGTACATTTATTTCTGTATTTCTTCCATCATTCTTTTCTTCCTTCCTTCCTTCCTTCCATTACCCATTCAAAAGTATTTGTATCACGCACATACAGACGTAGGCTTTGCGATGCGAAAAATCGCAACAAACACCAATTGCAACCCCCGGGCAGAGATCCAACAAGATGGCGACAGCTTCAAGATAAAGACCGTCAGCGCCAAGACCAAGGAGGTCAGCTTCAAGATCGGGCAGGAGTTCGAAGACGAGATGCCGATGGGCAAAGTCAAGGTCATTACAATTTTTTAATGTTTAAAATTTAAATTATAAAAAAGGCCCACAATGAAGACTGCGCATGCGCAGGTGATGCTTTGTGGGTAATATGTCAAAGTAGATTTAAACAAAGACGTCTGGATATGTATAAAGCATGGGCATGCGCAGTTTTGATCCCTAAACGAACAATTTACAGTTAGGTCCCAAGTTAAATGTTATTAGCCTCCTTCGCAGACTTGTGGGGCGGCGTTAATTTTTGTTTTCGGGGAGCGACGCAAGTTATGCCGTGGAGGGACGGTTTTGCAGCCAAGGGAGTTTGCCGGGGAGAGAGGTTTCGCCGGCGCCCCACAAGTCTGCGAAGGAGGCTAAAATGTTATTATGTATTATAAAAAGTCACATATATATACACAACAGGTCACGGCATCTTGGGACGGAGACAAGCTGCGTTTCGACATAGACTCGCCCAAGGGCAAACTGGTCACCGAACGTGAGATCCGGGCTGACGGCAGGATGTACATGGTCAGTTCTCAGTCCTGATGTTTTGTGTGAAACACAGCTACATTCCAAGCTTACATAACCAGACTAAACCGTTCCTGACTGGCTATCACAGTTAGAATAGAGTAGGTTAGGTCATTTCAGCCAGGTTGGAAGATCTCTTCCAGTTGGGGCCGCTCTTCCAATGCAATCACTGGACTGTCATTCCTGGCTTGTGTGGACAATCCTGTGCCTTAAGTATAATAAACTACTGGATTGTATTCTATATACTTGTCAAGTGTATTTTGAATGTGTTTATCAGTCCAATTAGCGGTTAGGCCAATGCATGAGAGAGTGGCTGCATGCTCGTAAAATGTACTAGCTAATGTATCTATCTATCTAATAGTATGTATACGGTGCATATGATTACACTACTATAAAACTGTCGTTCTTGTGTTTTATCTGTTTCTAGGTGATGAAGGCAGCGGATGGGACGACATGCACCAGGATCTTCGCCAAAGAGTAACCATGGCAACTTGTTACCGCGGCAACCTGTCACCAGGGCAACGAGTAGAAACTCGTCAAATAGAAGCATCGATGTTGCAACTATTCCGACTAGAAACATTTTGCAACTGCAGTAACCATAGCAACTAGTAATTTTGACATGCAGTAGTAACCATAGCACCTAGTAACCGAGGTCGTCACTAAGTCAACCAGACACCAGACAAACAGTAGTAACCATGGCAACTAGAAACGCAGGAAACAGAACTGGAGCTCAGCAATGTATGATGGGAAATAAAATCCACTTCAATGCAATACATTTTCGTCTTTTTAATCATTTCACCATGCTTAATGTAAATGTATAACTTCATATAGGCAAGAAGTTATCCCAGAATGTAGTACATACGGAGCTGTCATATTTTCTACTCTATTGGTCTGAGTTACGTCATATTACGTCATATAGTAACCACTGAACAACCCAGTGTGATGTTATGAGCAAAACGTTAAAATCTATACATTTATACATGTCTATCGTCTCATGATACGATATTGTTATCTATCCGTACGCGTATCATGGTAATAAGTAGACGATGTCCGTATTCTTCCCTAAAGGTCATGAACCCTTGTGTGACGTCATCCTTTATGCTCCCTAAAGCTGTGTATTGTGACGACAGCTTAGGAAGACCGGAACTACGGTACTAGAATGGTTGACACGCATTTTGACGTAATTTGATAGCAACTATCCGTTGCGGTTTTTGTTGATATTCAACTCGACACACTGACTCAAACCAAACCTGGATAATACAGGTGAAGGTAAGAACATACTGCATTTGTTTAACATCTTCTTGTTTCACAAAATAGGACTGGAATTTGAATGTGGTAAACCTTTAGAACGTGGCAATTTCATGGAATATCCACTTGACCCCTCCGACATTGGTAAAATGGTAAGAAACAATTCAATTCATGTTTATGTTTATGTTTAATGTTTATTTATTTACCTTGGGGTCGTCGCCCATAGCCATACAAAAACGCCTCATATGCCGTTTTTCTTTTGGAGAAATGTCCTCAATGTTGTTATTCTTCATTCTAAATGCCCGTATTTTCTAAAGCAAAGTCACATAAGTCATAAGCTCCCAAAAGTCATTGTTTTCGTTTTAGTGAACCAAACCAAGATGGCTGTAGACTTCACTGGTAACTGGAAACATGTGGAGTCTGACAACTTCGAAGCCTGTCTGGAAGCGCTAGGTAAGGACAAATGTTTGCAACATTGACACGACATCAAGTGTGTCAGTTTTGGTTTACAAGTTTCTACAGTAAGCTTCAAGCAGATTTTTGGTGGTTGCAATACAGTATCAAATTGGCAACACAGTATCAAATTGGCAATACAGGATCCAAATACGTCAACCGAAGGCTGGCGTAAAATCACATGGTAACATACTATATAAACTGAGTGGCTTCTATAACAATAACTTAAAGTAAGTAGCTTAATATACAACAGTAACGTACTATACATTTGGCATACAATAAGGTTATAATACATTTATTTATTTATTCAGTTATAATACATTCACGGCAGTATTAGCTACGTGAATTCTTATACAACAGTAACTTACATACAATACAGTTGTTATACATTCATTCATTCATCCATATTATAACGATTCTTTAAAACGCAGGTGTAAACTTTGCCATACGAAAGATTGCAATAAACACCAACCCTCGGATAGAAGTTCAGCAAGATGGCGACAACTTCAAGATCAAGACCGTCTCCGTCAAGACTACAGAGGTCAAGTTCAAGATCGGGGAGGAGTTTGAGGACGAGCTGCCAGTGGGCAAAGTCAAGGTCATTAATATTTTTTTTAGAACTTCAAGATAAAGTTATGTAAAGCACTGCCCTTGGGCATGCGCACAGCAATGTGTGTTGAAATTTCATCTGTGTTGGTAGAAGTCATTATGAAGCAAGTTTAAACTGTAATTTCCAACACAAGAAATTGGACTTACCCAAATTTTCGACTGTACAACTCCGGTCTTTGTCAAGGTATGAGCGATCCACCGCTTCTGTGAAGTCACGTTATGCAGATCAGATGTCACACGTGACTCGGTGAGCAGTGGATCATAGGTTGCAGGCCATTGCAAAATCCCTAGACAAAGACGGGGGGCGCCACAGACTTTCTGCAACCTATGATTGTCAGGAAGCCCAGCTGTCAAAAAAAGCATTTCCCACCCCAAACAAAAAACGGAGGCACGAAACGGATGAATGAATATCTAAAAACGCATTCGGCCAGGTTCTTTTTTGCCCATCCGTACGTGTTTAAATCTTATATAAAAACGAAACATTTGACTTCCACACACGACCTCATGGTCATATCTTTGCCAAATGATGTTAACCTTTTATGTCACATGTTTATCACATCACCAGATCATGCCGACTTGGGACGGAGACAAGCTGCGTTTCGACATAGACTCGTCCAAGGGGAGACTGGTGAACGAACGGGAGATCCGGGCTGATGGCAGAATGTACATGGTCAGTTCTCAGTCCTGCTGTTTTGTGTGAAACACACCTCCGATGGAGTGGTACATTCCAAGTCAGTTATAAAATCGGATGTCTCGACTGTTTTCACACACCTTTGATAGAGTGGTACATTCCAAGTTTACAAACCACATTTCTCTACTGTTTTACTGTTCGTCTAAGTGTTGTCATACAGTGCAAGTTGGACCCTAAAGGTCCCTGACACATAAACAAAACTGCACATCTAGACGTCGAGACTAGGGCGTTGGGAGCTAACGTGTTTTGTATTTCGTCCATTAATTTGTTTTTGTAGGCATGGTGGCTTTGAAAAGGTGCACTTAGGTGCACCTGTTTCACCATGCCCTCCATGTATATTATATATGGTTAATCGTAATAAATAAAAATAAATAAATAAATAAATAAATAGACAAGAACTGTTTACAAGGTAGGGACCTTCAACTTTGATATAGATTACCCACAATGCATCTCAATGCGCATGCGCAGTTGAAACCATGCACTACATGATATCCGATATTTAATGATACATTAAAGCGTCCGTAAAGGTTCCTTATTTGCACTCGTGCAAATAAGGAACCTTTACGGACGCTTTAATGTATCATTAAATATCGGATTTCATGCAGTGATGGTTCTGACAGATCCAATAATACTTCTCATCAATGATTGCAGGTAATGAGGGCGCCGGATGGGACAACATGCACCAGGATCTTCGTCAAAGAGTAACCGTGGCAACTCGTTACCATGGCAAACTGTCACCAGGGCAACGGATGCAAACATTGGCAAGTAAAGACGTTCCTGGAATACAAAGTACTTCGATTCCGTCTCTTTATTTTTGTCCTCTACATGGCGAACATGACATCATCGTTTGTCGAAGGGTACAGTCTATAGGTCAACGTCCGAGAGGTCGATGAGAATCGCAATTCCAGGAAGTTTTTCTTTACGTTTTCCTGTTCCGGGAAAACGGGGCATGGTGGGAAAACATCGCACATAGCCTCGTGCGCAGACATTTCTAGCGGGCTGTCTTTGTTTCTATAAGCGCGGTGGCTTCTTTTCGCTGAGAGAGCTGCATTGGGGGGAAACATGTAGCTCCAGGCTTCGGAAGGGGGCTGGAAAGAGTAGAAATGGGTCAAATAGAAGGATAACGTTAACACGCCAGGGGCGTTGGTCCGGGAGAGAGTACATTTTCCCCCGTCCCCTGGTCTATTTGGCCCATTTCTACTCTTTCCAGGCGCTAGGCCCATTTCTACTCCCAGCCCCCTTCCGAAGCCTGGTAGAGGCTAGGATACATGTACCTGTATCGGGCGCGAACGCTTGGCTCAGAACGCATTGCCAAGCAGATTTTTCCAAGCAGCCGATACAGCTATCCCCAAGAGGCAGCCCTCCTTACCCTAAAAGAAACCGCCGCGCTCACAGAAACAAACGCAGGCGTCTAGAAAGAAATGTCTGCACATGAGACTATCAAGGACCCTAGTACCCTGCCCTGTTAATTACCGTTTGGTTAGGCGCCCTCAACAGTCAACGCTACTCAAGTTTAGGACGTGGCCAACTAAAACTATCCTACAGTGTTGTTGCTGCGGTGTAGAAAGTATTCCTAATTTTTCTAGCGAAGATGTTTTCTGAAAGTTGTATACTCTTTAATCAGAGTGTCTTAAAATCAAAAACAGGGGAAAACTTTATTGTAGTGGGATGTAAAAAAATAATCATTTACGCCCCCCGTCCTTTTACAATGTTGGTACTGAACCGCGACTGTAAGTCAAAGTCATATTGACTTTAGCTGTTTGGTACACAATATACCCACTATTCCCTGCCAGTCTGAATTGAGTAGTCCACAGTACCAAAGTCAAGGTAAGAACAACATGTGTTTCGTTTTCTTTCCTATGGTACTATTATCTAGTTGTATATCCTATGACAACTGCACTTGTATCAGTCAATCGTAATAGTCGTAATAGCCTATATTTGTGAGTGGCCTATAACGTCGAAGTCGACCCTACTTTATTGCAATTTCAACTCCGACAGTTCGGTCAAAATTAAAACAAACAAGAACCAAAATGGCGGCCACTACAAGGACGAAGTAAAACGATACTGTTATGATCATTTATGAAACTAAGGGCCAGGTCACATAAGTCCTAGCCTCTACCAGGCTTGTGGGCACGGCTGGAAATAGTAGAAATTGGCCAAATAGAGAGAGATAACACGCCGAGGGAGTTAGCCATCCAGTTTACAGTTTGCCGGCAAACTGTAAACTGGATGGCTAACTCCCTCGGCGTGTTATCTCTCTCTATTTGGCCAATTTCTACTATTTCCAGCCGTGCCCACAAGCCTGGTAGAGGCTACATAAGTCCTGCGATCGTCATACGAGGGCATTCTTGGGATAGTCGTGCAAAATTCAGCTGTCTTGTTACGGATACGCACATTAGATCCTTGTCGTCGGTTGGTTCTGTCACAACCTGCTTGAAAATTCTACGGCATCAAATTTAATCGTACGACCACCTACGACGAATGTGACCGTAACAGATCTTAGACAACTATTAGATCTTACCCTCATTAACATAATATATTAACATTACTTCCGTTTTAGGACAAAGAAAAACCAAGATGGCTGGAAACTTAAGTGGGAACTGGAACTGTGTAGAGTCGGAGAATTTTGACGGCTATTTAGAGGCGCTGGGTAAGGTGGCTATTTGTTAAATTTGTCGTCATAATTATGAACTTGCTCTAGGCGGCAGGGCCGACATTTTGACGGTTACTACTGAAATACTTGTTTGCTTTTTTGCAACACCGCACTCGAAGTACATGTAGCTTCCAACGTACTTTTGTACATTCTTTCGTTATTTTATATATGCTACGCAAAAACGCCCCCCCCCCAAATGGTACAGTCCACATGAGGAAATGACCAAAGGATATAACTAGAGTTCCGCGACCTCATACCTTCGCCAAATGATGTTAACCTAAGGACTGAGAAATTGTTTGTAGAATCAAGTCAGTGCGTTAATGACCCGCCCTGAGGTGTATACGACGTCATAAATCATGGTCGGTTCCTATAACCACCGAATGAACGACCGAGTCCGCAAAGCCACCATGGCCAGTGTGAGTCCTGGATCACCTGCGGTCATTTGAAAAGCGGGTAGTGTATCGGGTATTAATGACCTGGGTTATGGGGGAAATGGAGCTCGAGTCTTCTGATTGGTCGACGTCTTCTGGCTATATAATAATGTTCAATATCCAGGTGTACCCCCCGCCATGCGCCAGGCCGCGACTTCAGCCACACCGCGGGAAACCATCCAGCAAGATGGCGACTCTTTCTCCATCAAGACCATCTCCGTCAAGACCACGGAGATCAAGTTCAAGGTCGGAGAGGAGTTCGAAGGCGAGCTACAGCAGGGCAAAGTCAAGGTCAGTATCATGAAGTTTGTTCCTTAATCTTGATTTTCAGTATAAGTCAAAGTAAGAGGCCCCTGAAACAAACACGTCTGTTGACTGGTATAATGCATGGTCCAGACAAGAACTGTTTACAAGTGAGGGGCTTTTACCTTTGACATTTTACCCACCATGCAACACGCCACGCATGCGTATTTGGAACTATGGCCCGCTTATTGCAAGCATCATGACACATGACATTCTTGTGGCATTTTGTTCCAACTTTTTTTTACAGGGGTCCTGGTACTTAGAGGTTGTTATAGAAGCTTGATATTCAACTTCCAAAATACAAAGTTTTCTATAGTTTTTTGTGTGTTTTTTGTAATCACGATATGTGATAATATCCTACCAGATCAGCCCGACTTGGGACGGTTCGAAGCTGCGGTTCGACTTCGACTCGCCGAAAGGGAAACAAACGCAGGAGCGGGAGGTCCGGGCAGACGGGCGGCTCTACCTGGTAAGGCCGCCTTTCTATTGGACGGAGAGCATTGACCGATCGAAATTGGATTTGTATTATCGTGAATTGATTTTCTTTCATTTCTATTCAATGTGATATGTCATTTTATTGTATTATTTCATTAATTATTTAGATAGTCCATTAGTTTTCTTTATTTTCTTTTGTATCCATAATGATTTGCTTTTTTCTTTCGTTTAACCACATTTAAGGGGAAATCTCGATAAATCTTGTAGGTTTCTGGTTTCCCCTGCACATTTTTCTTTACAAGAAAATAATTTGTGCTTATTTCTGCTAAGGTGCTGACAGCACCGGATGGGACGAAGTGCACCAGGATCTTCGCCAAGGAGTAACCATGGCAACCCGTCACCAGGGCTACCGGCGTGACCATGGCAACTGTACACAGTTGCAACGTGCTGTTGTTTGTGTAACCAATCTGATGCATTGCAAATTAATCGTAGATTAAGTTTATACAAAAGTTCATAATAAAACCTTAGATTACTTTCAGTACAAAGTTGCTCTTCTAAGCTTTTCTTTATTTAATCTGTGTCTTCAAGGCATAAGACGTGTTTCGTAAAGTGCTAGGTACATCTTAGGAAAGTCTGCCGTAGGTCAACCTTATCAGCAACTTAACTACAATAAGATACCCATATAAGGTAATGTCAAAAGTGTGAAATCTCGCGTGGACTTAAGACCATGACGTCATTGTTTGTCAAGGGGCTCGCTCACTCTGTAGGTCAGTGTCCGAGAGGTCGACGAATTAAAACAATTCCACGAAATCCTGACATTTCCTGTTCCAGGAAACATTACACATGTTGAAACAACACCATAAGGACCCTGCCCTGTCATGGTACTACCATGGCCCTGTTAACGTTTGATCGCACAAGCGTCGCCATGGCAACGGCCACCATATTGGTAAGGTCACCTCAAAGCCTTTCAACTTTTGGACGTGACCAAGTAAAATTATTCTATGTGTTTCCAATGTGGTGTAAAAAAAATAGACCCACCTTTTCAATTCTAGCGATGCTGTTTTCTGAAATTTGTATACTCTTTATTAATAATATCTTGAAAGAAAGAATTGGGAAAAAGTATCTTCTAATGAAAAATAAGAAAAAAATACGCCCCCTTTCTTTCAAGTTGTTGGTTGTGAACCAATACAGCCAATTGTAAGTTAAGGTAATATTGACTTAGCTGCCTGGTGCACCATGCAACTAGTTCTATGATTTCCGAATCGAAATTTGAACGTGAGAACTGTATAATGCATTCCGCTGTAAAAAAAAAAAGAGAGAAAATCTGTGGTTATTTGCTATTTGTTCCCCTATTTTTGAAATTAGACTACTAATACAAAATATGGGCTTGGGAAATTTGATTCAGAAAACGAGCAATAGTTCCTTCAGAATGAACATCCCTAATTTGCAACGGTCCCTTTGGCACATATAAGGCGGTTCAACTTTTGACCGAGTCCACTTCTCTAGCTACTGTCGCACCGACACACCTTCGCCAGTTCCTCAGCCCACCTGTCGACATCCCCCGAAGAAAACCATGAGCTTCAGTGGTACCTGGAAGCCCCACAAGACCGACAAGGAGGGGATGAGAAAGTACTACGAACTGTTGGGTAAAAAAACTCTATCCTGGCTGTTACAAGTTTCACGGCATTTAGTTACATTTTCACTTGTCTTAACAGGTTGTAGTCAGCTTGTAGATTCACATGTACAGTCATCCATTCAGAGTACAGTCACGGAAATGCATAGCCTGGTAACCGTAGCCTCTACCAGGCTTCAGAAAGCGGCTGGAAAGAGTAGAAACTGGCCGAATAAGACAGATAACACGCCAGGGGAGTTGGTCCGTCCGCCAGAGAGTACGCGTTTGCCGCGTCCAACTGTACCCTGCTCTCTGGTGGACCAACTCCCCTGGCGTGTTATCTGTCTTATTTGGCCAATTTCTACTCTTTCCAGCCGCTTTCCGAAGCCTGGTTGAGGCTATCGTAACCGTGTCATCGCTTGTTCCCGCCTAGGATTTTTTACGGTGTTGGCTTCAATTTATACTTATCTGTAATCAGAAAGGCTAGCTGGAAAGGTGCTTAGTAAGAGGGGCCGGAAAAAGAGACACGTTAGGCCCTAATCATACCAGGGTTTGCAATCTGGATTCGTAATTTGGAATTCGAAATTGTTTAGTGAATAAAACTTGAATATGTCTCTAAAACTAAGAAAGTCCACAACGTCTAAGAGGGACAAAAAGTCTGTGACGTGTCAACACGCCCATCCCAGTCCGTGTTAGCGTTAGACTTTGGTCTATAGACTGTATCGGTGAGGCCTGACCTTAGCTGACATGCACTTCCAACAATAGGAACGCCGTTACTAACGATCGGCTGGTTAATCATTGATTACATTCCTTTTCACTGAGCACGTCGGCAGAACGTACTGCGCCTGCGCGAAACCCGGATTTTTTTTCACGGTTTTCGTTGGATGTTTGGGCAACGTTGCATCAGAATTTTGCCCCTTGCAGACGATATCTTTTCCGACACAACATTTGACAACTAGTATAGACGGAATGTCATCCTTAAAATATACGAACATGACCTAAATGAGCGTTCTGCTGAAGTGCTATGCACAATACATTACGGGTTTTCGTAGTTATTTCAATACAGTGAAGTGACATTAAATCAGTGGGACATTGTATTTCCGCAGATTGGCAGGAAGGTCAAATTGGGGGGGGGGGTCCAAATATTTCCCCGAATGCTAGGAGGAAGTCAATGATACAAAGGTGGTCTCTGATTTCAAGGATTTTGTCGGCTATAGGTAGCCCCTATACCAGACTTCAGAAGCGGCTGGAAAGAGTAGAAATTGGCCAAATACCAAGACAGATAACATGCCAGGGGAGTTGGTCCACTAAAGCCATACATTTGCTGCTCGCTATTGTCTGTCTATTTGGCTGTCTCCGTGAATAGTTTCGTTAGGTCGGTGTGCAGTGCCAACAAGTCAAAATTGCCCTGAGGAAGGTGACAGATGGTCACTGAAACGTCGGCTGAATAAAACTTGGTTGCGTAAAAAGAGTATTTTTACTCACTGTCTATTTGGCCAATTTCTACCCTTTCCAGCCGCTTCTGAAGCCTGGTAGAGGCTAGGCTATGAGAGTGCAGAGATGATGATGTATTTATCCGTCCCTCTCAGGAGCACCCCCTGCGGTTCTGGAAGGTATGAGCGAGTTTATGGACAAGATCTGCTACACCACCCAGGACAACGGAGACTCCTTCACTACTACTGTAAGGTGGAGTCCTTGCATTGGTCAGAGGGGTCGGAATAATATCCAAGCAGATGTTGGGATAAAAAATCGTAGCGTTCTTACCATAGATTTACATGAATAAGGAATTGACAAGAAGCCGAATATCCACCTCCGAATACGCGGAGGTTTCGTTTTCAGTTTGTTTGTCTGTCTGTCTGTCTGTCTGTGTGTGTGTGTGTGTGTGTGTGTGTGCATGTGTGTGTGTGTGTGTGCGTGTGTGTGCGTGTGTGTGTGTGTGTGTGTGTGTGTGTGTGTGTGTGTGTGTGTGTGTGTGTGCGTGTGCGTGTGCGTGTGTGTGTGTGTGTGTGTGTGTGTGTGTGTGTGTGTCCGTACGTAGTTATTCAAATACAGTAGAGTGACTGAAAATGAGGGGGGGATAGGGTGTATCCCGGCACAGCTGACAGGAAGGTCGGATTGGAGGTCAAAATGGCCTCCCCGCAGGCTGCTGGGAGGGGAGGAGATGACAGTGCAGGAATTTGCACAAAAGCGGCTAGAAATTCACAACAATGAAAAAAAATGAAAAATGCAGAACATTTTAGGGAGGTGTGACACCTTCAATTTCTCTCTAGATCGGTATAGATATTTTTTTCTTTTTTTCCCACGTTCTATACGTGAATGGAATAAGTTGCCCACCCAGGCCATACAAGCACAGTCAGTAGATGCCTTTTATATAATAGGGCTTCCTTGCTGTAAGGTTCCCGCACCTCCACCCCCCCCCCCCCCAGTGATACCCCTTGGAGGGTAATGAAGATGAAGATGATCTAGTTCCAGACGACTTGTACCTAGCTCATTGAAACACAAAGCTACAACAAGGGTCTTCTTTATCTTCTTTTAGATCCACAACCTTCCGGACGGAGACAAGGTGAAGACGACGAAGCTGGGTGAAGAGGTGGAGGACGTAGGTCGGCTGGGGAAAATGAAGGTGAGAATACGGACCCAGCCAATATGTTAAAGGTCGTCATGAAAAGCACAGTGACGTCGTGTTTTGGCGACGCCTCAGGAGCGACCCCATTTTGTGTGCAGTGACTTTATGTCATTTATTGTCAGAAATGTTGATGTGCTCAGTACAAAACTCTTCTTTTCAGATCAAAATGGTTCGGGATGGGAACAAGATGATCTCCAACGAGACCTACGCCAACGGCAAGACCAGCAGCTCTGTTCGTGAACTCAACGGAGATGAGATGACAGTCGTAAGTACTTTATTTATCTATTTTATTTATTGAATCTTCAGACACCTGGGTGGCCTAGTTCAATTTTGACAAATTGATTTTCAATAGGGCCCAGTACATAATACAATAAAATCAGACATACAGATACAAACAAAGACCGATATAAACAGATCCGAATCGTTATCCATAATTCGTGTCGATTTAACAGTCCAGGTCGGCTTGCCGTTTGGAGGTCAGAGGTCAATGTACACAAAGATTAGGTAATCTTCAGAGCAGTTTTGAAAGATTGCAAAGATGTTTGTTCAGTGATGTTTACTGCGAGAGAATTGAAATAATGAACACCCCGGTAAGCAAATGTGTGTTGTCCTTATATGTCCTAGTACATATCATTAGTCTCCATCACACTAACACTGCGGGTTCAGAAACAGTAAAATGTAGCCAAATAGGGAGACAATTTGGCAAGGAAGTTTGGTCACCGCAGAGTTCATTTGCCCACGCAGTTAGAGGGAAATCAACTCTCCCGTGGTCTGACTCTCCCGGCCAATTATTTCCCTTTTTTGCCTAATTCTAGGATCCGTACCCCCGTGGAAAGGCCTGGCGAAGACTAACATACTAAGTACTACTTAGGGATCAGCATACTTAGCAGTTCTAGTGGTATACTTGCACACTACATGTATTGTATAACAACGATGAATGTTGGAGTTGTTCAAAAGTTCCTTTAGTCTACAAAGATCTACTTTGTGCAACATTAATTTCATCAATTTACCTGTCAATGACTTTCGTTTACATTCAACATTCTTTTCCCACAGACCTTGACCACAGGCGACTTCTCGGTCACCCATGTGTACAAGCGGGAGTGATGACAACTGTTGGAACAGCGGTGGACAAACGTCATCACGCCGTCACTTCTTCAGTACGAAGGACCAAGGGTACAAAAGCTGTGCTCAGATCTTTCCCCGGTTAACACAGCCCCTTTGGCTGAGCACAGCTTTTGTACCCTTGGTCTTTCGTACTTTAGCGGTGAATGCTTGCTATAAAACCACCGCAGAAAGCTGCTTTTCAAACACTACCGTACGAAGGCCCACAGTGACAGCACACGGCAGTCGTGGTTGATTTTAAATCAGTGCAACATGCATTAACCAATCAGAAGCCGGCTTCCTCTGTCGTTCAGGTTTTACTACTGCTGAAAACGAATCATGTATGACTCATGTAAGCCCTAAGTTACACGGTCTACGATTGGGCGTTGGTATGTCCATTTGGTTGTAATGTGGTTTTCTACGCAATAAATTGCTTTTTTGGCAAAGATTTCAGCGTGCCTATGTCCCTGATTTTCCACATGGAAAGTGCGAAAGAACTGACGTGGCAATGAGGGCCTCTAGCGGTGGGGATGATTACTGCAGCTCAGTCAGTGACCTACTGCAGCACTGACAATGATTGATAGAGGTCGCTCTATGTTTACAACTAATCCCAACATACTGTAACGAATAAATGACAAAGACAAGAACACACACGACTGGTATATGTTGTTTTCTTTTCACACAAAAAATAAATTTCAAGCTCAAATTCAAGCCTCAACATACAATGAGAAACTTTGAATTGCTTTCTTAGTACTGCCGTGGTACTTCCAAACGTAGTTAACACGACAAATAATCATAATTGTCTTAGACACAAAGAAAAACAAACAAAAAACAATGTATGTATTTAGAGTAAAACGTATAAACAGCTATGTCATCAAGGGTGCATTCTCAAGTATACATTTTGTAGTAAATGTAAAGAATCTGTACATTTGTAAGTATGAACAATTCAGTCCTAGCCTGGGCGCCAATAACAATGGCATACAACATGGTGTCAGAGGTGGGATTCTCTCGAGTTAGAGGTGTATGGCAACGAGCTCTCGGAAAAGAGGCCCTGACAGCAAGAGATTGTGCAACAGTAGCACAGAATGAGCACCCATCTAGGCTAGTGAGCGAGTTTGGGAGCACTGGTTACTCTCCAAGAAGAGCTTTAGGCTTCGGCTTATTTCAGTTGACGCGTTTTTTAGTCGTTTTTATCGGGTTGTCCTTTTTTACTGGTATCTTTTTCTACGTCAGCCTTCGGGAGGCAAATGGTAACTGTCTGGCAAATGGATACTGTCTTTTCAGTTTGATACTGTCTTTGCAGCCACCAAAAGATCTGCTTGGAGATTAGCCCTGGTAAACAAATAGCAATAGTCTGGCATCCAGGCTAGTTCAGTCGCTTTGAAGGCCTCTATTTGGGCAGGATCTGCTTGCCACCTTTCGCCTTAAACGTCATGACGGCATCGATGATGTACAGGATACAGGTGAACACGGCGAAGGCCTGGAGCGGGGTTAAAACAGAGCACTTGTAAGATTTCTGCTTATGGTTTTTTTTCTCCGCCAGTAGTACCAAAAGTTAGCCTGGGTTAGCCCCTACCAGCCTCTAAAATCTGACGCCATACGAGTGTGTTAAAGAGCGCGAAACACAGCTGTCAGTCATGTTTGTAACATTCTGGTATTTTCCGGTGGTGCCACAAACTGAGTGCGCCTCATGTTGGCTGTTTTTACCGCCAACCATAAATGTCAGAAATGTGAGATGATTGCACAGATACGTTGAAAAGTGGATGTAAATTACAATCACACGAAGACTTTTTTTACAATTAAAATATTTCAATTCTTTTGGTGGAAAACTGTTACATAATGCCCCTTCAACATACAAACGGGGTCGTGTGGCGTACTGCAGAGCGTTCGGCTCGTAACCAAGAGGTCCCGAGTTCGAACCCTGTCATGCCACCGATCTTGTGCCCTTTGGAAAGGCACTTTAAACGAATTTCCAGGTGAAAATGAGTATTGCCTGCATTGTCTGTGAAAATGAGTACTTGTCGTGTTGGTGACGGCATAAATTAAAATAAGTTGATAAAACCTGAGTTTGCCGTCACCATGTCTTGTGTTAAATGTTGGAATAAAAAAGCAACAAACAAACAAACAAACAAACAAACAAACAAACAAACGACGTTACTCACGGCGGATGCGGCGTGCCTGTCGAAGACCGGGTTTCCCCAGCCCCAGTGGTGACCGTGCCAGTTGTGTCTGTCGGCGTTCACGCACTGAACAATGGCGGCTGTGATGTAACACAGCGCCGCTAGGATGGCGTAGATCAAGTCCTGTATATGGAGACACAACGAATTTACCTATGAATTTACCTATCTACGTACCTATCTATGAAGACTTACCACAGTTGTGGAAGGATTGACATAACAGGTGGCTATTTCACGTGACCCCCCCCCCGCCCAACTGGACCTCTGGGAAGAGCGGCCAATTGTTAGGCCGACAGGGCTATCCAGTCTAAATAAAGGTACCAATTCATTCATTCGTTCATTCATTGATTCATTCTTTCATTCGTTAGTTCATTCATTCACTCATTCATTCATCACCTCTTCAAGATGTCAAACCTGAGACTGTAAGGTTTGAACCACTCACATTGGGAAGGACCCCTACTCTTTTTCGGATAAGTGTGGTGGATCTTTAATGTGCTCGAGGTGTGGCTCTGATTTGATACGTGCTTGATGTGGATTTGATACTGTATTGCAGCCACCAAAAGATCTGCTTGAAGATTAAAAAGAGAACACAATCCACTCACCACAGTGTCGTTGGAGAAGACGCCAGCCTTGGAGAGGATGAGGAGCAGCAGTGTGACGACCCAGCACGTGACCAGTACGAACATGACCCAGTGCTGTCCGCCCCAGGCCCAGACGCTGTGTACGGACGCCAGTAGGGCCCAGGCTATCAGCCCGAATATCTAGGGATTAGTAACAAAACATATGCATGTCAGGGGAATGAAGTGACGTACCTACAAACAAGATTCAAATAAATTTACCCGTGTCCTACCAGAGCTACCTAGGGAGGGGTGGTTTGTTTGTATGTTTGTTTGTTTGTTATTTTAGGAATCTCCATTAGGAGAGTTTTTATGTATTTTTGTCCAATTCCAGATTATTCTTTAAACGTTCGTGGGTTTGAGGATGTGATGTGAGTAGGTACAGGTAGTAGGACTTGACCTCATATATTAAGTAATATTAAGTAAATTTAAGCCCTAATTTTTGTTGTTGATTGCATACATTTATCAGTTTATGTATCATTATATCTTTTTATTTTCTTGTTTGATGGTGCCACTGATATTGAGCGAGCGAGCAAGCGACACAGACTCATAATTGATCCTTTTGTAGTCAAGAGGAATGAAAAAATCAAATCACAATCTTAACGTGATCGGCAACCGTTTTTGGATCGTGTCAGTGTCTGGCAATGGTGGAGTTAGTGCTGTCGTGCCCTTTGTATCAGTCGTACGCAACACGTAAGCACTGTTTGGTCTCGTGGCAAAACCAAACAATACCTGTTGACTTGACATCAAAATTTGTTGACTCGGGGTCTTCTTATTTAACGCCTTTGTTAAACTTTACCACACAGTGCATGTAGGGCGGGCAAACCTTTAAACGTTGCCACCCCCCCCCCCCCCCCCTCGGGCAATGGAAACGATGTTTAGCTATGTTTTTATAAACATGCCATTCGCAAAGGGTTACACTGTTAAATGCGAATAGTCTTGTTTTGACTCTGTTTCAAAGGAATGTAAAGATATAGGAAACGTGTGTATGTCCATGTGTACTGCACAAACATGCAAATGTATAGGATATTAACAATTTTTAGGGATACAGTTAAATTTCAGGTTCAAATTGTTTTAGAGTGGGTGTCCAAGGTTGTATCCACAATAAAATATCATGAGTGTTGTTGTCTCTTAGCAACGCTAGCAGCATACAAAGTGTCGTAAAACCGCGTGTAAAATGGTCAGAAATCAAGGATGATACTCCTTATTCGTGTATCGTTTCTCGGTTAGGACACGGTCACATATGTCGTATGATCGTCGTACGATCGCAAACTAAGGGCATTCTTGGGATAGTCGTGCATGTGTCCTGCAAAATTCAACTGTCCTGTTAAGAAAAAGGCTGTCTTAGATCCTTGTCGCTGACTGGGTAAAAATTCTAAGGCATCAAATTCGAACGACGACCTACGACGAATGTGACCGCGCCGGTACAAACAAAAGCCAGTGGTGATACTGATTCTATTGAAATAATTCACACAATAGTCTTTACACGCTACATTCATAATGTACCAAATGTTGAAATACGGCGGCTATAGGGGGGTTTAAAGCTAAAAACGTACATACAGTATACCAATATATAGCTATTCTCCAAACATGCATTTAAAAGTATGTATAGCCACGTGGTTTCATTGAGAATTATGAGCGGTCATATTCGTCGAAGGACGTCGCATTTTGATGTCGTAGAATTTTCAAGCAGGCTGTGACAGAACCAACAGCCGACAAGAATCTTAGAAACCCTTCTCTGAAACATGACTGCTGAATTTTCCACGACACACACACGACTATCCCAAGAACGCTCCCAATTTGCGATCGTGTGACGATCGTACGATGTATATGACAGGGCCCTAAGATAAGAATACAGACTTGCAGACGTTAGCAAATTTGCCGATGATTCAGACGCCCTTTCTATGTGTACTCACCAGTTCTAAGACCTTCAGCACTAAGTTCATATCCGCCGCCATGATGTAGCTATAGGTTCAACTTTCCCGCTTGTCCCTGAAGACCAAATAATATAAATCCACGAATCTTCAACAGCTTTCTCAAAATCAGAGTTCGTCCTACTTACACAGCATGCGACCACACAAATGACCTTAGCAACCGGGCAGTTCGTTTATGTAAATCGTTTTTTTGTGTACGCCGGTTGCCAAGGCCCTCAGATAAGAAAACAGTCGTTAGAGGACTATAACTTGCAAAGTACGGCACACCCAGAGACAGGAGAATTTGAGCAAACATCGCTACCAGGGTGACCTGCTAGTGATATATACGCAGGCGGGGGAGCTTGGTGTGGTGGATAACACCTTAGACCAACGTTTGGCTTGTCTAAAAATGACTTCTTAATGTCGAGTGGAACGGTATACAAAAGATTCAACGACAACGCCTTACATTTGAGTCTTTTCTCCAACGGTTGGTTCAATGTCCAACGTTCAAGTGGACAGGCTTTGATAAAAATTATAGTTGGTTCACGGTGTGTTCACATTCGTTGTAGACGTCGTGCGGTTTTGATGTTGTAATATTTTTACGAAGGCTGTGACAGAACCAACCGCCGACAAGAATTCTGTACGACACATGCACGACTATCCTATGAATGCCCACGACTATCGTATGACATGTGTGACCAGCTCTCTACCCCCTTAATTTGTAGTTGGTCTTGTTGTACGCTATACCATTGATATGTATGGAAGTAGCACCCCAACGCGAATCTTATTTGTAAGTATACTTAGAAACTAGGGCGCTTAAAGTAAACTGTGCTTGAAGCAGAATTAATACGCTAACTGTAAAGGAATTGTATACTCTCTCCAAAGCACCGAACACAGATGGCAGTGTTGACAAGTGTGATTTGCTTTGAGTGATTAAGATATTTTTAGTTCGCGAAAGAAACATCGTCGGCGACAGCTTTGCTTTGATGTCAAATGAACAAAAGAATTCCTGAGAAAAACTGCATGTGTTCGGACGGACAGCAACAATGGCAAGAAATAAACGACCTCCGTGTCAATGTGAAAAAATCTAGCGGCTGAAAAATTGTGCGTATCCGGGCAACTATATGTCTTTCCCCATTAGAACATATGTACCCATGCCAAGGAGCAAATAGCGTTTTACGTCAATGTTAGGCGTGAACCTAAAGTTGTCGAAAGTGTCAGAGCGAATGTATACTAGTCTCCACCAGGCCTTCCTACGGGGGTACGGATCGTAGAATTCGGCAAAAGAAGGGAATAGCTGGCCAGTAGAGTCAGTCCGCGGGAGGGTTAATTCCCCCCTCCAGTCAAACCACAAGGCGGCCAAACTCCCCTGGCAAATATTCTTCCTGTTATGGACAGCGTAGTTAGTCTGGTTGAACGTCCTTGGTCTGGTAGAGATTAAATGTATGCCACCGAAATGTACTAGCGGCGCGATCACATTCCTCGTAGACCGTCGTACGTTTTTTATGTCGTAGAATTTTCAAGCAGGCTGTGACAGAACCAACAGCCAACAAGGATCCAAGACAACCTTTTCCGTAACAACCAAGCTGAATTTTGTAAACGACACATGCCCGACTATCGCAGGAATGTCCTAAGTTTGCGATCGTACTACATTTCCTGCAATGACGCAAAAGTCAGAGTCCAAAGCACTTCGGACAATCAAGAAACCACCGTTACCTAGCAACGGGGAATGACCCTGTCAAGCCTCCAATAGAAACGACGGATACAAATGTCTGAATAACAAAACCTTCGCACAATGGACTAGACTGGATTCAGAACTGACTGACGCAAATGGCTTCACAGTGAAAATTACTTTTTCGGCATCTTTTGTTGCCTGAACCTCTGGTATTGTAGCAAGCTGCGACCACCTGTACTGCTAGTATTGTATAACCTAGATTCTAACTAATGAAAGCATCTAATAGTTATTTAAGGTGACGTTGCCTTTTGTTATGGTGTAGTCACTATGCAACCAACCCAACCCAATACGTTATCTATTCCTCCTTAATTCAAAGTCATTGACAAAAGCACAGCTGCACTTCCAAAGAAACTTGCTAGGGGGTCATGCTTATACCAATTCTTGAAAATAATAAAAGCCAATCCTTTGTTATGGTGCAATCACCATGCAACTTCCAAAATATTTTCCCCATTCATTTCTAACTTCTTTGGTTATCATGTATTCTGTCACTGACAAAAGCACAATTGCACTTTCAAGAAACCCGCTAGGGGTCCCTACTTATACCACTTCTTCCCAAGCCTAAAAGCTTGTAACACTCAAAAATCAAGACCGTAGCATGTTCAGAACTATAGATACAGAAAATTGCAGTTCCTCTGCAGTACTAAACAAAGTTGCCAAGGTGCTGTTTTGTCAATCAGTTGACTACCGACACCGACCAACTATCATGGCATCATAAACACCCATTTATAACTTCTTGAGTTGTGCTGTCCACAAAGCAACCAAGGGCACCGAAAACATGGCCTTGAAATGGGTTACCACAGGAATGTTATGTAGCTACTCTCTCATTGGTTCTACCGCTAATTGCCATTCCCTCATTGGTTGAACTACAATTGTGATTGACAGTCAGGATCAATCCATTGTCAAGTGAGGGGAATAGTGTACGTGGTAGTAGAGTGGTTCAGAATGCAGTAGAGTGGTTCAAAATACAGCAGAGGGTCAGAGACCACTACTTTCTTGGCTTCTACCTAAAATGAAGTAAAGAGAGTACACATTTATAGTCATAACTGTTATATGAGTGACAATAACTGTGCAACAGTTGGATATTTTTGGTTTGTAGCAACTGTTTTAATGCAGTTGAACAAATGTCTGATGGCAGCATTCTTTCAAAGTCCTCATTTTCTTTTATAGTCACTGACAGTAAAAAAGAGACTATAGGTTCTTGAATTTTCATAAATAAAATTGCAAACACAACATCATTTCATAGTTCTGAGCTTATCCCAAAATGTATCTGTATCTGTATTACTTAGACTTAGGCGCTCCCGTGTCATCCGACACATGAGGCAATCAGAGCAGTGCAGCAAGTTCGGTCAGCGGCCAGTCTCTGTATAGTATCTGTATCTGTATAGTCACTATAATCACCCTTCAGCGTAACATACCAGCTAATGTAGTAGTATATACCTGACATCAGTGTGTCTATATTGTACAGGGCCACAGTCTACAGTCTTCAGCAGTTGAAACAATTAAAAAAGGACAGAGGTCACAAAAGGTCAACATAAGTTCAAATGTCACGGATGAGACCATCGCAATATAGGGGTGCCTCCCCTACTCTCTGGCCCTCTCAGATGGGCTAAACCATTGCATAGCAAAGTTCTTTATTCACAACCACTTGTTTTACAAGAGCTTTATTCACAACCAGACTTTTACCAGAGTTTGGCTCTTGTTAAACAAGTGGTCGTGAAGAAAGAACTTTGCTATTCAATCATTCACCAACCTGATAACATTATTCACGGAGGGCTAAACCACTATTTGGCAAACTAATCCACTATTTTGTGGACTAAGCTACTACTTGGCCCCCGTTGGCCCCTGCTCCCCGCTGTCCAAAGTCTTCAGCAGTTGATAAAGTTATTAAGGCAAGAGGTCACAAAGATCAAAATAAGTTCAAATGTCACGGAGGAGACTCTCCTACTCTCTGGCCCTCTCAAAAGGACTAAACCAAGTTATGTGACCCCCGTCGGCCCATGTTCCCCGCTGTCCAAAGTCTTCAGTCTAAACAGTTAAAAAGGACAGAGGTCACAAAAGGTCAAAATAAAGGTCAAATGTCAATATCAGGATTTACAGTTTTTGCGGACTAAGCCACTACTTGGCCCCCATTGGCCCCTGCTCCCCGTTGTCCAAAGTCTTCAGTCTAAACAGAGGTCAAAATAAAGGTCAAATGTCCAGGAGACCATCTCAATATAGGGGTGATGTACAGTATTCTGTGGACTAAGCTACTACTTAGCTCCTGTCGGGCCCTGCTCCCCTGTCCAAAGTCTTGAGCAGTCCAAAAGGTTAAAAAAGGACAGAGGTCGCAAAAGGTCAAAATAAAGGTCAAAAGTCAAGGAAGAGACCATCTCAATATAGGGGTGCTTCCCCTTCTCTCTGGCCCTCTCAGAAGGACTAAACAATTACTTGTCTCCAATGGCCCCTGTCCCCCACTGTCTGAAGCAGTTGAAAAAGTTAAAAAAAGGTCAGAGGTCAAAATAAAGGTCAAATGTCAAGGAAGAGACCATCTCAATATAGGGGTGCTTCCCCTTCTCTCTGGCCCTCTCAGAAGGACTAAACAATTACTTGTCTCCAAAGGCCCCTGTCCCCCACTGTCTGAAGTCTGCAGCAGTTGAAAAAGTTAAAAAAAGGTCAGAGGTCAAAATAAAGGTCAAATGTCAAGGAAGAGACCATCTCAATATAGGGGTGACTCAGGATTTACAGTATTTTGCGGACTAAACCACTACTTGGCCCCCGTCGGCCCCTGCTCCCCGCTGTCCAAAGTCTTGAGCAGTCTAAACAGCCCAGCTGCTTCCCTGATCCTGCTGAACTCGATGCAGAAGGCCTGCACCTCGATGAAGAGGTCCTGCACGTTGATGATCTTGTTGCGGATGAGGGACTGCAGGAAGACGCAGACCAGGCGCACCAGGCGGTTCTGCATGTACTTGTCCTTGATGTTCTCGCAGGTGGAGATGCAGTTGGAGATGTAGAGGTGAACGAACTCCGTGGGGAGGTCCACCGCCGTGGTCAGGCGATTCACCACCTACGGAGGCACATGTGGATAGGGTTATTTTTGTTTGTTTGTTTCACATAAATTGCAAACACACCAGTACACGGAGCATCAGTTGTGTTTGGTTCTGTAAGCTCTATCATTATTACCTCCATGGAGTGTACCTAACAACAGTAGGGTCTATCACCATTACCTCCATAGAGTGCAGAGACATCTCCATGTTGACCAGTACAGAGAAGTACTCAGTGATCTGTAGGGTCTACCATCCTTACCTCCATGGAGTGTAGCTAACAATAGTAGGCTTTATCACCATCACCTCCATTGAGTGCAGAGACGTACTCAGTGATCTACAGGGTCTATGATCATCAGAGACGTACTCAGTGATCTACAGGGTCTATGATCATCAGAGACGTACTCAGTGATCTACAGGGTCTATGATCATCAGAGACGTACTCAGTGATCTACAGGGTCTATGATCATCAGAGACGTACTCAGTGATCTACAGGGTCTATGATCATCAGAGACGTACTCAGTGATCTACAGGGTCTACCATCCTTACCTCCATGGAGTGTAGAGACATTTTACATGTTGACCAGTACAGAGAAGTACTCAGTGATCTACAGGGTCTATCACCATTACCTCCATGGAGTGTAGCTAACAACAGTAGGGTCTACCATCCTTATCTCCATGGAGTTGAGAAACAGGGTCTACCATCCTTACCTCCATGGAGTTGAGAAACAGGGTCTACCATCCTTACCTCCATAGAGTTGAGAAACAGGGTCTACCATCCTTACCTCCATGGAGTGTAGAGACATCTCCATGTTGACCAGAACAGAGAAGTACTCAGTGATCTATAGGGTCTACCATCCTTACCTCCATGGAGTGTAGCTAACAACAGTAGGCTCTATCACCATTACCTCCATAGAGTGCAGAGACGTACTCAGTGATCTACAGGGTCTACATGATTACCTCAATGGAGTGTAGAGACATTTCCATGTTGACCAGTACAAAGAAGTACTCAGTGATCTACAGGGTCTATCATCCTTACCTCCATGGAGTGTAGAGACATCTCCATGTTGACCAGGACAGAGAAGTACTCAGTGATCTGGTTGGACTGCATAAGCTTCAGCAGCACCTCGATGGCCACTAAGGGGTTGTTCTCCACCAGGTCGGGTAGTTTGGTGGGGGTCAGCCCGATGTGGTACACTAACTTGGGGTCCGTCTCCAGCTCACTCAAAACCTGCTGCTGCTGTTGTAATGTTAGGGGACCTGAAAGGGGAAAAACATAAATACAAGTTATTATACAAAGAGCTTAGTTGTTTTGAAGAAAACAACTCTTGTAGAGGGAAAATAGGGCCCTCTTTCATATGATGATTCTAAGATGACGCAAAGAAAGTTTTTGTTACATATTTCGAATATTTTAAGTACCAAGGCCAGTTATTGTAGCACAAGTGAGCGTAATTTTTTTTTTAATACAGTCAATGACTCATGATGGAGAAACAATACACAGTCACTACCTGCATGTCATTTGTGTATATTTCTCGCAACTTATCTCTCTCTCTCTCTCTCATCGGTCAAACTGCTAATTGTCCTTTTCTCATTGGTTGAACTGCTTATTGTGATGGACAGCCAGGATCAGTCTATTGACAGTGGCTTACTGACTGTCCATCACAATTAGCAGCTCAACCAATGAGAGAAGGGCAATTAGCAGTTCGGCCAATAAGAAATAATCCCTACATTTGTCTCTGTACACTTAAAGAAGGCCCCACACAGCAAAACTAGTCGTGACAGGCTGAATAAAAGTTCTAACTGGGAACTATGCGCCTCCAGATGTGTCCACTCTACTTTATACTAAACAATCTCTACCTTTGAAAGCCTTTGCCATGAGTTTCTTGACTTCTATACTGCTGGTGTTGCTGACGCACATGGAGGAGTCCCACGCCACCGTGTGTTCCACGTCCGTCGGGTTCAACCACGCCAACTCGTCCTCGCACACGTGAAGCGGTGGAGCCAGGCGGACAAACTCCGGACGGAAGTCGCTCTGCGCGGGTGGTCGTTGCCCCGTTATGAGGTTCTCTGTGACCTGGTTGGCCAGGGAGAGGTCGAACTCGAACGACGCTTGAGAGGAGTCGGGGTCGGGGTCAGCTATTACACAGGGGAGGCCGGCCTGGAATATAACAACAGGAAAATTGGTCCAAAGGATCTAAAAGGAAGAATAACTGAATACTTATATACGATATAGGTCACAATTTTTATGAATATCATATTTCCACACAACCTTATTAGAAATTAAATATTATAGACAAATTTCAAGTGCTCAAGGTTCTCCTGAATGTATTGGAACTGTGTTTGTATCTGTATATCCAGTATGTCAGCGTAACACGCCAGCTTTGCAGGTATGCGGCGCAGCGGCAGCTAGCTATATTACAGGCAGCTAGCTATACTTGCAAAAGACAAACTGTGAAATACAGGCTAACACTAGTAGACCACACTTGCACTTTGCAGAATACAAACCTGGATCGTAGAAAACCCTTGTATGAGAGACAAACCCAGTTTTAAGTTACCTTGCTCAGGTGAGGCAGTTCGGACTGTCTCTCCGCCAGAGCCAGCTGTAAGCCTGTCAGGTCGGCGGGTGGGGCATTCCCCACGTCCATAGTAACGATCTGACGGGGACTCTTCTTTAACAACTCTCTTGCTGTGGAGGTGATAACCTAAAGAAAAGAGAAGATTATGAGAAGAGCATGAAAGTTCATCTGAGTTGGTAAATCACATCATAAACAAGAATTCGGAGACCTCATATCTCCATGAAATATGGTTTCCTCAACACAAATTACATATATTTGACCTTGACCTTTGTCTTTCTATGACCTATCAACTTACCAAATACTGTATCATCACAATCTATAAATGCCTTCATAAGTTATGTTGACTACAAATATGCGGAAACACAGACAGACAGACAGACACACACACACACAGACATACAGACAGACCAAAAACAATATCTCCATTTTTATGGAGATAAAAATAAACTGTTCTCCAACTCAAAAGAAATTGACTCACCAGAATTTTCAATGAACCCAGTGATCATAATCCCACCACACTTCAAGACCAGGGGTCCTTCCTGGTATGAGTGGTTCAAACCTTACAGTCTGATCTCAGGGTTGACATCTTGAAAAAGGTGATAGTCACGGTCACCTGTTATATCAATCCTTCCACAAATGTGGTAAATCTCAATAGATAAATAAATAAAAAAACACACACCTGTGACAAAAAGACTCTCTCTGAGTTGGAGATGGGTGGGAGTGCTGTCGCTGTCTTCTCATCGCCAGGTGAGTTGATCAGCAGGTGAGCGAACACAGGTGCGAAGGGGTTGGCAGCCAGGGGTTCAGTCTTGTACATCTCGTACAGCAGGTAGATCGCAGTCAGGCGTTGGGTGGGGGAGGGTAACAGATCATGCTGTGGGGGGAACAAAAAGTACTGTAAATTCATTTATATTTGTGGGGCGTACAATCATTTCGTGGTAGGAGGTTTGATCAAAGTTTGCAGTTGAAGCAATTCTGAATACAGTTGAAATACAAACCGTACCTTTGCATTTTCTTGATTACGTGTTAGCGCAAAAATAAAACCACTGCAAACATTTCAAGATTAACAGTATTCGATGAAAGCAACATTTGTGAGCAAATGCAGGATATTTCACTTCCACCCAACTGCCATGCAAAAAAGGACTATTACTAGTACACAATCCCTATGCAAATATGGACCATTCCAACATAATTTCCCCCTGCCCCAAAATGAACTATTCCAAATTATCTAAAATCATGCAGTGATCATGGCATAACAAGTGATTGATTAACGATTTTAGATAAATTTTTTTTAATTTTTAATTTTAGATAATTCTTCGTTATATCTACAAACGGAGATAAAGAGATTCGAGGATGAATCTATGACGTCTTGGTTGTCTCATGCAGTTTCTTTAAGACATTTCTCACCTGCTGAAGAAGAAGCACCAAGGTGCTGCCGATCTTGTAGTGGTCGGGTTTGTTGAAGTAGTGGTGGAAGGCCGCCGCCAACTGCTCAAAAGAAGACGTCTGCGTCGCGTCTTCAGACAGCACGTTAAGGAGACAGGTGAGCTCCTTCGGCGTGAGGGACATCTTGCCTCCCCCCGAGAGCAAGGACAAGCGAAGAAAGTACAAACTAAGACAGAAATCTTATGAAGTTTCCACAAAAACAGAATTTTTTTTAGGTTTCCGCCGCCATCTTTGAAAATGTGCGTCGGCAATGCATCATGGGATAGAAATGATGACCTTCCACCTTCCACCTTTAAACTTCTATCTCAGAAAGTTTAGTTTTTTGTCATAATTTTCATTTCTATGGTATAATTCCACATATTGTTGCATTATAGACACCATTTTATACGTCAAAATGCTAGAAAAAAATCGTAAGAGAACGTTTTTACATTTTTTGATGCTGTGACGTCACATCAAAACAACAACATGGCTGTCGCAGCAGGTCTGGAGTTGCTGTACAGCAGTGTGTGTAACCAGGTCCAGAGCGGGCATGACGCGCTGGTCTGCTTCCTGCACTGGGAAATGGTACAGTCCGGCTTCAAGTGCGTGGGGACTGGAGAAGAGGTGATGACATGTTGTTTTTGTCCTAGAAAATGCCGGCGACCTCTGTCGAAAGTTGCTAGCTCACCGCCCCCCTCCCATGCTCCAGTTCCCTATAACCCTTGCCTAGTTTGGTGCAGGATCTAGAAGCAGAAGTCTTGGCTTTCTTCCAATTTTTGTTTCACCTACGTGGCATGACCTAAATGTCACATAAACTAAAACATTTAGACGACTGTAATAGCTTTAATTCGCGTGCAAAGATGTATTAAACAGTGTCGACACTCGAATAGAAATTCTGAACGGTAACATACTAGCATCGCCTGTCAAAACGTAGAAATGCAACATAAAAATATAGAAATGCAATTATATGACGGACATGTAGTCACTATCTCATTGGTTGAACTGATAATTCCCTCACTGTCATTGGTTGAAATGCTAATTATAATGGACAGTCAGGGTATATATTAGCTAAACTTGCTTGTGTATCTTTTTTGACAAATATTGTATGTATACAAAGGTAGATTTGATCAGTTGTATTGCAAGTTATCAATAACATCACATAACAAAAGTAGATTTGCTCAATTGTAAAGTGTTATTAATAATGTCACGTAACCCTGAATTAAGAGAATTTCGGCAACAACAAGCACAATGCCTTATTAATATTTCCTTTTATGTTTGAACTTGAATGTAAAAGAAAATAAATTTAAAAAAATTTTCCTTTGTTTACTTGAAGGCTCCAGTGAAAGCACATAAAGCGAAGAAGTCAGAGCTGTTACCGCGGGGGTGGAACAGCTCGCAGGATGTGTATGCGCTCAGATATCAGCCCACCGACACGGAGGAGAACTACCTGATGAAGGCCATACGGATGGACGAGAGCCTGCTTGTACATGTCATGGTAGGGAGGACTGGTTTTGTTCTAAATCATTAGCTTCTACCAGGCTTCAGAAATGGTGGGAAAATATTGTTTTGGATGGGTTTGTTTGTAGGTTTGTGTGTATGTGTAGGTTTGTGTGGACAGAGTGGGTGGGTGGGTGGTAGAAGATCGACAGGTGGGGTAAACTTGAAGGTCCAAGAATCTTGCCAGAGGCCATACGGATGGAGGAGAGTTTGCTTTTACACGTCATGGTAGGGGCGACTTGTTATGGAAGTATTGTTCTGGGGGGCTGAGCTGTGGGTTTTTGTAGGGTTTTTGTATCTGTTTAGAGCTTGTCTGGACATGACTAGGTGGATAGTAGTGTGTGAGTGCATGGGGGAACAATTGACAGGCAGAACTTCCTGATGCAGGCCATCAGGATGGAGGAGAGTCTGCTGGTACACATCATGGTAGGGAGAATCAGTTTTGGTCTAATCATTTAGTCTCTACCAGGCTTCAGGCAGCGGCTGGAAAGAGTAGAAATTGGCCAAATAGATAGATAACATGCCAGTAGATTTAGTTTGCTAAAGGAATATCCCAAAATCTCCTAATGCGGTATATAGATTGGTTTATTTTTTATTCAGCATGATACTTCTACTCATTACTATAAACTAGATGCAGTCTAGATATCTTCTATTGATGTCTGTGTTTTTTTACAGAGAGTTAAAGATGAGAAAGTTGGCAGTCTGACTCTGGATGTGAAGGATTACATCGACAAAAGTGACCTGCAGGACTTTGATAGGTCAGAACTCTTCATTCTGATATTATTTATCATAGTCATGATTAGTTTGTGCTCAATATGTAAAGAAAATATGGAATTTCATCCATGGCTCAATCAAGGTGTACATGTTGTATTGCAGTCACCTGACTTAGCGCCAAATGACAGCTGCTCCATACCTTGCAATTCAGTCCCACCACCAAGTATGTAAGCTCCTCACAATTCAACCACTGGCTGCAAAGCTAGGAAGGAAGAGTACTCAACGATACAGTACCCAATAGCAATAACAATTTCAATCTCGTCTTGCAGTGTTTACAAGAACATAGAAACCCTGGAAGCAGCGTTCCGGTCGGGAATCGTGGAGGAGTTCAAGCCGCAGAACAGATCGTCCAACGCTGCCACCAACAGCGAGGAACGGAAGGAGGACAAGCCCAGCAGATCTCAGAGGGCGCCGAGAATGGCGGACGATCCAGATCACGATCCCTTGCGGATCGGCCCGCCCAGAAGACCGAGGGATCCTTACAGACAGGGCAACCCTGAATGGTTAGCTTTATACAGGATTGTTTAACCTTTAGCATGCTTAGGTAGCCTATTGGGTTAGGCAGCAGGGCTGACAGAAGCATCATTGTTCACTGCCTGAATGGTTAGCTTTAGATAGGATTTTTAACCTTCAGCCTGCTAAGATAGCCATTTTGCACCAAATTTGTATTGGTTTTGGTGTTAGGAAGCAGAGAGAATGTTAAAGCACTATCTAGTATTCCTGTATACACACACACACACACACACACACACACAATCATATCTGTCCTTGGTGCTGAACTCCATCTGTCCTTGGTGCTGAACACCATCTCCATACAAGTGAACTGACCTGTCCTTGGTGATGAACACTCCCTCTATACAAGTGAACAGACCTGTCTTTTGTTCTTACAGCCCCATTTTAGAAAGAAAACCAAAGTTACATGTAATTTAATGTGTACATGTACAGTATATGCATTGTGTCCACTGTTGCATTTATCTCCCATAAGGTATTAAAACAGCACCTTTTTTCCAGGGGTGAGCCCTCCAGACCATACCCCAGTGTTGGCACAGGAGACCTAGACCCTTTCAGGTATTGTAACTTAGACAGTTAGAGTGTTGACCTGATTTGTTTATATTAAAGGAGAATAGTTGAAGCTACAAAATCAAGTACATGTATTCATGAAGAGTACTTTTAAACATTTCTTACACTTGATATTTACTCTACCACAAGAAACAAGGAGGTTACACCCCTATGTTTCAACACTCCAATGTTCCAACAAGGCAACCTAAGTTCCGACAACCCTAACCCTGTGTCAAAATTTAGGGGTGTCGGAACATAGAGATGTTGGAACATAGGGGTGTCAGAACATAAAGGTGTTGGAACATAGTGCTGTCCCCAACAAGGATATATACAATGTCATGTAGCTACAGAAATGTAGAATTTGATATAGAGTGCACTAAGTCTTAGACTATTTACAGCTTCTCTAAAAAGCACTAACCTCGGTTGAACTATTTTCCAGTGGAGGGATAGGAGGAGGGATGTTAGTGGACCCTATGAGATCAGGCTACCCACGTGGACCTCTGAACCCTTCAGCTGGGATCCCTGGCATGGTGCCCAGGTAAGGACTCGTGTCACCATCTCATCCCAAAGGAGGAACCTTGGGCCTGTGTTCCACAATCTCTCACTGTCAGGGGCTGATTGGGCTTCCTCCTCAAGAGCTTGTTGCCGTACACTTCTAACTTGAGAGTCAGTTACTATTATAATGATCCAGCTGTTATCCCATAGACTTGTGGTATATCCTTCCAAGTGGGGTTTCTATTTGTTAACTCTGTGACAGTTATCATGATGTCTATATCATTCATTCATTCAAGATTCAAGATGGTTTTATTGGGTCGTCGCAGTTAAAAACTGTATTATAAACCAATTTACAAAATATAGACATGTTAAAAAATACAAATTTACAGTCTAAAATATCTTATACAGCATGGGCTTAGAAGACCAGTGGCAGTGAATATAAATGTGGACAATATAATTTTTCTACCTGATTTCCATCCCAACCTTTTCTGTGTTGTTTCTGTAGGGGTTCAGTCCCCCCAGGAGCCAGGTTTGACCCCATAGGTCCTGTAACAGGGGGAGCCATGAGAGGGTGAGTATGTACTGGTCATTATCAGACTGCTTTTTGACTAATGTACATCGATTACTTTTAATTGAATTTATCATTTTTAACCATGACTTAGGAACAGCTTTTAGAATCCTTTTCAAATGACCAAACTTTGCCTTGAACTCCGTGAATAGTTTTATCAGGTTGGTAAGTCAAATAAAGAGACTCTTTCTACACAACCAAGTGTTTTATTCAGCCGATGTTTCAGTGACCGTCTGTCACCTTCCTCAGGGCAATTCTTTGCCTAGATCTGTTAACTACATGACATGGTATATTATTTCAAATGTAGTGTAGTGACACTTGCACATCTTGAATAATATACACATCTATTGAATGCATTTTAAATTGGGCAATATTTATTCATTGCAAAAGCAAAACATGTTTTAATTTTATCGTATGTTTTTTTTTTCAGCCCTGATCCTGACCACCTTCCCCCACCTGGGTTTGACGACATGTTCATGTGAAACAACAAACTCTGGCAAATCCTGATAACTACAACGGCTACAGCGCTAAAAGCCATGGAAACTTCATTTTGTGAAAAATTATTCAAGGATCTTTTAGTGTAGACTGCAAATCATATTCAAGACTGAAAAATAGAGTAATCTTTTGCAATTTGGTTTTGTTGAAGCTAAAGATTTTGAAGTATTTGTAGTAAATACAATTATTATGTGGTTACCTTAATTGCCTAAAGGTTAATAATAGACAACCAGATTAAAAGTGTTATGCCCAAGTTTGATGAGCTGGTTCATTGTGCATGCACACTTCCAACTGTGAACTATCTTATTGTTAAGATTGAATGTACTGTATACGTGTGTAGTGTACTGTACATGAACATCTGTAAGGTTTCTCATTCAACACTGCTAAATATACTGTTGCAATACTTATCATTTTGCTAACCTTTGCATGGAAATTTATTGTTTCACTGGTGTTTTTTGATGGCTTGAACCCTTAATTGATTAAGGGGATACAAAAAATGGTAGAAGAACGTATTACATTTATTTACGATACTTTAAATTTAGATAATTTGATAACGTTGTCTTTTTGTAGTTTTCAGATCACCACTTTAGATACTCAAATTTGTCTTGTACCATTGGTATAACGTTCAAATGTGCTCTTGCAAAGTATATATATCATAAGGACAACATTGTGAATAAATGTATAATGTTGACTCAGTTGTACCAAGGATTTTTAACCTTTTTGGTTGTACAAGTCCCTTGTACAAGTTAGCCATTGTAATGTCAGTGTCATCTTGAAATAAAAGTATATGATTTCTGCCCAATGAAAACACACTGACTCAGATGATTGTCAAATTATTCTCCCAGATTTATACCAAAGAAACCATGAAGTTAAAAAAAAGGCCTTTTTTTTAACTTCATGAAAGAAACCAATAGTTTAGTCTTATCTTTTTTATTCATTGAGTCATATAAACAACTTACACCTGTATACACGGACCTATATACATGTACCAGCACAAAAACCTCTACCAAGACAATACAATATTTCATATGTTAAACCTAATCGCAAACACATACCATGGAGTTCCTTTTATAACTCCATGCACATACACACACAGACACGCGCACATAGACTCACACACTGAGAAGAAATATTAAAAAGGCAATGTTTTTGCCCAATGTACAAACAAATGCAGGAAAAACAATGGCCTCTGGGCAGAAATTTTTCTACCTCTGTAAATACTGTATCCAATTCTGAGCAGTACAATCCTTCACCCTAACATCTGCTTGGAGATACGCCGAGCCCTTTGTATTCCCTCTGGGAGGCGCGCGGGGCATCCTGGGTAATCGTAAATGGGGGAGGGCTGTGCGGGGTTGGGTCCGGCGCTGCCTCCACTTTCCTCAGTTTTTTCTTAAAATTTGGACGTTTTCTCCGGGATTTTGTCTTCCGAAAATATATACAGGTAAGAAATAATGTCCTTGTGCCGTTTTAGACAGCCTTGTTTAGCCTCTAAACGTTATTTAGACGGCGTAGTTTGGAATCTAAGAGAGCTAGTCGGCTCTTGACTTTCAAAATCTATTCAGAGGGGGGGGGCATGTTATTCGGACGATTTTTATCTTAAAATTCTGTTTATATTGCTACAGTATGTGAACCTTGCACCGTAAATTTGTAGTTTACTTTCTAGTGGACACGTTATGTGGTTTTACGTGGACAAATTTGGTTGATAGTTGGATTTTTCTCAGTAATTTTGTATGAAAAGGTTATACGAAGCCCACCCACTCACATACAAATTATCGTATACGGTCTTAGATCGTAAATTTTTCATGGATAATTTTGCGCTTTCACACATCATTTCTTATCAAAATGACTTTGAAAAGGGTGTCAGAATCCTTCTCTTGTGTACATGGTGTTTTGTGTAAATGGTTATCTTGAATGTAATGCTGGTCAACAATTCTTTTTGTTAAAAATACTGAATACTTTTGTTTGCCCATATAATTTATGGTATATGATGTTTCATTTATATACACAATATGGAGTGTGATAGGTACTTAAAAGTTAAATATGATATTCATGTCCAGAAAAATACATACAAATTGAACTGTCAATAGTAAGGAGTGTTTTCAACCTCATATATTTGTAAGAGAAAATTTATATAGGGGGCCTGCATGGGGGATACTGTCAACACTCTTTGCTGATTATAAATTCAGAAAAGCATTGGCTATGTATTTATGGTGTTAAAATCAACAGTAGCACTGTAGCACTCAGACAAGCCAAAAACAAAACCTTGGGTGAAGTAGTAAACTCTTAATTGGAAAGGGTGAAATTGGTTTTTTCTAAATTCAAGTTGTCCTAAGGGTTTAGGCATACATAGACTAGTTCCTGTTATTGGCAACAAAAGAGCTAGCGCTTAGGCATAATTTTGGCGTTGGTGTTTTTTCTTGTGTCTCTTTGATATGCTGAAAATTTTTGGTGGTTTTGTTTCTGTGTTGGCCTCTTCACTGCGAATTTGTGACATAGCGAATATGTGTTTTCAGTGTATTAGTACAGTATATAATACAGTAGTTTCAGTGTATATACATGCATATTTGAAGCTTTTTTTGCGCATGAAACACAATGTTTGGATATGCACACATATATTTGAAAGCCATTCCCAAAACAGAGGGCTGGGAGGTAAACTTGAATCCGACTAGTAACAAGTACATGTATGTTCACTCCCTGAAACTGTGTGTAAACTTAAAGGTACAGACTTTCCTCTCGGACTCTGTTTTCATGTTGATTTTCGAGAATTTCTAGCTTTATTCTTTTAAAAGTTTTAAATCCGAGAACCAAGAAGTGAAATTGATATATCCTTAGCTTGTTCAAGTTGTTGTTACCGTACAGTATATGTCTGTTAACTGTTATTTTGAAGTCTCACTTGGCTAAAGTCCAGGCTGCAGCTGCAACTTAGTACAAGGAACAGCTTACATGTGTGGATTAAACGTGCTGGAAGGACGCTAATCACAAAAACCTGTCACCAACGTCAGTCACCCCTATATCCCACTGCTATGTACAGACATAAATACGTCTACACCTGGGGTTTGAACCCTATATAGAAGCTCAAATCGGCCTGCAGGCCGCTTTCAATTTTCATTGAGAGTCATGAGGGAATAGGTAGGGGTCAGACAATATATATAACAAAGATACGGTTTACATTTTGAAGTTAGAATTTACCACAAGGACAAGATGAAAACTGAGGTGTGGCGCTTTGTGCCCGGGAAAAATCTGTGTGTGAAAGTCTGCGCATGAAAATATGCAAATTTGCTAATTCCCAAGTTATTTTAAGCTTGAGGGATAAAAAAAGATTAATAATCTGTGTGAAAATTAGTCTGCTGGGAATTTTTAGGAATTAGCTTAGTTTGGATATACCCGCTTATTTGAAGCTTTTTTGTGCATGAAGTACAATGTTTGGATATATGTGCATATTTGAAAACCGTTCTCAAATTCAAAACAGAGGACTTGGAGGAAAACTTGAATCCAACTACTAAGTTCATGTATGTACTAAGACTGTGTGTGACAAGGTACAAACCTTAAGGCTTAAGCTTCATCTTAGACTTTGTTTTCCATGTTGATTTTCCAGTTCAACATCATTCTTTTAGAAATAAAAGTTTTAAATCCGAAAACTAAGAAATGAAATTGGTGTGGCCATAGCTTGTTGTTCCCGTACGGTATGTCTATGTTATTTTGAAGTCTGACTTAGTTTGGCAGAGGTACAAGGCTGACGGCTTCTACATGTGTGGATTAAACGTGCTTGGAGGAAGCTTCTCACAAGAACCTCTCACCAACGTCAGTAACCTGTATATATAACCCTGTATATGTTGCCAACTAGTACAGACATAAATACTTATCCACCTGGGGTATGGAGCAATGTCCTGCATGGTGTTTAGCCTTGAACTACAGTACTGCAGATCTGGAAATATAATCAAGTTGGGCTTATTTTCGCAATGACCTCTCCACTGCGAATTCATGACGTCGCAAATATACACTTTCAATGTATTACTACTGTACAAGTACTGTTTAAACTGCAAACTTAGTTTAAAATGCAGCGAAAACATCCTTTCCCCGTCTACTGTAAAATTTAAATACCTGCGAAAATAAAATAAAATACAGTATTGTTGTAATAGAGGAATGAGTTACTCAGTAAGAAAAAAACAGGAAACGCTGAAAAAGGAGTATTTGTCTCCTCCATTTGGAAGTATTAAGTATAACAATCATAACAAAGTGGTTGTTGTTTTTTTCTTGAATATTTTAGTAGTTGCTATGAATTATACAGAGGGCAGACTGATTACAGTATAAAATGTTCCTGTTAATATTCATTATCCATACTTTGTTAAGATATTTTTGTGTAAATATAGGCTACACGGTATGGGCACATTTATGCTGTTTCATATGTTAGCTTGCACTTGTTTACTTTAAAAGACTTAAAATGTGTGCAAAATGTGAACAAATTGGTCACAGAAAAACTGTATCTTTCTTAGATTTTAGACTCTGTAGTAATTATTTACCTTTTTACCTTATACTGTACATGTACACTGTACATGCACACATATGGCATGACTGTGGTTTGGCTGTTTGTTTCACATACAGGTAAACTGCCTTTAGACATAATACCCCAGTTTTGTACAGTAAGTACAAGCTGCATAAGCTGTAAGGTTTGATCCTCTCACACTAGTACTGGGATGGACCCTCACTCTTTTCTATAAGTGTGGCGGGATTGTAACATGCTCGAGGTGTGGCTCTCCTCAAACATGAGACCTCCAGCTTTACGTCCCATCCAAGACGACATCCCTAACTGAATCTATGTGCTAATTTCCTCCTGGTTTCTATGTTCTGCAGGGGTCCAACATTGAGAAGTGCTAGTTGAGAGTTGGCGTAGACCGTGGTAGCACACACAAGTCTTCAGCATGGCGTTACCAGGTATGCCTCCACTTCGGCCACCTGGCGAGCCAAGTAAGTACTGCAGCTGTTATTTGTTTATTTATTTGTTCAACTGACAAACAGCTTAATGTAAGGCCTAGGTTACCCAACTATTTTCAGGCTAGTATTAAGTGCTAACCTTATAATTAGGAACATACAAAAGTATCCAAGTATACAAAGGTACATGCCTTATACTATTATATAGTATACTTAGTAATATAGGACGCCTGTTCGAAAATCTTAACTCTTGCCGTTGTAAATTTATGTATGGATACTACTAAAGTCTTAGTTTATGCATTCAGGGGTCGAAATAGATTTTGGGGACAACTTGCACTGGTGCAGATGAAAACAAAAATACTTGCACCAGAAGAAAAATAGTTGCACCCCCCAAAAATAAAACGAACACAACCAAAAGTACATGTAGTAACTTTAATAAAAACTTCATGGATTCTGGTTTTGTTCCCTTTCCAGTTCTTTATTGGGTATTTCTACAGGTACCTGGTAGTAACAGCGGATAAAGCAAACTTGCACCGCGGTGCATACCGGCAAAAAATTAGTTGCACGACACCAAATTTACTTGCACCAAGTTGCACACAGAGGGGTATTTCGACCCCTGGCATTGCAACCTTTTTCTGTTAATAGTGGGTGAAAAGTGTTTAGTATTTTATCAGACTTAATCAATGTTTTGTAGTAGGCAAATTGTCTGCTAGTCACAGGTTCTAGTTTTAAACTTGTATTATTGTGTGGTCTATGGTACATGTACATGTTCCTTTTTCTTTTAGAAAATGAAATTACATTGGGACAGCCACGTCCATTACATGCTGATGAAAGTACGCCCGAGAATGTACTATTTCGTTTGACTCTAGCTAAGAAGGCTGGCCTGCCGATACTTTAACACATATTTATCTAGTCTTTATCCGTCCTGTGTTAGAATACGCAAGTCCGATCTGGGGAGGCCTGCCTAGGCGTCTTTCTAATATGCTTGATGGTGTAAAAAGCGATGTTGTAGGATTATTGGAATTCCTGTTTAGTCTCTTCCATCTCTGTCCTTGAGATGTGACATAGCCACTGTATAGTGTACGCACCATACAACGTATCTTGAATGATTCAGAAAGCCCTCTCAACGATTTCGTTTGTGTCAGGCCGCAAAGCACTTACAGTTTAAGACGTAGTCAACAGGCACGCCTGACATTTAGCAGAACTAGCAGTCCTTTATACCACGTGCACTGAAGTTGCTCTCTGAACATCATGAGTAGTGGTATTACATGTATGATTTTATGTACAGCTGTATAAATGTTGTTTAATTCACGATTTTTAATGTAATTTGTTATTTAAATGATCGATTATGTAATGCAATGTGTGCAGTGTTATATGTGAAAATCTGACATACTTCAAGTCATATGTCATTCATTGTATATATGACATGCCAGTCAATTTTTAAATAAAACTGATACTACTGATACAGGCTCCGTCAAAAATCATAATCCACAGAAATAACATATGCAATTTTTTGTCAGAAACTCAGAAATACCTTGTATCCTTCACTAGTAACCCATACCACCTTTAACTCTTGTTTCCCAGTTGGCCCCCCACCCATAGGTCCACCCCTGGGCATGCCCCCTCCGGTGGCGTTGGACAGGTTCTGTTGTCCCCGACGACCCGACATTGGGACGGTGGGGCGAAGGATCAGCCTGCGGGCCAACCATTTCAAAGTGTCCATGCCGAAAGGCGACCTGCACCACTATGACATCAGTATTATCCCCGATAAATGTCCGCGCAGAGTCAATAGGTAAGGAAAGAACTTTTTTAAAATTTTTAAAAATTAATATCAACTTTCACTCAGCAATAGCAGCCGGACTGCAGAATGCTGTCGGAGTTTTGCACTGGGGAAGAAATTAACTTCACATTTGAACTTCTGTGTAATTCTTATTGTAGCTATTGCCTCTAGAAGTTTGTCTGTTTGTTTGTTTTGTTAGCATAACCAGCAAACTGCCTTTAGGCGGTACACACCTATTTTGTACGTTAACTACATGATGCATAAGACATAGACTGATAACTGATAAGATTTATTGAAACAGACCCAAAACAATACCTCCCCAGGAATCAGTAGGCTCTGCCATTGACCCCATGACCTGGAACATCAAGTAAAATAACTTCCCATCCCCAAAAGTACTAATATTTTACATAACATTTTGATGTGTCAAAATCCAAAGGCTAGAACAGAATGGCCAAAATGTTGAATTGAATCATACCTTGATTGTTTGTGCTTTTCACAGAGAGATCATAGAGAAAATGGCGCAAGCGTACGCCAACCGGATCTTTGGGGACCTCCGACCTGTTTTTGACGGACGCAAGAACCTGTACACCAGGGACCCTCTTCCAGTGGGAACAGAAAAGGTAGGGAACGACAGCTCATACTGTAGATTCATTTATTTTTGTGGTGGTTTGATTTCGCAGTAGGAGGGAAAAGGAGGCTTTTGCAGTATTTTAAATTCGCGGTTGAAACAGGTCTGTCGTACAGACAATAGTAACATATTGGAAACACATTGGAAATGCCTATTAAGGTTATACTGTTCTTGTTTGCTTGTAGATAAATGTAATTCACTAGAAAGGTAACATTTGCAAGCAAATGCAGAATAATTACCTTTACATGGTCTAGCCTAACAACATATTTCCATTATGTTCACATTTCACTTTGCACAGTGTTGCCTGAAAGTCATTGACCTTATTTGTTTGGAAGGGAAGAAGAAACCAACCTAAAACAATATGTTTCCCTTATGTGAAGGTAAACATGATTAGTTTGACCAAAGTAGACCAAGAATGGTCAAAGATATGAAGAATGTACGACCGTGTTTGTAGGTGGAGTATAAAGTAGAGTGGATTCCTTCCTCAAGCTAGCCGACATCTATCACACTGCAGTCGTCCCTCAGTAAGACATCTGGAGTTGCATAGTTCCTGTTTAGAACTTTTATTCAGACTGTCACATATTAAATTTATGGCAGTATGCCTCGGATTTCGACGGTCATTCGTTGCCGTAGGATGTCATTGGCAGGACATGTTATGCGCCACGAGGAAATGGCGGGTCTGGTTCTCCTCTGGTTACCAGAGGAAAAGCGTAGACGTGGTCGCCCTTCTCTAACTCTAAAGAAGGTGATCAAAGAGGACACAGGACTAGAGGGTGTTGAACTGTCCTCGGTCATGCGAGACAGGAACTTGTGGAGGCACTTTGTCGTGTCACCTTAATAGGATGAACTAAACTGAACATGTTTGTAGGTGGAGCTTGACGTGACGTTACCAGGTGACGGCGGGAAGGACCGCCACTTCAAGGTGTCGATGAAGTGGGTGGGGAAGGTTAGCCTGTACGCGCTGGAGCAGGCGCTGGAGGGGCGACTGGCCACTGTCCCGTTTGAGGCTATCCAGGCGCTGGACGTGGTCATGAGACATCTCCCTTCCATGACGTAAGACAATGACATCATAATAAGCTAGTTCAAGGTTTCAAGTGTGCATGTGCAATGTGATGCATTGTGGGTAATGCATGTATGTGCTGGCCGTGACATCATGGCATGCAATTGCTTGTATTACCTCAAGTTTTTTAAATTATCTTTTCCTCCCATGTTGATTTTAATGAAAAATTGAGATGATGAAAATAGCACTATGCAAAATGCTGTGCTCCTGAGGCTTTGCGGAAAAGTGACTTCAGGATTGAATATACCTTATAACTTAGTTGCCAGTGTAACTCTATTAAGCACGTCGGCAGAACGTACTGCTCCTGTGCAAAACCTGGATTTTCACTGGATTTTTGGTCAACATTGCGTCAGAATTTTGCCTGTTGCAGACCATATCATTTTCTACACAACATTTGAAAACTACAGACGGGATGTCACCCTTATATACGCGAATTCGACCTTATATGAGACGTTCTGCCGAAGTGCTATGCATAATACATTACGGGTTTCGCGCAGGCGCAGTACGTTCTGCCGACGTGCTACTCTATTATATGTAATGTCAAAGCAATTCTGTAATAATTCTAGATCTTTGCATGCCAAATGCTCTGCTCCTGAGGCCTTGGCAGAAAGTGACCTGAGTGTTTTCTCGCAGGTATACCCCCGTGGGGAGATCCTTCTTCTCTTCCCCCGAGGGCTACAGCCACCCCCTGGGTGGGGGGCGCGAGGTGTGGTTTGGCTTCCACCAGAGCGTCCGACCCTCCCAGTGGAAAATGATGCTCAATATAGACGGTAAGCTTCAGGATTACTTTGTATCTTAGGCATTATAATCGCTCTTCAGCATAGCACACACGCTTGTAATGTAATTCAAGAGTCTGAGTCATATTTGCTATTGTATTTCCCTCCTTGCTGTCTTCAAGTAAGAACATGATGATAATGATGATTTCCCTTTATATCTTTTCCAAAAGCATCCTAGAAATATCTGTGTCAGGAACAGATAACTTTCTAACTTCTTGCTGCCATTGAGTTTGCAAAGAAGCTTCTACAGAAACACAGACAAGCAAACAAACAAGCAGATCTAAAACAATAGCTCCATTCACAGAGGTGACAAGATGATACAGTTTTGAGAGAATTGTTGAGAGAAAATATTGTTGTTTCTTTGTTCCAGTTTCTGCCACTGCGTTCTACAAGGCCCAGCCAGTGATAGAGTTCATGTGCGAGGTGCTGGATGTGAGAGACATCCACGACCAACGGCGACCTCTGACCGACTCACAAAGGGTCAAGTTCACCAAGGAGATCAAAGGTCAGGGGTCATGTCTTCAAATCAGATCATAATGTTATTAACAGCCTTCAATTGGACGCTTTTTATGTAACTGACAACCAAGTCATGGCCACATTTAAACAGTTGGATCAAATTTTACATATTTACAACACGAATCTTGTGTAAATAGATAAAACAAAAACATATTTACAACTCTTTGCCGAGCAACTAATGGTCTACCATATCCAGCAACCAAGTTTTCGTCTGTTTCAATAACAGGATCCCGGAACTACATGAAAATTTGGATTATGTGAGGCATTGTATTTTGTGAGTGATTGTATTTAGAAACTGCAGCTGAAATAACATTGGTTTTGAATACAGTATGTTTAACTTTAAAGACGACATTGTGATGGCTAGACAGCAGCTATTGTGACGTACAATACACATGATCCTGATGTTGTCTTTTCTTCAGGGCTGAAAGTGGAGATCACGCACTGCGGACAGATGAAGCGAAAATACCGCGTTTGTAACGTGACCCGCAGACCAGCACAGACACAAACGTACGTCCAACCCTTCTATAAAAGGCTTCTGATCAATAGATCAGTTCAACCAATGAGAGAGTGGCTGTCAAATATTTGCATCTTTATGTTTTTAGTTTGCATTTCTACGTTTTGACAGAAGTGGGCAGGGCTTTGGGATTGGTCTACATTTTTTTATCTGTATAGCCAGTATAACCGCCCTTCGGTGTAACACACCAGTATTGCAGGCACACGACTCAACAGCTCACTCACTCAATCATATCCGCAAGGTCCTAGGACCTGGTTATATTACACTACAACCTGTCACACCTAACCTTTGCACAACTAACTGCAAGTGTTGTTTAAAGCTATGTAGTGATGATGCACCTACTGTATTGAACATATATTTATTTAGCAAATTCTGTTGGATTTGACGTCTTTTGCTTATTTTTGCTGTCTGTTGTGTCAGGTTCCCTCTGCAGTTGGAGGATGGCAGAACTGTGGAGTGCACCGTCGCAAAGTACTTCCTGGAGAGGCACAAGAGGAGACTGGAGTGAGTTGACACCTTTTATCTACTATCTCTATGTTAAAGATCCCACCACACTTATTGAAAAGAGCAGGGGTCCTTCCTGGTGTGAGTGGTTCAAACCTTATGTAGTCTGGTCTCAGGGTTAACATCTTGAAAAAGTGATAGTCACCTGTTATGTCAATCTGCCCTCCACAATGTGTGGTAAATCTCGATAAATAAATGAATAAATTTCTAGAATTAAAAGTTGAATATCTGTAAAGATTTAGAACTGGATCCAGGAATTTTATATGTTCAGCATTTAGAAATTTATTCAGCATTTAGAAATAATATGGCAGTGTCTAAAAGATACTGATGATTTGTGTCCTTCCCAGATTTCCTCACCTGCCGTGCCTACAGGTGGGACAAGAACAAAAACACACCTACCTGCCACTTGAGGTAAGGGGCAACTGTTAAGGAATCATTGATTCAGAAATATTTAGTACAGATTTTGTGAATTTCTTTATTTTACTCATTATTGGGGACTTCTTGTTGATTCTATCTAGTAGTATGCATTTTCCCACTGGCTTCCATAAGACAACAGAAACCATGAAATTGAAAACAGGAAATTAGATAACCTTTTCTGGGACCTTTGACCTAACTTTACCTTTTGATCTTACCTTAACCTTTGACCTGACTTTAACCTTTGACCTAATGTTAACCTTTGACCTTGCAGGTGTGCAACATCGTCGCCGGCCAGCGCTGCATCAAGAAACTGACCGACATGCAGACGTCCACCATGATCAAGGTTTCTCAAATAAGTTGTCCTCTACCCGTGTCATCACTGCAAGGCCTGGGCTATGTTTTCCACACACCCTCCTGCAAAAATTCTGCTTCCTTTTTCTGGGCTTTTTTTTTCGTTGTTGTGCTTGGCTAATCTAAGATGTAACTTAAAGGAAAGTCTGGCTCTACAAAGCTGCATCAAATAGAAATAAGCAAATTTTCATCTTTGTAGAAGCTGTAATTTATTGCATTAGAAAATATTTCTTTTTTGAATGCGTTAAATTTTGAAAAGAATTTAAATGCCAAAAACGTAATACATTTGGTGACTTAACTTTTCTAAAGCAAGTATAGGCAGTGTACGAAAAACATCATCTTTTGTTCTAAATCTGTAGTTTGTTTATAAAAAAAATGTCAAAAATTCTAGCATCGAACTTAGACTTTCTAAAACTTCAATGTATAAAACATTGGATGAAGATGTGAACATACCGTACAAGTTGCACTTCCACTAGTGCCGTTTCTCCGAGTCTGAGAAAGCTCCTCAGTGATGCCAGGTGTAGAACCAACTTACTTGGGTACTGCTAGATCAGTGCAAAGCATGTCATTGTGGTATGTGTGTCGCATGGTGTTCACTGCAGGCTTAGGCTTAAGTGTGTATTAACAGACCTCAACTGGCTACTAAGTCTTGCAGTTCATATATAGTAGGCTAAAATCATTTTATATTATTAATCAAAAAAGCAAGCTTTCTTGTTGTAAGCTAACAGCCTCAAATATACTTGTAGAAATGCAATGTTTTTCTCCTTTTGAAAAATGAATAAGCTACTGTTTCATAAACCTTCTTCTTGCAATAGGCTTATCCAAGCATCAGTCACATGATCTGTTGCAGGCCCCTGATTGGCCTGGCCATTGCCATGGTAACAGTGTGAGAAGAGTGTTGTTGATGTTTGTTTGTTTGTTTGTTTGCCCTTCAGGCCACTGCAAGGTCAGCTCCAGACAGGGAACGAGAGATTATCAGACTGGTACGTTGTAATAACGCCCTACTTTTGATATTCTATGTTTTACTTCTGTAAAGTTATGATCCAGATTTTAAGAAATCTAGCTCTTAACTATATTTAAAGCTTTCATTACCTTTAACATTATAAAACATAGTGCATCTATACTAGATTCATAGGCAAAGCCCTACTATGGTGTTTACATACAAAAAGATACACTGTACTTCATAGGTGGTTACAGTCAATGCAGCAAATGAAAATCCACATACATGTAACAATCGTCATGTACACCTACATTTGTACCTGGATTGGTGCAGGTTAGGTGCAGGTAGACATCAGAAATACCTGCACAGCTCCAATTTTACCTGCACTAACCTGCATATACCCAGTACATGGACCAGTGCAGGTTAGGTGCAGGTAGACATCAGAAATACCTGCACAGCTCCAATTTTACCTGCACTAACCTGCATATACCCAGTACATGGACCAGTGCAGGTTAGGTGCAGGTAGACATCAGAAATACCTGCACAGATCCAATTTTACCTGCACTAACCTGCATATACCCAGTACATGGACCAGTGCAGGTTACATGTAGGTACAGGTAGACATCAGAAATACCTGTACAGCTCCAATTTTACCTGCACTAACCTGCATATGCAGGTGGAATTTCCAGCCCTGTTGGTTATCAAACTCATTGCAAACCCTTCCCTGGCTACAGATGCAGCGCGCCAACTTCAACGCGGACCCCTACGTCCGAGACTTTGGGATCAGCATCTCTAACGACATGGCGGAAGTGGAGGGCCGTGTTCTCGACCCGCCCATGCTTCAGTATGGAGGACGGGTAAACAATGTAAAGCATATTGAGGCCAGATCGGTTCAGCTGGGGTCTAACAGACAGGCTTCTCTCTGGACATGCTTTTTTTTTTTTTTTTTTTTCGCTGAATAAAGTCACAGCGCTTAGAATGCCCTGTTTTGCATGGCCCACGTGATTTGACGTCTGCAGTTATCAAGATCAAATTCTGAATATTGTAGTGCATCAGCTTTTCCTAAATATACAAAGAAAGGGGATAGGGGGACAGGTTCCTATTTGTAGTTGTTATTTGGGTTCAAACTGACGTCTTTTTATACGCCAATGTTGTTTAATATTGGTAGCAAAATTTTACGAGTAATTTTTTATTTTATTTTCTGATGTAGGTACTAGCTAGGTCTTTTTTTTTTTAGTATTGTAGGATTTTTTTTCTCCCGGGTTGTCCCAAATGACCTGAGTCAGTTGTGTCTGTTATGCGACCAGTTGAATTGATCTTGCCGAAAGCTAAGATAATGTGTGCCCTAGTTTGGTTTGAAAGTTTTGACTAAGACACAGTTTGGTGTGATTCATAGTTGTGAGGAAAATTAGAGATTTAAACTGTATTTATTACTCAAAGTACATTGTATTTTATGTTTTACTAATGAAATAAAAAAATGAAGATAAAACTACTTGTAACTAACAATGAAAAATGTTCTGTTTTGTAGAAATGGATTTTGATTTTAAGAGTTACAGTTTTCTTGAAAGGAGGAATTACAGGATAATAAGCTGGCTCACAGTTTCAACTGTGCATGTGCATCCTGATGTATGTTGAAGGCCCCTGAGACATAAACAAAACACATCTGGACATGTATCAAGCATGGTCTAGACAAGAACTGTTTACAAGTTAGGGGCCTTCACCTTTGACCTTGCACATGCACAGGTTAAACCATGAGCCAGCTTGTTAAGAATAGGAATTATAGAGCAAAAAGCAGAAATTTTGCCCCACAGGTTTTTCTTTTCTTCTTAAATTTACTGTAATAACATTTCAAATTGTCTCAGATTTGACAATTTTGGCAGTTTTGGAGTAGCCAGCATATATAGGAACAGGATTAATTTTGCACAACAAGTTTTCTCAGACTTTCTGATAAAATGTAGTGACTCTAAAAAAAGTCGTCAAATTTTCCCATTCTACGGTTAAAGATCCAGTAATAGCTTGTATTGAAGTATTGACTTTATTGATCAGAATATTCCGGAAGTGTAGATGACATTGTCCAAATTGTGATCAAAGAGTTCCGTATGGAAAATGCTCAAATTTGCTGCCATTAAAACACAGCATTTTTCTTTTGCCTGGAAAAAAACCCTGTATTACGTTCAACCTTCAGTGTGCTGTATACACCCTACTATTGCTAAAGCCATACATGTGGAAATCCAGAGTTGTGTTAGTAGCTTCAGGTATTATTGAGCTAACTAAACCTGCTACAGCTTATACATTTGGTTGCTTTGACAATGGCGGTAACTGTCAGAGTTTTCATTATTTACTTTCAGATGTGTTGTTGCTTAAATTATCGTATGAGCGCAAGTCATTCAGAATGTTTAATTTTAGTGCTGTGCACCGGTTCTCTGGACTTGTAAAAATATTTAAGTCCAAAAAATCCTGAATGGCGGGAACCAGTTCCGGACTTGGAAAAAAAACATGTCACATACCCCTTTTCCTTCTGAACCACATAAAACCTTCCATAGATCACAAAATCTGTGCTGTAAAATGTGGAAAACATTGCCATCGGGCATTGTCAAGTGTCGGCCTCCATGTTATGTGGCCACAGTTTCGCCCAGACAACATTGCAAGGTTGCCAAGTTGAACATGCAATTTTGTATATACCATGGGTTTAGGTCCGGACTTACAAGTCCGGAACTAAACCTAAACCTCTGGACTTGAAACCGGACCTGAACCTAAACGTGGGTTTAGGTACACAGCACTATTCAATTTGCTTGTACATCTAGTTCTGTAATCAGTAAGAAGCGTGGACGAAAAGCTGACGTGTTTGTGTTTGTTTGTTGGACAGACCCGAGCCACCGTGGTGCCAAACCAGGGTGTGTGGGACATGCGAGGGAAGCAGTTCCACACGGGCATAGAGATCCGCGTCTGGGCCATGGCCTGCTTCGCACTGCAGAGGCAATGTAGCGAGCAGGCTCTCCGGTAAGAACCCACCGTCTTCTTGTTTGTTTGTTTGTTTGTTTGTTTGTTTGTTTTACCTTCATGTATGGAGGTTTTGTTACGTCTGGGCCATGGCCTGCTTCGCACTGCAGAGGCAATGTAGCGAGCAGGCTCTCCGGTAAGAACCCACCGTCTTCTTGTTTGTTTGTTTGTTTGTTTGTTTTACCTTCATGTATGGAGGTTTTGTTACGTCTGGGCCATGGCCTGCTTCGCACTGCAGAGGCAATGTAGCGAGCAGGCTCTCCGGTAAGAACCCACGGTCTTCTTGTTAGTTTTACATTCATTCGTGTTTTTGGTAGCGTTTGTATGTATGTATGTGGTTTAGCACGATAACTCGAAAAGCCAAGGATGGATTGTCAGGAAACTTGGTATATGGTTAAGTCTTGACCTATCACTCACTCACTATCGAGTTTAGCATCTGTTGTTTCCCATTTTCCGAGGGTTAGACATGTTTGCACACTGATGATTGCACTTGATGGCAGCCTGCTATTTGCCTCTGTCAGCACCAACGAATCAAATTGATGTGGCTGCCTTTTATTTTTTAACCTTAAACTTCTTTTGTTTCTTAGAAATTTCACCCAGCAGCTCCAGAGGATCTCCAACGATGCAGGCATGCCGATTGTGGGCCAGCCGTGCTTCTGTAAGTACGCCACGGGCGCAGACCAGGTGGAGAAGATGTTCCAGTACCTCAAGAACACCTTCCAGGGCCTCCAGCTCATCTTAGTGGTCCTGCCTGGCAAGACACCTGTCTATGGTAAGGACATGTCTCTTTTTCTGGGTACGGAAGTGTTGTTTGGGGTGGCCGAACTGTGGGTTTGTGAGAAAGGAGGTTGATAGCACATGGCTTGGGGACGATTGACAAGCAAAGTGACTGGTCAATAGGTCAGACACAGGAAATAGGGTGAAGGTGCAAGACAACAGTCCTTTCTCTTTGTTCAGTGTCTGTAAGGTAATGTCAAAAATTGTTACCTTCAGGTATGGAAGTATTGTTTTGGGTCACTGAACTGTGTGTTTGTGTATCTGTTTGTGTGTTGTAGGTTGACAGCATATGAGTAGGGGGAAGATTGACAAACTTGACAGGTCAAAAGGTCAGGCACAGGAAATTGGGTGAACTTGAGAATAGGTTGACAGCACATGGGTGGGGAGAAGATTGACTGGCAGAATGACAGGAGGTCAAAAAGTCAGACACAGGAAATAGGATGAATGCAAATATGGGCTGCCGAGCCAGCAGGAATTAGGTTGACATGGGGGAATTCAGGAAGCTGTGAATTGCATACTTCCCAGGAGTCTGAAATCTCCGATCATTTCTCGTTTCAGCGGAGGTAAAGCGCGTGGGAGACACGATGTTGGGCGTGGCCACGCAGTGCGTGCAGGTGAAGAATGTGATTAAGACGTCGCCACAAACCTTGTCCAACCTGTGCCTGAAGATCAACGTCAAACTGGGCGGGGTCAACAACATCCTGGTCCCGCACATACGGTGAGCCAACCTACAGGTCAAAGTTCATAGGTCAACTCGAAAACTTACAACCTTTGGGTCAAAGTTTATAGGTCAACTTAAAAACTTACAACATACAGGTCAAAGTTTATAGGTCAATGTAAAAACTTACAACCTATGTACAGGTCAAAGTTTATACGTCAACCGTAAAACTTACAACCTATAGGTTAAAGTTTATAGGTCAAACTTTATAGTTCAGCTTACCAAATTTCAACTTTTTGAGTAAAAAATGCTTGCTGTCTGATGCAGTGGAATTTATATGTTTAAATTTCACTAGTAGACTTTCTAACATGTTGCTGGCAATTATTACATGACAAGATTAATCATAATTTAATTTATTATTTTATCATTGCTTTGGGCATGAAGTCTTTTTCAGAATTATGTATTTGATTAATTGCTACTTATCAAGTTTTTCCAATCAATTAAGAAGATAAGCCTAGCCATGCTGAAATTTAGTGCAGAACAAATAAAATGACCAAAAAATTCAGTTTTGCTTTGAAAATAAACTGTGGTTTACCACAAAGCTGGTAGGGGGCACAAAATCTAGTAAAGTATGGGCCCAACTAGAGATTTTGAAACTGTTGAACAAAAATGCCTTGAAATGGGTTGAAATCTTGAGCAATCTTAGGCATTTGCATAATTGATGTCTATCAATGTTTGCCTCTTCCTTATTCAAATATATTACATGTTTTAAGTCCTGTCATGAAACACAGCAAATGAAGACAACTTCCAAATTATTCAAATTGGATTGAATTTCCTATTTATATAATGTGCATTTAATTATGCCAATCATCACTTAAGCTACATACCAAAAATCATGACAATCCGTCAATACCTACAAGAGATATCAATGATCATTACAAAAATTCCTGTACAATTCCTACAATTCTTTCCGACTACTTACTGTAGTATAAGGCTTGCCCGAAAAAGGGAATTTTGACCATTTTGAGTATGTTAAAGACTACTATAATAGAGCATAAGCTAGCCAGTACATACCAAATGCTACTAACACATTCCTGTAGACTTAACAGAAATTCCTGTACAATTCCTAGCATTCTTACGGACTGATTACATACTGTACTATGCTGGCATCGGCAAAAAAAGTAAATTTTGACCATTTTGAGTAGGTTAGTACGTTAATAATAGTACGTACAGGTTTCGGCATGTGAGCAGTAGGGCTACATTGGAGCTGTGCTTTGTTCACACTCAGTCCTGGAGTGTTCCGAGAGCCAGTCATCTTCCTGGGCGCAGACGTCACGCACCCCCCAGTAGGCGATGAAAAGAAGCCTTCTATCGCTGCGGTACGTCCGGCTCAGAGCGGACCATTACATTCTCCTGGAGGGGATTCCGAGAAACGATTTTTCTCTCTTCACCAAGAAGTTTGTGGCAGTTTCTTCTGTCCTGACACAAACTTTTGTCTCTTCTTTCAATTATAATAAACCACTTGAACTGGTGTTTGGAAGGAAAAAAGATTGGAATTTTAAAAAAAAATTGAAGTTGGACCCCCATCAGGCAGCGTAATGGTCCAGCCCGTCGTCAACAGGCTTCTCCCCTTGCAGGAGTCTCCGCCTCTCATTGTCTTTGAAACCTGTTCCGTCTCTTGCAGCCCTCGCGTATTCCTGGAGCCCGTCATTTTCATTGGAGCGGACGTGACGCACCCCCCGGCTGGAGACGGGAGAAAGCCGTCCATCGCAGCTGTATGTGGGGCCTCTCTGTTAGCTAGGCTAACCCCGTTTCTGCTGTGGTTGGTAGCATGTCGTAGGACCTGTCCTCCTTACTTTGCTTGTGTCTGTTTTTTTTTTTCTTTTTCTTTTCCGTTTTCGTTTCATCCCTTTTTCATCCCTGTAGAAGTTGTGTTTCTGTTGTTTTTTTCTCTGAATCTTCGCCTACTATAGCGAAAAACACTTGTATATTTGGACATATACTACATTAAAATGCATTTGAGTGTAAACCCAGTATAGGATTTTGTAACAAAAGCAAGGGTTCACATAAAGTTGATCAGTTTTGCAACAAAAGCAAATGATCACAGAAAGTTGATCAGTTCCCAAAACTGTCATTCAAAGGAAAGGGCACCCTCAAATGCTTTGACAGAACTACATTCTACAAATCATGAACTGCGACGGTCACAGTTGCTACTTCTTGGTTAATTCAAGCCTTTCTCAGATCCTTTTCACTTGATTTGGAAAAAACCTCCTTGAACATTATTCTATGTCAGAAACAATAAGCGAGTTCATTGTGCCAACTGCCTATGCACAGCGCGGTGTATTGTGGGTAATATGCAGTTCTTGTCTAGACCATGTTTGGTACCATGTCCAGACATGTTTTGTTTATGTCTCGGGCCCTTACCTTTGACACATTACCCACAATACATCATGCTACACATGCACAGTTGTAACAGTGAAACAGCTTATTCAACAAAACAATCACAGAAAGTTGACATCCCCCAATCTTTCCTCAAGCAACCCCCAGGGAATTACCTTGAACGATGCAGTACATCCAAATTCTGAAGAAAACAACTCTCCAATTCCTCTCCTCTAAAATCTCCTCTCAGCCCCCCTACATACTACAACCTCTCTGTTCTGTATTCTCACTGCCTATATTCCTGAGTACACGATGCTTGCCTTTTGTCGTCCTCTCAGTGTCTCTTCTCCTCCCTTCTGCATGTGGTGTCTCAGTTTGTCCCCTGGCTCCCCCGTGGAAGCATTTTGACAGAACCGCTTTTCTTTGCAGGCTGCCGCCATTATGACCTGTACTACCCGAATGGCCATCGTCTCATTAATTAAAGGAGTTTTGCTTGTTAGTTTGTGACTAGTATATGTAGATATGTATAATATATATATTTAATTATAATACAATGTGGCAAGAGAGAGGCTGGTCGTTTTTTTGTAGATTTGTCAAAATATTGTGATGATTGCATTTGAAAATTTAGAAATGAATGAATTGCATTGAATTTTATTTTGTTTTTTTGTTTTCAAATCATGGTGTTCCAAGAATTGTATATTTCGATAGGGTACACTTGTATAATTTTATGCCTGATTGAAAATATGATCACAATAACAAAAGATGTGACTATTACTGTGAACAACTTGACTGAAATGTTTACTTACTTGCCATGAGTTTAGTTCAGTTTGCAGAGTATTGATGACCGTTTCATGAACTTAAAGATTTGTAATAACCAAAAAAACTTGCATGTTCCAAGACAGCCTCTCTCCTTCGTTTTGCCGTATGTAAAACAGACCAGCATACTGACGCGCCCGACCTTTCCCCGATAGGTCGTGGGTAGCATGGACGCCCACCCCAGTCGCTACGCGGCGACCGTTCGCGTGCAGACACACCGTCAGGAGATCATCGCGGACCTGGCGTCCATGGTACGGGAGCTGCTCATACAGTTCTACAAGTCCACGCGCTTCAAGCCGACACGGATCATCATGTACCGCGACGGGGTCAGCGAGGGGCAGTTTCAGCAGGTAGGGGCAAAGTTCATAGGTCATACCACGTCATCATTTTGGGGAGGGACCATGAAATGAACTTTCCAATGGAACCTATGGTGAATAACCCGACTGTAAGGACTGGAGTAAAAGGATTGAACCACTCACCCCTACTCTTTTTAATTTTTGATAAGTGTGTTGGGATCTTTAACATGCTCCAGGTGTGGCTGTCCTCAAACACGGGACCTCCATTTGATGTCCTATCCGAGGGACGTTCCTAGTCGAAACTGTACACATTTTCACCTAAGTCGAGTGAGGAAATAGGTGTAACTTTATTATAACGTACCTTTTCCAAGGACACAACAGTGGGGCCTGCCAGGGATTCGAACCCAGAACCTTCAGACTCTGAGTCAACAACCCTATCCACAAGACCGCCTTGTCACCTTTGTAAACCTTGAAACCCTGACGGTAGAATGCCTGTCTCCCACATCCTACACCTAAATGTAAACATTGTTTAAAGCTATCTAGTGATGATGCCCCTACTGTACTTGGTGGCAGCGACTTCACTCTACGATAGTTCTAGGAACTGTTGTGATGGACAGTCAGGAATGGTCTACTGAATCTGTATTTGTGAAAGACTACATGACTAGTGTGACGACACTAGTGTGTGACGACATTAAAGACTGGACTAATAGATCACTTGCAGAATGTACGCAGCGGGCAAAGGATAAAGAAGGCTGGAAGAAGCTTGTGCTAGAGGCTACCGTAGTCCCTGACCCTCCAGACACTGAGGATGGGACAAGGTGAAGGTGTAAATGACTAATGTTTCTGAACCCGACCCCTGATGGTGGAATGTCTGTCTCCCCAGGTGTTGTGGCACGAGCTGCGAGCGATCCGAGAGGCGTGTGTGAAGCTGGAGGTCGGGTACGAGCCGGGCGTGACCTTCATCGTGGTGCAGAAGCGCCACCACACCAGGCTGTTCTGCTCCGACAGGAAGGAACAGGTCAGGGGTCACTTCCTGTCTGCCTTCTGATACATTAAAAACAGTTACTATAGATTGCAGTGCTGTTATGCTTTGATGACAGCACTTGTTCTGTCAAGAAAACCGTGCAGACACAGTAAAGCATGGCATAGGGAGCCTTGTACTTGTACAGGAGCCACTGTACATGTAAAAAATTGTACCATTCACACCTTTTAGAGCATGTCGACAGAACTTACTGCGCCTGCAGGAAACCCGGATTTTTCACGATTTCGTTGGATGTTTGGTCAACGTTGCATCTAAATTTTACCCGTTGCAGACGGTATCTTTTCCGACACAATATTTGAAAATTATAGGACTGGTGTTACCTTTTAGTCCTTCTTTTGACTCTCCCACCAGGGATTAATGTTTCCTAGTGTACCTCTTACAAGCCAGTTCACTGTTTGGTCAAAGATGAAGGCCTCTAACTTGTAAACAGTTCTTGTCTAGACCAAGCTTGATACATGTCCAGACGTGTTTTGTTTATTTCCACTATTTGTGACAGATTGGGAAGAGTGGTAACATCCCAGCAGGCACGACGGTTGACGTCGGTATCACCCACCCCACGGAGTTTGACTTCTACCTGTGCAGCCATGCCGGCATCCAGGTATAATGACTTTGTAGTGTATTTTAACTGTAACAGAGAAGATTAACATCAAAATCCACATGAAGATGCTTTGCTTGTCTTTTGAATTTATGAAAGTTTACTCAAATTCGTATATCACATTTCAAGGATAATACAGTAATACTAAAAGTTCATGTTCAGCATAATGTTGACATTTTCAGCAAACTGTAGCATTAAATGCTGTTAAAATGCAACTAGAAAAAGTTATATGACAGGATGAAGATATTTGTAGAATTGTACATTTTAAAAAAAAGGAAAACTTAAGAAAAGAATTGGAATTATTTTTTTTATACAAGCGATCACCATGACATCATGGCCAGTGAGTGGTAGGCAAAAAGCGGGTGACAGTTGGGTGATTTGCCGACCAATAATTTGCGTATGCCTTCAAATAATTTGCATGTACATGATGTAACTAAAAACAGCAATCGCTCGTATGCAAAAAGTATTAAGCAGAATGTGTACATTCTCCTGACCCCCACCCCCGCAGGGTACCAGTCGCCTCTCGGAGTTTCTGTCGACATCCAAGTCTCTAACCTGACACATACATTCTCCTGCCCCCCCCCCCAGGGTACCAGTCGCCCCTCCCACTACCACGTTCTGTGGGACGACAACAACTTCATGGCGGACGACCTCCAGATGCTGACCTACCAGCTGTGCCACACCTACGTCCGCTGTACGCGCAGCGTCTCCATCCCCGCCCCCGCCTACTACGCACACCTGGTGGCCTTCCGGGCGCGCTACCACCTCGTGGAGAAAGATCACGACAGGTTTGTCAACTTTCAAGTTTATTTACTAGTATTTTACCAATAGATCACACTCAGTCCGTGACCTGTTTTTCAGGTGCCCCTGGATGCATAAATGGACATTACAGAACATGGCACAGTACAGTGCTTGAGTTTTACTTTTGTTTTGAGTTTTGTCTGTTTGTTTGCTTGTGTGTCCTTAGTTATTTGAATACAGTCAAAGGGAGTGATGGTAGAAATGGTGTAACCACAGACCGACAGGAAGGTCAAATTGGAGGTCAAGATGGTCTCCCTGCAGGCTGGGAGGAATTGGGGTCAAATTGGAGGTCAAAATGGAAGAAGTTCACAATAATGAATAAAACAAGACATTCACAATAACTCTAAATACGTCATGGATGTACATATGCATTTATGTTTCTCAAGATGTCTATGTATTATAGTGCTGTTTCTGATGCAGCGTAACAAATTGTTTCGTTGTTCTTCTACAGCGTGGAAGGATCATTCCGCTTTGTAGTCTGTTTTAGTCCTTGACTTTGTCAAACCTTCAGTGGCTAATGCCCACAACAGCATGTTACAAAAAAATATTACATTATTAGTTATGTTATATTCAAGATGTATATGTATTATAGTGCTGTTTCTGATTTAGCGTAACAAATTTGTTCCATTGTTCTTGTACAGCGGGGAAGGGTCATTCCGTTCGGGAGACAGCAGCGAGCGGACCCACATGGACATGGCGCGCGCCGTCCAGGTCCATCCAGACACCCTGCGGGTCATGTACTTCGCATGACGCGCCGCCGCGACGACTCACAGCAAAACCTGGTGAGAAATACTGTGCCTATCTAGTTAATTGCCTGAATAGGTTAGGGTTAGGATCAGGCACGGTTCTGGACAGTCTGCGTATCCAAGAACGTAGATTTGGCCCAAGTACGTTTCTGGATACGCGTGGACCATCCAGAACTGTGCCTGAGCGTGGCTCTGGATAAAGCACGGTTCTGAATACAATTACAACAGAGCCCTATGTTTGTGCAAGGAAAGAAGGGGCGACAAAATTGTTAGATATTAAATAGCAGGGACAAATGGAATTTGATCATGATGCCTTTTTGAAGTTCCATTTACCAGTTCGACAAAGTTGAGATTTTTCACAATTTTTTCAAATTTTACAATTTGGTTGTTTTGACAGGAAGATGCTTAAGCATTGTTCCTAGTATGTGCTTGGCTGCCAGCACAAAGGGGGGATGTCCACAAAAAAACACTTAGAAACAGTATGAAACTGACATAGTTTAAGTGCCGGACACAGCGTATGCTAAATAGTACACTACCTTACTGTGTCCGCCTGCTGAATGACAGTTAATGTTGATTTAATGTTATAACAGAATTTTAAGTCGTGATGTCAGTGATTTTCCTTGAGGTGTTATCTGTTTTAAGTCTTATTTGTTATGTATGATGCGGTCAAGCTCTGCTAAGATTTGGACTATGTATTGTGTGAAGAAACCGCAATTCAGCCTTGGTGCTGGAAAGGTTTTTATTAATGAATAAACCATTCTCTCTCTCTCTCAGGTTCCACTTGTCTTGGAGACGGGGGTACAGAGGAGAGAAAAGGGGCTGATGTATTTGTTCTTGTGTATGGATGGGTTTAATATATATCTGAGAATAGGATGACTACGGAATTGGAATAAGTTTTGGCCAGTGAAAGGACGATATTGTCATTTCGAAATCATTGATTTTTGACGCAAAATTATACAAATAAGGAGGGACGGACACCCTCGGAAATAAACGTTATCCCTGTTACCTAATTTATTGGTTTGTGAAACTTGAAATTAATGCAGCCAAGAAAAAAAATTCATAGCACTCAAAATGTGCTTCTTTGCAGTCGAAAGCCCTTCAGTTGGCTGCTCAAAACAGTCACTTTCTACAATCTAGCGGGTCTACATGGAAGAATAGTCTATGCAAAACAGCTCGAACCCCAAATGTTTTCCTCCAAAACGTGCTACTGACAGAACTGGACCAAAGTACACAAAACAGTAAAGTCTTAAGTACATGTAGACGTGCTTCCTAAAGCAATGCAAGTAACAATAGTCTTGTATTGTAAGCTAAATTGGGCTATGTCGTACTAGGCATGATTACATCCAAGCAATAGATCTTAAAAAGATAGCTGCAAAACGTGATGAAATGAGGATAATGGCGGGTTGTTTGAAAAGTGCCCCTGTGCTTTTAGAGTTAGCGTGCTGCGACGTTTCGGCACGGCGTAACTCACGATTGGTCTCTCGGAGAAAAGAGTAAGATTTAAAGTGGCGAAATGTGCAATAATCAAGTCGTCAGCCGGTGAGTTTTTGCACGGTCCAGCCAAACCTACGAATACTGAAGCGTCCTTCCGAAAAGTGCATATCTTACTGAAGAAAAACCGTCAAACATGACCAGAGGTTGAATACTACTACTACTAGTAAGAAACGTTAGAAACAGCTTTTGTAAATGCAATAAGGACAGTTTGTTAACACATTTATGCAGAATAGGATCTAAACTAACTATGGTAACGTATGCACCCGTGGTAGTCACTAAAACCAGTGCAGTTTTAAAGGGGAATATCAGAATTACGTGTAACATTTTTTACATTCCCTAAAAACCATCTGTGTCAACAAGTACGCCAAACTTTGGAACGGAACTGTTTCAACGGACTATTCCATTGTAGGTGTCCACAGAGGGGACATGAAACAGGTTTGTTTTAAATTTGTAAAATAAGGATATAAAGAGATCAAATTGAAGGATTTGGAAGATGACGTAACAAATCAAGTTCTTTTGTTCAAAACCGCATTTGAATATGGTCAGTAACGTTTTTGAAGAAGAATTAGGATTTCTGAAAAAAGAAAAGAGAAGTTAATTTTAAAAAGAAAACCTTTCCTTACAATGGAATAATCTGTATCAAGAAATATTTGGCCATTGCATTTTGTAACGAAGTATAGCCTGTTTAGTACATTTTCCAACTAAAATCCTGACCAGAATTATACCAGCTTCTTGTTCTTAAAAACGTCACTCCAGAATCTCCAGAAGAAATTGTATCGCTGGACCAAAATTTTGAATAGTGTGCTCTTGGCTCTTCACAAATTGTGATGGAAGATATTTTTTGTCAGCCAGCGTCAAGGAAGTGCTGTTGGTCATGGCTTCGTTCCATTTCTAAAGCCGGCGTCAGTTTGGTGACATTTTGCGATAACAAATTCGGGCAATTGTGGTTAAAAGCCCCTGTCATATATAACCGAATATGGTCTGAACACTGCCGAACTCCCCCCAACCATGGGTAGGAGTAGGTCGGGAGCAAGGTTTGGCGAGATTGACTCAAATTTAATTTAAATTTGATTTGATTCACATTGAAAGGTAGGCATGGCCTAAATCTGGTCAGACTGCTCCAGAACTTCAGCCAACCTTGGTTGGTTGGTGGTCAAGGGAAGGTTCTGAAAGCGTGACGCCGGCTTAACCACAGTTTGGGTGCTTGTGACACTACAGATGAGTACAGAAGATCCAGTCAGTTAATGTCTTAAAAACGGAGTACAGAAGTTTGTAAATAAAAGAGGCGGACGTCTTGTTTTAGCTTGGTGTTAAAGTGGTATTTTTCTACATTGGAAACCGTGCCCACCTGACCACTGTCCAGCCAGCATCTGAATTATGATACAAGTCTTCCCTCAAACTATTGTCTCTAAATGTGCCTAAGAATGAAGTATATGTAATGTTAACCTTCCTACCACTAAGTTCTGCTGTATTCAGTAAAACGTTGGATATTTAGATGTCCCCACAACAGTGAGAAGGTTAAGAATGAAGTGGCTGTAGACAGAGTAAAGCAGATTCCGTTTGTCAGTTAGGGCAGCAGTCTGGATATAAAGGGACACAACTCGAAATCCTTTTTTTTTTTCTGCATACCTGCACCGGTGCAGGAAACATTGAACATTACCTGCACCAGACAAATTTTACCTGCACCACTCAGAATTTAGGAAGTATGGATCACACTAAAACTGTTCAAAAACCATTGCCATTGGTTTCTGAACCCATGCATTTTCAGTCTGTAAAATTATTGCTTGTATCCTTACAAATGCTTCTCAATAATTTTGTCAAAAACAAGATGCTTGATTAAGATATGTATCTATTGCTTCAACTTCTCTGGAATCAAGAACATTTAAGCAAATACTGTCAAAAGTACTTGAGTGTTTAAGAAAATCCAATGAAACAACTACATCTAGTCAGACTGATTTGGTTAAGGCAGTTGTTTGCCAGTTTGAATTTACTGTATGTGATATAATGTGTGTCAGGTGGGCACTGGTCTCTCTAAACAAACTAGCCCCTTGTGCTACCAAACGTCTTTCAAAAGTTTTCGTTGTCACGTGTAAATAAGTATGACGTGTTATTATTCCCATGATATATTTGCTTTCTTCGTAGAGCCTTTGTGATGACTTCCACCCCTTTAAGTGTTATCATAATTCTAACTTGAAATGTAAGGCAAGAATGTGGGTTCTGTGGTGGTGTTAGTGGAAAATGGTAAAATTTACTTGTGGTTGTAGTTAATGATAAATCATGAAAAGCAAGCCTCTACCCATGCACTGATAAATCTTCGGTGCACCAAAAAACTCTAACAAACAAAGGTTCAAACTTTCCTTGCATATCATATAACATATGCTGTGTACTACTAAGATGAGCAATAGCATGATATCATGTATTGTGGCAAGACATGTGTCAAACCTTGACCAATGGACAGTCAACAACTTTTTGAAGTTTTGCATTTTGCCAGTCTCGTGATGGAATATGTTTTCGGGTGCTGTGATTGGTGAAGTCAAATGCAATGTTAACGGCTCCGCTCTCGAGGTGTAGCCAAAAAATTTCCAAGCATACTGTACTACTGTACTTCGTAGGCCTGATCAGCAGTAAGCTTTGGGCAGGGCTTTTTAACAATGTGGAATTGTATTGTCATGATTTGTGTTTGTCAAGCATCAAAAAGCAATTTTTAGAAACCATATTCTCTACTTCTTAGATTTTCTTTATGTTCAAGTTGATTGTTTTGAACAAAGTATCAAGTACCTTTGTTGTTTTGCTCTTTGTTATAAGTGGATGGATATTTTACAGAGTAGATTTGAAATGAGTACAGAAAACTTTAAGTCTTTCTTTTGAAAAAAGATGGTTAGTAGAATGCTGTGGGTTTTATTTGCACTTTGTTGTGTTTTTTTTATTTACACCATCAAGGGGACATTTTTCTCAGTGCTTTCAGTATTGTAACAGAAATGTGTGAATTGTGTGCTCTAGTATTAGAAAGTAGTATTGTTTTTTCTACATTTCAGACAGGATTCATGTCTAAGTTTTATTAGTGCAACTAGTTTTGTAAAGATAGTGTAAACTATAGTCTCCTGAGCGCTCGTTTTTTAATGTCAACATCTTGGACAATATATGTTAGAAAATATCCATAGTGCAGTATGTGAATAGTGGTCACATGAACTAACAATCTACCTTTGTTACATACACATGTCAACGAACATGATAGTTTCACTATTACTATCTTCAAATTGTAGGAACTGCTACAAATGAACATGATCTAATATCCATAACCAGGAATGTTTGTTACACCACCTATATTGTACTTGCCAGTTGTCGTTAGTACATAATTTTGTTACAGATTTTAAGTTATAAATGTTGTTTTTTAATGTAGAAAAGCACCATTTTGAGTTTTTGTGCTATTCCTGTACACTCCCAAGCCATGTGATTCCAATATGTAACTCTGTAATAGTAAGCTAGGAACTATACCTACAAGTCTTACTCTTCATAGGTGACCTAGAAAGGTACTACTATTTTTGTGTTGATGTCACGAACAACCAACAAGCTGTTATTGTTTAGGCATGTTGTGTCGTAGTGGTACGAACCCTTTTGTTATGAAAGAAATGATTTCATTAAGAAAGGATTTTTGCACATCTGAGACAGCCACTAAATAAACAGCTCGGAGTGCCAGTTTGGAAAAATATGGCTCACTTTAACCTTGTCCTTGCTGAGGTAGCCTTTTGGAACCACATTTGTATTGGTTACATGGTTAGGCAGCAGGGAGAAGGTTAAAATGGTTGTTAGAAACATCTGCTATAATTATATGTATTACCTTCTATGTTTTACCACCTTATCAAAACGTGTGTTTTTCCCATTAAAAAATACTGTAAAGTTTACAAAAACTGGCCATACAATAAGAACCCATTCCTGTGTTTTTGTAATAAAAGTTGAAAATATTCTAATATAACCCAACCTTTAAGGCAACTTGACCAAACTTGCATCTTTTGGTGCAAAAAAAAACTTGGAAACAAACAAGAATATATTGTGTATCTATTGTTTTGAGCCATACCATTTTCCTACTTGTTTTGCTAAAATGTTGTGTTTACCATGTATTACACTGTATATTTGTTTTCTTTAGTCTATGACCATATTAAGCATAATGCTAGTATGTACCATAAAAGCAAGGAAAATTTTAAAAACCCAAGTTTGTTTTATTAAGGTACTTGAGGTGCCCTCTGCATATTAAGTTAAGTATTCCAACTTCTGACCAGACTTGGTAGCTGCCAATAGAAGTGGTGTATTGGTTACTACGGTGTCTTTATACCAACGTCTTTCACTGTCGTCCAAGACTGTGCTTGTATTATATATTATAGTATTACGTGGATCAAAGGTAGAGGACTGCAAGAAATGTATGCTTCTGTTTCTTTCAGATTAAATTGTACTCAAACTTCACCTGCCGGAGTTTTTGTGTTCATTTACATGTCAAAAAAGCGACTCCTAGTGTCCATTCAGATTATTGCAGGAAAATTGTCTCAAGCAGATTCAAAGATGTATTGTTTGGAGTTTGTGTGTGTGTATTTGTGTGTGTGAGTATGTGTGTGTGTGTGTGAGTATGTGTGTGCATGTGTTTGTGTGTGTGTGTGTGTGTGTGTACATGCATTGTGTGTGTGTGTGTGTACATGCATTGTGTGTGTGTGTGTGTACATGCATTGTGTGTGTGTGTGTGTACATGTATTGTGTGTGTGTGTACATGCATTGTGTGTGTGTGTGTGTGTGTGTGTACATGCACTGTGTGTGTGTGTGTGTGTGTACATGCATTGTGTGTGTGTGTGTGTGTACATGCATTACGTGTGTGTGTGTGTGTACATGCATTGTGTGCGTGTGTGTGTGTGTGTGTGTGTGTACATGCACTGTGTGTGTGTGTGTGTGTGTGTGTGTGTGTACATGCACTGTGTGTGTGTGTTTCCACATATTTGTATTTGGCATAACTTAAGGTCTGGATTGATGGTGGTGGTATGTGCGTAGGTCTTGAGAAAACCAAGGTCAAGTTCGGTCGCCCTGGCGGCTTTCCTTGGTACTGCAGCAGAGCTTCCAATTTTTGTACCTTTTGTCCTGGACATGCCATGGTCCTGATTTTTCGGTGACAGGACCTTTTAGCCTTGAGGTCAGTGCGTTGGGTTCGTGAGCTGGCGGCCCAGGTTCGAATCCCGGGAGCCAGGAGACTGCACTCTCCAAGCACAGGTTTGGGTTTTGGTTTATTTTTTGCCGTGTTTTTAGGCTTTTTTATCGGGCTTTCTTTTTTTGCACTGGGTTGGGATTTTTAAAAAAAGGTTCCAGTGCAAAAAAGAAAGCCCGATAAAAAAGCCTAAAAACACGCCAAAAATAAGCCAAAACCTATAGACCCTCTGCTTGGAGAGTAAGGAGGCTGTACTACTCGCCACTTTGTATTTCACGACATATAGACGTCCTCCTGATGCCTGAAGTGTGTGATATGAAGCGTGCTGCTGTGTTGCAGCTTGTGCGCGCTCGTCTTCTGCAGACACATTTATTGGGCCCATTAGCAGCTTGTACCACCTGCTCTCAGCCAGCAGGGACGGGATCGTCTCACAAGTTGTATCTGTCGTCTCTTAAAGGAAATATTTCGTTCGGATCGACCAATAGCGTTGTATATGCTATATGTTAGGTGGCGAGCCAAGGACATTGGTCATCCTTGACAACGAGGGACGAACAAGAGAGAGAAAGAGATGTGTTAGGGTAGAGGTTCCGATCTGGTAGAATGGTAGAGATCCCGATCGGAGTCTCTGCTGGTACAACCTGCGATTCATGTTCAGTATCATACACATACGGCATTAAAAGATATTTAAGTTTTATGGCAAGCACAGACAATTCAAATGGAGGAAGGTTTTGGTGACCACATTCATATGGCTCCCCATCATCATAGCTATATAGAAACTGCGAAAAAGAACAGTGGATCTCAATATATTTGGTCCATCATTCAGGTCCTGACAAGTAGCAAGTGAATTCGAAATCGGAGCAATGCCTAATCTCCAAGCAGATCCTACGGTGGCAAGACAGTATCCATTGCCCAGAGGAGTGTCTATCAGTTCTGGCCAATGGATACGGTCTTGCCACCGTAGGATCTGCTTGGAGATTCAGCAACGCCTACGCAACCGGCGTCTTCAGTCTCAAGGTAAGAGCGCCCACGCGACTATGAGCCTCTGTATTGAGGGAACTTTTATATAAGGATGTATTACTTAACATGTAGATTTTTCTCTTTTCAAATCAACTGCGCAAGTCGTGCAACCGATTTAATCGCCCACGATACCGGCGTTTTCAGTCTCAAGGTAAGAGCGCCCACGCGACTATGAGCCTCTGTATTGAGGGAACTTTTATATAAGGATGTATTACTTAACATGTAGATTTTTCTCTTTTCAAATCAACTGCGCAAGTCGTGCAACCGATTTAATCGCCCACGATACCGGCGTTTTCAGTCTCAAGGTAAGAGCGCCCACGCGACTATGAGCCTCTGTATTGAGGGAACTTTTATATAAGGATGTATTACTTAACATGTAGATTTTTCTCTTTTCAGATCAACTTGCGAAACCTATTTAATCGCTCATGCCATTAGCGTTTTCAGGCTCAAGGTGAAAGAACTGTTTTATAAGGATGTATTACTTAACTTTTAGATGGTTTCTCGTTTCAAATCAAGTCGTGAAACCCATTTAAGAGGGTCTGCATGGGGGGTCCTGATTACGCTTTACGCTTAATTCATCGAGGCCCGCAACGCTTTACGTAAAATTTAAGAAGGCCGGCAACGTTTTACGCTAAATTCTGGCGCTTCGCTTCGAATTCAGGCAGAGTTGACTGGTCTATTTTGTTTGTCAACTGATTTACATCAGTGACTTCGCTGTTTTAAACACTGTCACGACTCCAAATTGCACTGATACTGGGTCAGAATGGACCCAGAATGTGATAAAATACAGACCATCACGGGCGTTATGTGGTCGAGCCATCGTGCACCACACCTGGACCCAGATGGGAGAAGGAAAGCAGAGACGGCAGCAAAGCGACTCTATTTCTATGGGAGGGGGCAAAATAATATTTTACTGCAGCGCCGAAGGCGTGACTCATCGCATACATTTTAGGGGGGTCCGGGGGCATGCTTGCCCGGGAAAATTTTGAAATCTTGACCCTCTGAAACGGTATATTCTGCAACTTTTTACGTGCAAATCCTGCGTACAAGGATGACCCAACAGGTCAACCGCAAGTTCATCCACTACGGCCTACGAAAAATTGGGAGTCTGAACTACGATTTACGGGGAATTTTTTGGCTCGATTACGCTTTACGTGAAATGCACTGGCTACGCTTTACGCAAAATTTTCACCTCCTCACTACGAATTACGCTGAATAAAATAACTTCCCTACGAATTACGGGAAATTTAAAAGGCCCGCCTACGCCTTACGGAAAAGAGCATGCAGACCCTCATTTAATCGGTCATGGTACCAGCATTGTTAGTCCCAAGGTGAAAGAACCCACTCAACCTGAGCCTCTTGTTTTGAGGGAACTTTTATATAAAGATGGATTACTTAACATGTAGATTTTTCTCTTTTCAACTCAACTTGCGAAACCTACTTAATCGCTTATGCCACCGGCGTTTTCAGTCTCAAGGTGAAAGAACCCACTCAACCTGTTATATAAAGATGTATTACTTAACTTTTAGATGTTTTCTCGTTTCTAATCAAGTTGTGCAACCCATTTAATCGGTCATGCAACCCATTTTCAGTCTCAAGGTGAAAGAGCCCACTCAACCTGAGCCTCTTGTTTTGAGGGGACTGTTATATAAGGATGTATTACTTAACTTGTAGATTTTTTGGCTTTTCCAATCGATTTGTGCAATTTTAAGCTATTTAATCGCCCGCGATACCGGCCAGGGGACGACCAAGGAAGACATGGATAGACTCTGTGAAGGACACCCTGAACAGGCATGGCCTTACATCAACAACAGCTTCCAGACTGGCCGTCAGTCGCCAACTGTACCTCCCCACGACACCCCAGACGGTAGAAGTGGATGGATAAAGTAAGTAAGTAAGTAGATACCGGCATCTTCAGTCTCAAGGTCAAAAAGCCCACGCGACTATGAGCCTCTAGTTTTGAGGAGACTAGTACTGTACATGTTATATAAAGATGTATTACTTAACGTGTAGATTTTTCTCTTTTCAAATCAACTTGCAAAACCTATTTAATCTCCCATGGTACCGGCGTTTTCAGTCTCAAGGTAAAACGCCCACGCGACCATGAGTCTATGGTTTTGAGGGATCTGTTATATAAGGATGTATTACTAGTATACTTAACATGTAGATTTTTTGGCTTTTCAAATAGAGTTGCGCAACCTCTGCAATCCTTTTGCAAAGTCTTTAGGTATGAGTGTGTGTAAACAACTAAATGTGCTCTATGTACCACTTCGTAGCGTTTTATAATTAATATCATAACTGGAAATGTGATTTGGTACGCGGAAAAGAACGGTATGTTTGTTTCAAAAATTAAATGAAAAACGTTTAGGTTCCACCGAGATTTGAACATGTGCACTCGATACCATTTGCTACTCGTTGGGCAGGCGTAAAAAAAGATACCAGTACAAAAAAGAAAGCCCGATAAAAACGCCTAAAAACACGCCTTATGTCTTTATGATTTCGTTAACTTTTAACTTGTGATTATATGTCATTTTGTGTATATATATATTTGTTCTTATGTACAGTTTGTGTTTGTCTGATGAACCCTGGAAGATTAGCCCCTTAGGGGGCTAAAGGGTATCTGAATAAACCAAATAAACCAAAAACTATGTCCTTTTTTTCTGTGTATGTTATGTATCCTTTGAAATGCAATAAAAAAATAAAAAATAAAACACGCCAAAACATAAGCCGAAGCCTAAACCCCTGCTTGGAAAATAGGAAAAGGTGAATGATCTGAAGGCTACTTAGCACCAAGGACAGACAGGGGTTAAAAGAAAAGTCAGCGGCCTTCAAAAGGGGTCGGGCTTTAAAAGCTGTGAGAACTAATCAGTTCTGGCGCTTTAGAGCTGGAACTAATCCCGAATGAAAGGCTCGGTATCTTTGATACACCTTCTGCATTTAGAAGAAAAGCTGATATTACTGTCTTTATTTGCAAGCGTGCAGTATTTCAAGGGCAGTTAACAGTGTCGTGTAGCCGAGTGGCTAGGCGAGCGGACACGAGATCGAGAGGTCACGGGTTCGATTCCTGGCTAGAAGTTGTGTCCTTGGGAAAGGCTGTCCTCACTCCACTCAGGTGTAAAATGGGTACCTGACTTCTGTTAGAGAAGTATAAGGCGGTGGAAGGACAGAAATGGGCTCCACCTTCCAAAATCGTGCCCTAGACACAGTGGATTAGCAACCCACTGCCCCTACGGCCTTGTGGTATCCAGAACTGTGCTTTATCCAGAACAATGCTCAGGCAAAGTATCCAGAACCGTGCCTGAGGCAAATCTACGTCTTTGGATACGCGGAGACAATCATGAAACGTGCCTGATCCTAACCATAACCCGTTCAGACATAGAACTAGATAGTCTCGGTTCTGGATAAAATAGGCCTCAAATGATTCGAGCGAAGTACAAATTCAAATTCAAATTTGATTGACAACGTTTAACCAACCAGCATGGAGGACAATACTGACGTCATGGTCACGTGAGTGAAAAACCCATATAGTCCATTCCAGGAGTTCCAAAAAGAATTCCGGGAACAGCATTTCACCACGTACGATTCTGGGAAAAGGAATTAACCGGTCTATTCTGTTGCCCTCTGGACCTTAACGGTTTTCCTGCTGATATTTCCACCGCTTCTTTCAGGCTAAATATAACCTTCGCCCCCGCCTAAACTAGTTCTACGGACAATTACGGGCTTTATAAATTAAATTACTGGTTCTAGGACAGGGTCTCGGAGATTTGATTAGCTTCCTTAAAGATACACATGAGTCGAAGGCGAATAGAATCGGAAATGTGGCAACGATTTTATACAAGATGAATACAATATATAATTTTAACCCATATAAATACAATATACGATTTTATACAATATAAGTACAATGTACGATTGTATACAATATAAATACAATATACGATTTTATACAATATAAATACAGTATACGATTTTATACAATATAAATACAGTATACGATTATATACCATATAAATGTGGAGTTTACACTGCAGGAAAAGTGGGGATCATCAATGACGATAAATGCCAGGTACGCCTGGTAATGCTTTTGGCTTTTGATTTTTTTATATAACTAGTTTTAGACAACCGTTATCGGAATTACCTGACATTTATAGCTGTTGTTTAGGTAATCATACCCAGATGTAATTGTCGGACTTACCTGGGACATAATCACATTATAAAGCGAAAATAGTATCCTCCACCAGGCCTTCCTACGGGGGTACGGATCGTAGAATTCGGCAAAAGAAGGGAATAGCTGGCCAGTAGAGTCGGTCTGCGTCAGTATTATAATTTCACCTTGCGCGGCCAGTTAACCCCAAGGCGGCCAAACTCCGGATCCCCTGGCAAATATTCTCCCTATTATTGCCAGCGTAGTTAGTCTGGTAGAGACTCCACAAAAAGTGGGATTTAACAATAGCGGTTAATACACACAGGAAATCTATACTGAAGACGTTTATCGCCTAAAGCATGTTTGTTTACATTCTGGTAGTTTGTACTGGTGCCAAAAACTGAGGGCGCCTCATGTGGGCTGTTATAGCGCCAACCATAAATGTCAGAAATGTGAGATAATTGCACAAATATGTCGAAAAGTGGAAGTAAATGGCAATCACATTACGATTTTTTCAAATAAGATATTCATTTCATTTTCTTGTGCGAAAATGTTATATATATAATGGCCCTTAAAATAAAACCATCTGACCTCCCTCTCCGTAGATATCTAATGTACCAGCCCCTTCCGCCCACCCCTCCCAGGAGATGACTAACGTACCATCCCATGATGATATTTTCGCTCCTTCCTCACGACGTTCTCACAACCTTTTAGAGGTCTTCCTGCGTCACAGATTCCAGATGACAGTTCATGTATTGAGCGAGTGGGTGCCATTCAGTGATGCTGAGAGAGAGAGAGAGTCAAAGTGAATATGATAGCTATAAATGAATAGAGTACAGTTGCAAAGAACGTGCGTGTCGTTGAGCAGGAAGTGTACAATTTTAGAACGTAGTGAAAAGAAGTATGACGTTCGCGTAATCTACTTTCTAAGTTTTCGAGTGGGCCATCACTGTCGTTGATGAGCGACTGTACGAAATGTCAATAGTCACTATATTTGTATCTTTAAAAGTACTAGCACTGAGAGTCCAGGGCTCGAAATACTTTTTTTCTGCGTACTTGCACCGGTGCAAGTAGCATTGAAAATTACCTACACCAGACAAATTTTACCTTCACTGCTCTGCTATGAAAATAGATCTTATCTTATGCAGTATGCATCAAACTGGAAACCATTTGAATTCTTTATTTAGCGCTTCTGATAACAGGTGGTAACAACTAAAATCATCAGTATAGCAAACAAAAATTCACAAACACGTACACAGGACATGGACCAGTGCAGGTTAGGTGAAGTTAGACATCAGAAACACCTACACGGCTCCAATTTTACCTGCACTAACCTGCATATACCCAGTACATGGACCAGTGCAGGTTAGTTGCAGGTAGACATCAGAAATACCTGCACAGCTTCAATTTTACCTGCACTAACCTGCATATACCCAGTACATGGACCAGTGCAGGTTAGGGGCAGGTAGACATCAGAAATACCTGCACAGCTCCAATTTTACCTGCACTAACCTGCATATACCCAGTACATGGACCAGTGCAGGTTAGGTGCAGGTAGACACCAGAAACACCTGCACAGCTCCAGTTTTACCTGCACTAACCTAGCATATACTCAGTACATGGACCAGTGCAGGTTAGGTGCAGGTAGACATCAGAAATACCTGCACAGCTCCAATTTTACCTGCACTAACCTAGCATATACCCAGTACATGGACCAGTGCAAGTTAGGTGCAGGTAGACATCAGAAATACCTGCACAGCTCCAATTTTACCTGCACTAACCTGCATATACCCAGTACATGGACTGGTGCAGGTTAGGTGCAGGTAGACATCAGAAATACCTGCACAGCTTCAATTTTATCTGCACTAACCTGCATATACCCAGTACATGGACCAGTGCAGGTTAGGTGCAGGTAGACATCAGAAATACCTGCACAGCTTCAATTTTATCTGCACTAACCTGCATATACCCAGTACATGGACCAGTGCAGGTTAGGTGAAGATAGACATCAGAAATACCTGCACAGCTCCAATTTTACCTGCACTAACCTGCATATACCCAGTACATGGACCAGTGCAGGTTTGGTGCATGTAGACATAAGAAATACCTGCACAGCTCCAATTTTACCTGCACTAACCTGCATATACCCAGTACATGGACCAGTGCAGGTTAGGTGCATGTAGACATAAGAAATACCTGCACAGCTCCAATTTTACCTGCACTAACCTGCATATACCCAGTACATGGCCCAGTGCAGGTTAGGTGCAAGTAGACATCAGAAATACCTGCACAGCTCCAATATTACATGCACTAACCTGCATATACAGGTGGTATTACCAGCCCTGGAGACGCATAAGTGTTTTCATAACAAGTGTATTCTCCTCGCTTGAAAACGACGTACGCAAATTGGCCACTACTGCATTTGCCTACGTCAAAGCGTAATTAATGCTATTTCTAGCGACAACTTCAGCTCTATATGCGCTCATACTGTACATTATATTTGTAAGTAGGATAAAGCAGCCATCTTCTTAATGGCGGTGTGTTTTTTTTTGTAACAACGTGTAAGAAAACGTGATGTTAATGTTGCAATACCATATAAGGCATATAATTTGTGTCACACGCCATATAAGGTTATGGGATCACATAAACAAACGTGTCCGTCTGTTTGGAACACAACGTAGATTGGTCTGTACGCGATGGAATATTTTGGAAAAACAACGAAAATAGTTTTCGTATTTGTAATTCTTTTTCAATCTTTGTACATAAACACAATCGAGACAAAAATAAATATTTCTATTGATTTTAATATGCATGCAGTACGCCTACGCATAGACGCCGATGAAAATGAAACTGAATTGTTTTCGCCTTGTCATGCACTGTTTCCTGATGACATTTTAGACGTTTATATCTGGCATAATTATCAACACCACGTCTTCACAGCATGCCAGAAAGCACCCGCTGCGATTTGTATTAAAATCCATCACAACATAACATTTTAATTTTTTTCATTTTTATTCACATATATTTAATGGGTATCGGGCAAAAAGCACAATTGCTTATATAACGCCTTCTACTCGAGAACATCAATATAATACAAGAGGAAAACGCAATAACAACATAACATTACAGCTGGTGTTGCATTCCAAAATGTGTCCCATTCCAAAACATGATCTGGAATACTACGTAGAAGAATGCATCCGTATTCCAAAACATGGTCCATTCCAAAGCTGGTGTTGCATTCCAAAATGTGTCCAATTCCAAAACATGATCTGGAATACTACGTAGTAGAATGCATCTGTATTCCAAAACGTAGTCCATTCCAAAACATGTTTCGGAATAACACGTTTTAGAATGCAACAGCTACTGCGAAAAGACCATGATTGAATGTAGCAAAATGTGACTTATATTCTAGAACATATTTCTGACATTCCTTTTATGAAGGCTAGACATCCAGGAATCAATGTTATTTTTTTTTAAATTCAATCATATCACCAGTAGACAAAAAAAAATCTGGAATTAAAAACGTTTCACATAGCGATGCTGTCTGGCATCTAAGTACATGTTGTGTAACTAAGCTAACTAAACGCTGTTTTGTATCGAAGGAATCGGAAATATATTTTTCTGATTTATTTTATCTATGTTGTTTCCAAGACCTAAGCTTAGCAGCTGTGCTGAAAAAATTTCGCTAGTTGCCCATTATCTGTCCACGATAATTTTGATTTAATAAAAATGATTATATGTTGTGTATCCTTGTTGAATATTATATATTTATGTTGTGTCTTGAGTATTTATGTTGTAACGATTGTTAGCTATCGGCGATGCCGAACCTGATAGCTTTTGACACCGGCGTTGCCATGGAGACACTGTTCCGGAACGTCCAAAACAACTGTTACATCCGTTGCGCGCGTCTTGCGTGTCCTTTACATCCTCGCTTCTGACGTAAAACAGCTTAAGAATATCATAATTCCTTCTCTCAGGAATATCTTACCGTGCCAGGAGCTTGCAGGGTCGTCATTTTGTCCTTGTGACTTCAAAGTCTCGTGGTTATGTATAAACTCTCGCGGGAAAAAAAATCATAACAAGCTCCGCGCCGTACACACGTAACATTACAACCTGCGTAGCTCTCGCCAGGTCCACGCGCGCCACCCAGGCCATCCAGAAACTACGGGGAGAACTCATTCGACAAGCAGCTGATTTATATCGGAGCACGACGGCCATTTCAACCCCGGCTCTAAAAGGCGCCCGCGACGCTGTGAATGAGTCCTTTGGGTCCGGTGGCACCGTTCTTAAAAGAGCGCAACATTTTACAAGAGGCGGCTTCGCAACGTGAGGTGTGAGGTAAGATGCTATCTACATACCAAATCGTTAGACACCTAGTGCTTTATATTACCAGGGCGCGCGCTAGCTTCTTCGTCCAGCTGTCTTTGCGATTAGCAATCTGTTTAGTGATAAAGTAGTGCTTTTAGATTATCATGCTTGAGTGTAGAGTTATGGAAAAAAATTTTAACACAAACTGTCAATGCAATGGTTTCAGACAGTACAGTTCAGGCCTTGGGCTGCTAACATGATTTTATTCCCATTGAGGAAAATAAAACAGTTTACTACTACTGCTGTTACTAATAGCATTTGTGGTTTTGTTGATCACAACGGAATTTCTACCTCTGTTGATGAGAATGTAAAATTTGTGAAGGTTTTCCACCTTCTAGAGGACTTTGTTCGTGTCTCACGGATACCATTCATGACTCGTATTTGAACCTGTAGTTGACGTAGTTGTTGTAGTCTTTGACAATGGTATGTAAGGGAGAATATGTAGTGAGATTTCCTGTCGTTTCGATATCATCTTACATTGAAAATGTTAAATTCAATGGGATGATTTCACACAAGTAACGCACACGTGCGAGTGACGTATGTTACGTCACAAAGAGAGAACAATGCCCTTTGTCTTGTAAATAGTTATATCTATGACGTGTTTGCATGCAGCTTATCCATTATATAATGACACAGCTATGTTATATAAGTCCTTTGCCTACGCGTTACAAAGATGTCTACTCATTTGACTCAGATGCCCACCACTACAGGTACAGATGAATTAAGCTTCTTTTCTTATGTCATCTTTAGCTGATTTTAGTCAGGAAATCATTCAAATGGCGTTAATTACCTTCACATTAACAGTGAAAAAACAAGGACTGTTAACCCCATAAAAGGCATACAGAAAGAAAAGCAGCAAAAACAGTATAAATGTGAAAAATTATAGAATTTTCTTTGCATGTATTTTAGGAACGTATAATCGTTCCCCTTATGTTTTCTTTTTTCAAGTAGGGTTAGATATATTACTCCGGAGAAAGTATTTTCTTTTAGATAAGGTTCCTGTATATATTTTCATCAAGAAAAGCATTATACAGGGACAAGGATTTGATCTACCATTTCTTTTGTATGTTTTCCCCTTACTTTTATCAAGTTTCCGGTATTTCCAATGGAAAATATAATACTGAGACAATGCAATGGCACACAGAGGCATTTTCTGTTAATGGATGGATCTAAACAAATCTGCACCGACATTTTTCACATCTCAAAGTGAACGGACAAAACTTGTTCAGACATCTGTTATTTCCAACTACTCTGCTCACAAAGATCACCCTCTGGAGCAGATGCTAACGTCAAAGTGGATCTGATAGTAGCATATCTTTTTTATTCTGATCTGAATTAATAGGAAAAACCAGACTTGCACTAAAGGGATCGTTTCTCAACACTTTATTTTTTCAAAGAAAAAATTGAACAAGAAATCGGAGATTTTTTACTTGCGCTCTAATAGGGCTTTTTACCTTCAGTCTATGTCACTGAAAGAAAGTTAGTTCAAAGGTCCCAAAAAAGGTAATCTTATTTCCTGTCTTTGATTTCCAACTATATGCATGCCTGTTGCCCAGCCTCTCCAACTTGCTACATAATGTAATCTAACACCACAGGGTGTCTGGTACAGCACCAGTTGCCATGGTGCGTGGCAGCCGTCTGGTTCAGGTCATTGACCTTATGTGTTTGAAGAAGAAGAAGCAACAGAGCAAAAAACAATATGTTTTCCTTCAGCGAAGGTAAATATGATAATCATCTAGATGTAGTCTTGTAACCACGGGTCGGCTCATGGGTGTCCTACTGAGCCTAGGCCTTTTCCTTCAGACCAGCCTATCTTTCTAACTGCACTTTCTCTGAAACTTGAAACCAACCCCGTTAAAATTCCCCGGCGTGCGCTGATGGCCTGGGCGGGCGGTCCACGCTCCCAGCGCCGTAGATATACCGGGGAGCTCCCGGTGGTCTGGTTACCAGGCTAAACTAGCTGGGACTACTCTCCAAGCAGAGGTTTGGGTTTTGGGCTTATTTTTGGCGTGTTTTTAGGCTTTTTTATTGCGCTTTCTTTTTTTGCACTGGAATCTTTTTTTTACCCCCCCCCCCCAAAAAAAGATTCCAGTGCAAAAAAGAAAGCCTGATAAAAAAGCACTAAAACACGCCAAAAATAAGCCCCAAACCCAAACCCCTGCTTGGATAGTACATGTAGCTGGGATGACACTAGCTCCAGGGTAAGTAGTAAACCACGTCACTTGGGACCGCCATTCTGGGACACTTCCCTAAGTATCGTTACTTATCTATAAATAAATCATTCACTGTCGGATTTCTTTTGAGGCTATTTCTAGCAGAACTAATTAATTCACTTGAGCAGCTTTGCAAAGAAAATGATGAGCTGACTTTACTTATGAAAATAGACACCCTTCACATTCATAGATTTGTATCAAAGGAGAGCCAAGATTTCACAATGGCAGGAATAGATCTATAGGGGTCAGATAAAAATATAACAAGATGCAGGTTACATGATTGAAGTCCTAACAAATGCACAAACATATAGTCGTAATAAATCCATAAACATAGAGAACCTAATCCAAAGACATAGAGGTCGACAATCGTACATGGTACAATGTAATGCAGCAACTATTGAACATCGTAAAAAAAGAGGTATATCATATAATTTAACATCCTAATTACTAAAACAATAATTGTTAGCATACACATGTAAGTCTGATGTAGAGTGTGGCTAATCATCATGAGTTTGGTATTTTTTCTAATACCAAAGCATTTTTTTTATATATTTATATGCTTTGTGGGACTTGTTGCATCAAAAGATATATCCTTATACATATATGGTATAACAAAGCTCAAGACACATGTTGAAAAGAATATTTGAGGTTTTTAAGCTCAACCACCTGTCTTAGCTCTGTACACGGACGCCCACGCGGAAGAAGAAAAAGAAAAAAACACCTACGCACATGTCCTTGATAAAAAAAAAACTTACGAAACATGATTGTCTAGACCATGATAAGTGAATCCGTGTGGGAAGGAGAAGTTGTTGTGTTTGCATGCCCCCTATAGCTACACCCCCCCCCCCCCCCCCCCGATTGTTTTTCTGTGTCATTAGTTGTTTGTGTGATCGAACTGTAGGTCATCACCGGGTACCGTGTAGAAGGGAGGGTTGGTTGTTTGTTTGTTTGTTTGTCTGTTTGTTTGTTTGTTTGTTATCATTCCATGAGGAACTGAAATGAAAATACATTGTACATACAAGGAGCACATGTATAGACTAGAAAGGAAGAGTCGAATCTTGTTGTGTTGGAAAGCTGTACTGACCAGCCAAAAATACGGGGAATGCGTTGTTTTTGTAATACAAAACATCCTTTATATTACTAAAATGGTCACCCTCCACACATACACACACACAAACCCACACCGTGACACAAACACACACACACACACACACACACACATACACACACACACACACACACACACACACACACACACACACACACACATACACACACATATACTTACACACACACACACACACGTACACACACACACACGCACATACATACATACACACACACACAAACACTCACACACACACACATACATACACACACACACACGCACATACACACACACACACACACACGCACACATACACAACTTTACTCGTCAAATCATTAAAATTGCTTCACCAAACCATTGAATAAAAAAACGTTCTAGAACTTAAAATCCCATGTCAAATTTGACGTCATCTGGCCTTGAAATAAGATTGTACCGCTTCCCGATCAAGCTTTTCGGTGCTTTATCCAGAACCGTGCTTTTCAGAACCGTGCTTTATCCAGAATCATGCTCATGCACAGTTCTGGATAGCCCACGCGTATCCAGAACCGTGCCTGGGGCAAATCTACGTTCTTGGATCCGCGGAGACTATCCAGAACCGTACCTGATCCTAACCCTCAAATATTGAGGCATAGAACTACACAGACAGCCACGGTTCTGGATACGATATTTAGTCCTAAAATATATGACGAAGAAGGAAAAAGCGCCATCCGACGTAGGGGGGGGGGCAGAACGAGTTTTAAAAAATGGGCACGAGAGTGCGTCTTCGTTGCTAAGCGACGCACCACACAGGTAGACATTACACCACCCACCGTTTTGGCAAATATAGGGATTTTTCCCGCGGAGCTGTAATCTACAGAGTGTAATGATGAGATTGTCTGCCGGTTTCTGCGGGCCAACAATCCGTTTATCACATAGGGCGGGGCTCGTCTCAAAGGTTCAGCGTCACTTTTTTCAAACGTTTGAGACATAATCGTAGGTGGAGTTGAGCGAATGTTGCCAGTGAGAGCAGTTGGCTGCCTTCTGATGGTGCTACACGTTGTAAGTGTAACTCGTTATCTAGATGTCAATTTACGATACATTTCTCAGGTATATGTAAACGAGGGATAGCTCTATTGCTGTTATTCTTAAAGCGATATTGTGTAGGATTTTCACTATTTCAAACATCATTGTTTTACACATTTTATTGCGCTATAAGCCTACCTGGGTTCTTAATGACATTTGGGGAGTAAAAGATCAACGTCGTTGCATTTTCAGAGAGCTGGCAATCTATATGTGCTAAACGGAAACACAAAATCATAGAATCTAGGTTGTTGTAGCAATGTGTACCTAAATTTATTTTAGGTACAGGTATCCTGGTTTAGTTATAATTAGGTGCAGGCCCAGACCTGTACTTGTACCTAGATAAGTTTGGAAAATCAACTGTGAGCTACACATGTAGCCAACTGTCTTGTAAATTGTGTAGTGGTAAGTTGTTGTCTTTGTGTGAGGGTTAGAAAGAAAACGTAGTTTGTCACGTTGTCAACGGTAGAAGGCCATGGGTGAGCTTTTTCAGGCCGTAGGGGCAGTGGGCTGTTAATCCACTGTTTCGTTCGAATTGTATTTGAAGGCGTAGCCCATTCCTCTCCTTCCACTGCCTTTTTTGCTTCCCAAACCGAATCAGGTCTAGAGGAAAGTCGTGTATGATCCAGGGACACAATGTCTAGCCAGGAATCGAACCCATGACCTCTCGATCCTTGTAACCATGCCCAAACTATGATCCTGTCTGCGTTTCACTACGGAGTAAAAACATCCCCGCTGTAACTGACCGTAAAAGGCCGCCGCCCAAAAGTGGCCACGCTTCCATAACGGAAAACTGTCTGGAGGTGAAAAGGTCAAAAGGGTCGACGCTACGTTGCAACATTGCATATGGATCATCACTGGGGAAAAAGGAAGAAAATTCTACTTGACCGATGGCTGAATATGTCAACGTTTGAACGGGGCGATTGCCCTAACACTGTCTTGATTTTCTCGACATGAGGGTCTTGAAAAAGTTTGTTTCTGTCCAAAATGACTTCATGTTCATAAAATCTAACATTTCGTTTTCTAATTTTTAAGTGAAATAAAAGGGAATAAAATGGATTTTCCCTTATTATTTTGGATTCTGTTTTGTGTGTATCGTAGTTTTCGATGCTTATTACCTTTGGGCACGGAGGTATTGTTTCGGTGTGTTTGCGTGTGTGTTTGTTTGTGTGTCCGTAGGTATTTGAATGCAGTAGAGCGACAGGAAGAGAGGGGATGATTTTGCAACCGCATATTGACAGGCAGGTCCACCCCTACAGTTATTGACAGTTACTGTGGTCACCCACTTAGGGCTTGTCACAACCAGTTAGGTTAGTGCACTTTCGGCCTCTCAGTCTGCAAGGTTTCTGCCTTATGCCCATTGTAGTATATCAGACCATCTTTTTTTTTTTCAACATAGCAAAAAACAAAGATAAAGACAGAGTGGCGCAGCACTCAAGTAACAGTACTTATATTCTGTATCTGTATCTGTATAACCGCCCTTCGGCGTAACACACCAGCTTCTGTATCTGTATCTGTATAGCCGGTATAACCGCCCTTCGGCGTAACACACCAGCTTCTGTATCTGTATCTGTATAGCTGGTATAACCGCCCTTCGGCGTAACACACCAGCTTCTGTATCTGTATCTGTATAGCCGGTATAACCGCCCTTTGGCGTAACACACCAGCTTCTGTATCTGTATAGCCGGTATAACCGCCCTTCGGCGTAACACACCAGCTTCTGTATCTGTATAGCCGGTATAATCGCCCTTCGGCGTAACACACCAGCTTCCGTATCTGTATCTGTATAGCGGGTATAACCGCCCTTTGGCGTAACACACCAGCTTCTGTATCTGTATCTGTATAGCCGGTAACACACCAGCTAACTGCGCCACTTAACATAAGAATAAATCTGAATGCACAAACAAAAAGACAAACAAAATAACATTAACAGCAATGATGACAACAACATAACTGATGAATGATGATCTTTTTGGTTGTTGACATATTACTAGTAATAAAAAAAACCCTAGATACTTCCCGAAGGTTTGAAGTCCCTGATTTCTTGTTTTACTGTATATGTAAACTAAGGAATATGAAGATCGATCACATTCAAGGATTCATAAACAAACTGATCTTGTTAGCCCAGACTATTAGTAATGCTGAGACGTGATGACTTTGTTAATGTCACCTCTGCGTGCGCCTGGTGGTTCGTTTTGCGCTTCTGTGTCGTTATAAGGCCACAGCAAGTAAATTTTATGGATGACATCCTCCCCAGACTCCAAATCTAATGCGAGAGGGCGAAAAAAAAACAAGGCAGGCAAAAAAAACAAGATTTCTACATTTTTAAATTTTGAGATCGTTAACCTTGTTAAACAAGAATTGTGGCGACAAAACATGATATCACAAACCAACAGGTCTTTTATACCTGTATCTAACAGTATTACCGTCCTTGTACATGTGTATAAATCTCAATTAACAAGAACAATTGTAGAAAAGAGCCTGTACCATCATAGGTAGCTACTACATGGTAGTAGCTACTGGGTATTTGTTTGCAATGCAACAACTTAAACTGTCAGCGGTTGCCATCAAACGTAAGTAATTGTGCCCCATTAAGTTTGTTGGATCCCTGATCATGACGGTCTCTGAAATTAGACACTGCCTACCGGAAATCGGGGCACAATAACTGACAGAGTTCATTTATAATCTGAACTGTCCAGAAAGCCATACTCTACTTATATTGTGCCAACTATTACAACATCAATTTGTCTCTGAAACAACTTTGAAAAAAAATGAATTACTAAATAAAAGCTTTCAATCTTTGTATAAATGGTTTTGATTAATTGGCAACATCACTTATAACACTGTATCAAAGTAAAAATGAAATACTAAACAATAAATCAGAGCCTTGCCTTGCCCATGGCCGTTTATGACATATTATTGGCATGTTGACCACAGTTGGTTGCCATCAAAATTTCTTGTTTTTTTTTCCGAAATCGAGCGAAAATCAATGCGCGCGCGGATGTCATCCATAAAAATTACTTGCTGTGGCCTAACTTATATAAGACGTCATAAACAGATTTACAGGTCTACCATTAGTGCACGTGTTGATACTTAGGATACACGCGACAGGCGTGCCACATATGTCTGAAGTACTGCAGTATTTCTTGGAAACCAACCGTAAAGCTCTTTATCCGTGATTGCAGGTAGTCTGGAGAGATAGCTGCTTTTACGATCTGCCCGTCCTATTTTGGGAACTGAAGGTTTTATAGCTATTTGTCATGGAGACAAGTATGCAAGAAGTGTGCGTCAGATACCTCGTGCGACTCAATATCATTATACTACTATTAATGTATTTTTACTGTAGTGAAAATAATTTGAGCTTACTTGAAGCCTTTATCAAGTGCGTCTTCCACAAATGCATTTTAATTTGCGACCGCCATTTAGCATAAAAGAGAGAGAAAGAATGCTTTGCACTTTGTACCCATGCGGTGTGTGAATGGAGCGCAGTTCAGCACCGAGGACGGGACAAAGTGGCCTCCACCAGGCCTTTCTAAAGGACGACACATGGCTCCAACAGAAGCCTTCCTATGGGGTTAGAATTGTATTATCAGGCGTTTTTGTCGTTGTGGCAAGTTAGTATTCATTAAACGAGAAGAAATCCGTGGTCCCGACTTCCGAACTGAAACTGTCTAGTACCGTATTTAGCATACGTTTGTGTGTGTGTGTGTGTGGGGGGGGGGGGGTATTTGCGATCTCCTCGTGCGCCACGGTGCTCTATGCCGCAAGCATAGAAGAACATAGAAGGCGATTAAATTTTCTCAGGCTATGCCGCACGCCTAGTCGCCGCGCCTAGAAGGCGATTGAAACACCGGATGATGAAAACACTTCAGCCTACCCACGCTTACTCTTACGAGCGCTTATCTCCAAGCAGATCTTACGGTGTCCAAAGACAGTATCCAATTGGCCAGACAGTTACCATCAGCCACCCTGATGGCTGATGGTAACTGTCTGGCCAATTGGATACTGTCTTTGGACACCGTAAGATCTGCTTGGAGATTACGAGCGCGGCAAATTCCTAATTTTTGCAAGGTCATCATACTTTATAGCTTTTATAGCGACAACAACATATGTCAGCTTTACATTTTGGTAAATGTTTTATCATATTGAAAAGCAATACTGTATGTTTCCAACAAAAAAATCATCATCACAAACTGTGGAATAGACAATAGTTGTATAATTCACGGCTTGGTTTTCTAATTCTAGCGACATCTTTGCATGTGTTTAATATACGGTACGCACGTTGGTTGTTGTTGCCAACTGAAATCGGACGCCTACTACGTGCACACTTCCACGTTCCTACCTCAGACGCAGTCAGTGCGTCATACCATATCACCGAATCTTTCTGCCCTGCGTATTTCCTGGTTGCCATAACGACCTCCTCGATAGCGCCTCTTCAAGCCATCAGATCAAAGATAGGGCAAGCTCCTCTGCCCTTGAAAATGTTTCTGTCCTTGAATCCATCTTATATGTGCGTAAGAAACAAAAGAAATCGCTGCTATAGTTGTTTCTTTATGACGGAAAAGGGACTTTTATATAAAAACAGCACGTTTTTCTGACGCAAGTGTTAGGGTAAGGGTTGTGACGCATGACCTCTGGGCTTCCGCGCCTGCGCACCAGCTGACATCGTGACGTCACGATCGTCCATTTTGAGTCGGTTGTTGGGAGGGAGTCTCAGGTTGTTCCACATCGTGTTGCCTCAATTTTCTTCTCTGTTGCCTTCCCCAGCGACACCTATCGCTAATGTGTAAGGGTATTATGGTAAGTAGACGATCCTTGTTGGGTAAAAACCTTTGTTTTGTGTTGGGGGGTCGATTTTAGGGCGTTTTTTTCGGCACGTGCCCGGTGAAAGAAAACGCGGTGCCGGTTGGAGCCAGTTTCCGGCTGGCAGTGCCCAGCCCCGCATTCCTCGCTTCGACTAACATTTCCCCGCTGGTATTTCTGCCCGCTACCGCGATCGCCCCCTCTCGACGAGCTACCCGGCGACTTCCTCGACTTCCCACCGCCTTTCCACCGTCCCAGGTAGCCCTAAACCTTCCCTCCGTGGTGTTTGAGCTAGCCAGAACACGGCGGTTGCTAGGAAGAAGTCTTAGTTGCATGTGGGGCGCAAGGAGAGAAAAAAAACCTTTCATTCATTTTGTCGCCGACTCGGATTTCTGAATGTTGTTCAGTTTTAGCCGCCCGTCAGCTGTTTTGTGCCCCGTGAAGTCTACGTCTGTTTGTTGGTTTTCTCAACACGAATATCGCGATCTTGTAATTTTTAAGAAACATGGTCGGGTGTACGATTTTTTTTTTGGCGATCGAAGGTTTGTTTCGTAGGATTGCGAAATGTTTGGAGGATGGTGCAATGCGCCAACATGTTTTTCTTTGTCCTTCGTAAGCCCTTTCTCGGTCAACGCTCTGGGCTCTGCTAGCCGGAATCTTGTTAAAAAATTCTCCCGGTCACGGGTTCGAATCCCGATTTAGGAGATACTCCTCTGGTTTTTGGCTAGAGCAGTTCATGAACTGAGATTTCAAAATGGTCCAGTTCTCTTTGTTTTGACCGTATAAGAAATGTTGTGCTTGTAAAATAATTTTCACTTTTGTTCAACGTACATGTAGTCTCTGTAGCACGGATTGTACCCGTATGTCGAAAAAAACATTACATTTCTAAAAGACTATTTGAAAATAGAACATTGCATTGACATGTATGGGAGAAAAAGACACTAGTAGCATGTGCAGACATAGCTACAAGTGGATGTTTTCCTGGTTGGGGTGGTGTTGTTGTTGTTGTTGTCCTTCGCACAAATTTCTTGGTGCCCTGTGACTTATCAACACCACTAGAGTTGATATATTTGTTTACGTACCCAGTGCCGTGCCTAGAAGTAAAGATATGTGTCTGTGTTAGCAGCTAATGAGGTAATATTTCCAGTCGGTCGTCTGTGTTTGGGTGTGATATTGGATTCATCCTTTGCTGATCACGTCTGCCGTCCGCGACAAAATATTCCGGCTCTGTTTCGGAATGCCATATGTTGAAGGCAGTTAGATCGAAGCGTCGGTTTGAAATTTGAATTCAATGCCTTTTTTCGTGAGGCGCAGCGAGCCATTTTAATTCTGTCTTAATCGTAGCCGGCACACTCTAATTCAACGTCAAACATTGTTGGCAAATTATTCGTGAAGCGTAGTTAGTCGTGTTAATTCTACATAGCACATTATTTGTTATACTGATTTCTTTGTTGAGCGTTTTTGATAAATTCTTTCTAATTCCGTATTTGGAGAGTCCGGTTGTGTCGGCGTTCGCAAAATGTTTTTGCCAAGAATATATTGGAATAAATTTACTGTTAGGCATTGCCAGTATCCCCCCATACAGACCCTCTTGTAGTGGCAGTCAGAAATAGACTGTGCCATAGATGAGCTTGTGTTTCTAGTAGTCTGCTCCCTACTCAGGGCTATTGGTGACTCATTAACATTTGTAACCTGAGAAACTGGGTTTCCTGTGTGTTGGGGGGGGGGCTTGTACAGTCATACTATAGACATAAATACAGTGTTGTACTAAAAATCCTCGAGAGAAATTCTCTTTGTTTTAGTATACTGCAAATTGGGTTTAGGATGGGAAAGAAGGCTTTTGTAACTTGTAGTTTTGTGGTTAAAACAGCCGTAGTAGCATGAAGAACATGTTTTCTCGTTTTAATGAGTTCACGGTTAGAACTGTGAATGCAGAGCTAGAAATCCCACCTGCATATGCAGGTTAGTGTAGGTTACTGCATTGTCTGTTACCACCTATGAAGTACAAAAGAAATACTGTAATGGCAATGGTTTCTGAACTGCTTTTACTAGTTTTAGTGTGATCCATACTTCCTAAATTCTGAGTGGTGCATGTAAAATTAGTCTGGTGCTGGGAACTTTCAATGTAACCTGCACCAGTGCAGGTATACAGAAAAAAGGTACCGTATTTCGAGCCCTGAACACAGTAGCTACAGTACAAGTCACATGTTATAAGAGAGTGGTAATGCTTTGATATAGCTTGATAAATTCACACTTTCCGGCTATGCCGCCAGCACTTTGAGCTAGTAGACATATCTTCCATCATACAGACTTACACATTTGTATTCCAACTCGAGCTGTGGGTGAATTCAGCATGGATTTTCCCCAAGCGCATGATTTGTACGGGTGATTTGTATGCTAAATGAGTGTGTAAGCTTGACTCAGACTGGGCTGGTACTAGATCCTGACTCTGATGACTGGATGTGACGATATCAGTTGATCTCTGAAACACTGAGTCAGCCGAAAGGTCAAACCTGGACTAGTTGTAGCTTAATGTTTTTTCTTTCCAAAAGAATAAGTCATGTGTTTTGCATGCGATCTAAACTGCCCTCATGATGAATCAGAAAGACGTGTGCAACGTTTGATCATTAATACCTGGCAAGACTTGAAGTTGAAGCTGTGTACATAGTAGGGGAGAATACATGTATGTAACGGAGGAAGGGACGACGTATAACTCAAAAGTGAGTACAAAGATTTTTCACTGCTTGTCTATGGTATTGGTGCATAAGGTATAAGAAAATTAATATCATGTTTCTGAAAAACAATTGTTGGTAGGTAGGGATTTTCTTTTTTTCTCTTAGATTTCGGCCAAGGTGATCCAACAAATATGTAGTTTGTCAATAAGTAACAAAATAAAACAAATACATGAGGACGCTGGTATTATCAATATAGATTGAGCGGTCAACCCAAAAAAGGCTAGAGTTGGCAGGTTTTTGCTATGGTTGGTTGAATAACCCGGAAACACAAAACGTTTTTTTACCCAGTAAGATACAGCACAAGTGGTGGGCTTTATTTTTTGTCTTGAAGTAAGAGTATACTGCTCTTCTTTGTATTACCTTCTTAAAGTCTATAGCTAATACGATTGAAACTAATCTTTAGTTCTTAAGACGCTTAATACATGTGCTTACAAGAAAGAATAGTTATAATTCCGGAAGGTTTTTCTGCTAAGTCCAAATATTGATGTTTTGGAGAAATTCTGGTGGAATGGCATGAATTCCAGCCAACATTCCTTTGCTGACAGCTGAGTTTATTCATGGGTTTATCCCCTAAGGGCTGGTTCTCATTTCCCATGGCTTGTGTCTCTCATTCTTGGTAGAAATTCTACCCAAGTGGCTGTATAATTAGAGGATGAAAACATGTAAGGCATTTGTCCCTTGAAAATCCATTTTTGTACACTGTTAGTCTTAGCTCAAGAGGTTCTAGAACAATTTTGTATTGAAATGTTGACAAAACAATACAATGTAGTAAAACCAGCTAGAATTTTTGAACCTGTTGGTGAGTTAACAGTAAAACAAAATGCTGAAATTACATTCTATTTCAAGTTAGAAAGTATAAAAGTTACATTTTGTTGAACATGTAAAATATTGCATGTTTTTTATCAGGAACCATCCAGGAGGTTATAATTATCCATGTTTGAAGTTGTTTCTCGGAGCACAAAATTGATTGTTGTCTGTATGCCTGCAGGCATTTTTCTGATTGGTTGTGCCGGTTTTTATGTCGTGATTGACAATCAAAAAAGGGGACATATCCTTGAAGTGCAAATGGCAGAAGAAGATATCATTGCCTTAGTGTATTGAGGTTTTGTTTTTGGTGTGTCTGTTTGCTTGTGTTTCTGTTGTTATTTTCATGTGCCTAGTTGGGGACAATGACAGGAAGTTAGGTCAAAGGTCCCAGAAAGGGTTATTTCATTTCCTGTATCCAGTTTCCTGCTACATGCATGTCTGTTGCCTTATGGGAGCCAGTGAGAAACTGGATAGACAGAATCAGCAAGAAATTCACAATAATAAACAAAACAAGCAATTTACAACAAATATTTCGCAGAGGTATGTACGGAATGAGATCTTCGATTTCTTAACATTTATTGTTGTTATATTAATATTATTATAAAACTAAAAGAACAGTTGAATGCTTTTTCCAATTTCTTTAAAAGAAAGCACCAACCAGATTAGCAATTCCATTCTAAGAAAACCTTAACCTTTTCTCTTACATCTCCCCAACGTGCAATCCATCAAGAAGCTGTTTCTAGCTAATGACTCAAAGATCCTTGATCTTTTGCATCTTTAGTTCAACCCTTTCTTTAAGTGAGTGAATCCCTCTTAGTCTTAGTCTAACACATCTTAAGTGATTTCCCCGGAGCTTGTACAGTGTAGATACCGTGCTTTCTTGGTTTGATCATTTCACTTTTTCTTACCGCAAACTCAAAGCCGAGTCGTGATAGGGTTTTCCACTCCAGGGGTCAAGGTGAGGGATGCAAAGTCATTCCTTCCGTGGGAGATATCAGTTGTGGGATCTTCCCTGAGGAGGAGATGTGTTCATTGGACCAGGGCTCTAGCCAGCTCGAAATCCTTTTCAGTCAGCCCATGTTCATGATCAGACCAGGGGGAAGAGTGCTCACAATCTAGGGGGGTCCAGGGACAAATTTTGTATTTAAAATGCAATTTCCCACATTTTGAGAGGCAAAACATGGGGTTGAGAGTGGTTGTTTGGAGTCCTTTGGATGTTTTTATATTTTTACCCAAGATTTTTGTCAATTTTGTCCATCAAGGTTGAGAGATTGGTTTAAAAATTTTTCTGTCACATGCCAGAAATTGATGGAAAAACGGGTGCTGGCTAGAGCCCTGCATTGGACGTTCTAGAATAAAGTCGAGAGTTTTGAGACCACCTCTGTAGTCTGTAGATTATTAACTGTAAATTGTGTAAAGTTTTTCGGTCAGGTTTTATTTTATAGTAGAAGGGAAAGGGAGGTTTTCAGTTGACAATTCTGAAAATAACTCCTATATCTTAGGTTTTCACAGTGTGTTAAATTTGTGGTTGAAGTCTGCAGACTACAACAAACACACATAACATGAGAGCGACCATCCCATCCAAACTATAGTACCCCTCCCCCCGCCGTGCCAGAGCCCTCAGCTAATTGAGGTTGTGCACGTAAAGGGAAGAACAAGAAGAAACAATTGTGTTGTACAGTAGTTATGAATTCACGGTAGTGAGATTCCTGCGAAAACAGCGAAAATAAAACCACTGTGAAATGTTCACGATTCACGGTATCTCGAAAATGGTTATTTTCTGTTGGATGCGGAATAATTCAAAGGCCTTCGGATTTCATTTTATTATCTGGCCTGATTTTGATACATGTAAGTGTGCGATAGGGTAACATAAGTACGATGTCAGGCTGATTCAACATTTCAGAAAACCTCTTATGACTAATGGTCGCTGTGACATGATTTATCACCTTGGTCCACTAAGAAAGAACCAGGAAGTCTTATATTTGTATAAGGCGGATGTACCTGACAGATATACCTGTTGTAAGGACGGCTGGTTTTATATGGACAGGAACGCCCGGGGGTATACAGTTTCACATCTTGACAAGTAGTGGGATGTTGTGTAGATTTACTGATAACTAGGCTCTTGGGGAATGAGTTGTTGTGATATCTTAAGAGGTTGGCTTTGGTACTACTATGTACAGGGCTGGAAATCTCACCTGCATATGCAGGTTAGTGCAGGTAAAATCGGAGCTGTGCAGGTATTTCTGATGTCTACCAGCACCTAACATGTAGGTGTATGTGGATGTTAATTTGGTGCATTGACTGTTATCACCTATGAAGTGTAAAAGAAATAATTGCAATAATGGTTTCTGAATAGTTTATAGTATGATCCATACTTCCTAATTTCAGAATGGTGCAGGTAAAATTTGTCTGATGATTTTCAATGTTACCTGCACCAGTACAGGTATGCAGAAAAAAAGGATTTCGAGCCCTGTATGTAGGTAGTGTTTGTAGTTTTCAGGCCAGTGCTAGTAGTCATGTTTTGGCTGGAGCTAAAGTAAAATCTTTCAAAGTACAGTAACCTTGTTACTGAACAAAGTGTTTTCTTTCATCTAGTTCTATGTGGTAGATAATTGGATAATACATGACGTAGCTAGTTCATTTTTTTCATGGGCAAAGCAAAAAAAAAAGTTTGTTTTTATATCCACTTATGCATTATTTTGAAAGAAAGGTATGTAAATACAGTGACATTGTGGAAAAGTTATTTGTTCTGAGCTACTGAAGAAAGATATGTCTTATACTGTTTAAATCAGAATTCTTGTGGGGATTCAGAAAAATGAGTCCCCTTTAGAATCAGAGTAGAAAATTCCATGTGTAATTCCAAAAACAGCCAATGAGTTGACTCTAATTAAGCCCCAATTCTATTTTTAATTGTCTTGTTCAATTTGCATAGTTATTGTAGTAAGACAACTTCACACCTAGGTGGATTTGAAACACAAAAACTTCCGACAAGCCTCCATTAGTTATTGTTCTTTAATGTGTTTATTACACTTGTAAGCCATTTATCATGGTTATTAATAGCTCAAGGAAGAAAGAGATGTAATGATCGTGTTTTTCTTTCCTTGATTGGGTATTTGTTTCGTTGCCAAAGTAATTCTTTAGGGCTCTAGGTTAAATTGGAGTTGTTCCAGGGTATATAAGTGAAGCTTATGTCATGAAGCCTGAAAAAACTGTGGCCATATCCATGGATGCCAACACCACTGAACCCCTAGCCTGATTTTTTCAGTCAGCAAAATTGCAGTTTGCTTAATTTTTCTTCTGCAATATTGAAAAATGTCTCTGCAAAATGCAGGCTGCAGATGGGAATTTCTAACACTGACTGAGTATGTGAAACTGTGGCCATATCCATGGATGCCAACACCATTGAACCCCTGGCCTGATTTTTTTTCAGTCAGCAAAATTGCTGGTTGCTTGTACTTATTCTTCTGCAACATTGAAGTGCAGACTGCAGATGGGTATTTCTAACGCTGAGTTTGGTTGGGAAATTCGAAGAATGCGTTTTTTGATTGATGATGTTGCCATTTCGATCCCTCGCTAAATACTTCGGGGAAAAAGGGGTCTGATATCAAGGGACGAGTTGTGTGATCACGCTGCGACCTTTCCGAAAGGTCATAAGGACATGACAGCGGCAACTGGCGATACCCACCGATGTAGGGAGCGTGGGTACGTCTGTAGTCAAAATTTATGACATCTTGTTTTAGAGAGTTCAGTTAAAAATAACAACATACGCATGTCTAATGTCAACGCAAAGGGTATTAGAGGTCAAATTTTAATTTTGTATATTTTATGCGCAATTTTTTGCCATTTTGGTGTCATTTATAGTACAGAAAGTTTTATTTCCAATTAAAATGAAATGTATATATTCAAGTAATATAACAAATTAGATGGTCCAACAGACCATTTGACTTTTAGCTCTACTTTTTCTCAATTGCAATTCAAATCAAATGTATATAACTTGTTACACAAAATCAGAATTGGATGATCCAAAAACCATAGTACTTAGTAGCTCTGCTTTTTTTTTCAAATTTTAAAATTCTTGAAAGAAATAATTCAAACAAATATAACAGTTACAGGCAACTTTTGTATTATATATGGTATATACGGGTCTCAATGATATAATGTATTCCTGTACAGATATAGATATCCGTGTGCCTGCAGTGATTGAGTTGAGTTTATGACTACGAACCCTTCGCTACTGAGTCATCCGTACTCCTGGGAAATGTGCCCGCAGCTTATCAACCCCCGTCAGCGCTTTCCTAATATGGTAATCGTAGTTAGCTCCGACAGCTGAGTCAGACGCATTAATTTTGGCGACGGTCTTATTGGACTGTTTTTTGGTGACTTGGAGTCAGACAGGAGTCATAGAGTTATTGCTTTTGAAGTTAGCAATTTTTCATTAGTCTGGAGTTTCTAGGAAATGGTTTTGTTTTTAAGTACATACATGTAGCTCATTGTGCATGGGTAGAATTCAAGGGCTTGAAATACATGTACTTTTTTCTGCATACCTGCGCTGGTGCAGGTGACATTGAAAATTACCTGCACCGACAAATTTGACCTGCTCCACTCAGAATTTAGGAAGTATGGATCATACCATTGCCATTATTTTTTATACCTCATACATAGGTGTTAACAGTCAAGTTGTTGTACTTGATCATGAGTGAAGATCTGTGGGTGTTTGGTTGAAAATGAATTTTCATAATCATATTTTTATTTCTATCATATGTCACAATATTTATTTGTTGGACTTTCAAACAGCAATATTCTAACACATCAAGCACGTTGGCAGAGCGTACTGCGCCTGCGCAAAACCTGGATTTTCGCTGGATTTTTGGTCAACGTTGCATCAGAATTTTGCCTGTTGCAGACCATATCATTTTCTACACAACATTTAAAAACTACAGACGGAATGTCACCCTTATTTACGCGAATTCAACCTTATATGAGACGTTCTGCCAAAGTGCTATGCACAATACATTACGGGTTTCGCGCAGGCGCACTACGTTCTGCCGACGTACTAACACATCATCAGCACAGTTACGTTTAGGATTTTTTTTTCAAATCCTCCCTCCCTGTACTTGTAAGATGTAGCAGCCAAAGAGTTTTTATGTGAGTATTCTATACTATGTTTTTGAAATGTAATAATTTCTAACACTACTTTTGTAAAAAAACCTTCACCTTCATTAAATACCTGAGAAATTAGGGCTGATTAGATAAAGATTTAATATGCTCTAATGACAAAATACATGTATATTATATTAAAAGGTTTTGAATGTACAGTAATTATGAAGAAAAAGTCTTCTGCATTGGAAGATAACCCATAGCCATAGGTGGGCTGCTGTTAATATACAAGATTACATCTGAATATTGCCTGTAAATTCAGATTTAATGGTGAAATAAGTGGGAATATTTATAATTACATCTGTGCACTTGGGGTGACACTGTTTAAAACAAACAAGTCGATTGTTGAAGCTGGATTGCCATAAATATTTCACTTAAAGCTAATACATTCACAGTTCTGATTTTCTCTCAAAGTGAGTCACACAAACACAGTGATAGCCATTTGTGATTCCTCTAGGAAGGTAACAGGTGCAACCGACAGGCTGTATGTTGTACAGAATAAATCAGGGGACGACGAATTCTCTGAAGAGTCAGACGTTTCAGATAGCATCCGCTATCTTTCATCAGTCCCTATAAAAGATAAAAGATAGCGGATGCTATCTAAAGCATTTGACTCTTCAGAGAATTTATCCAGTTGCTATTTCGTGTTAGGTAATTTTCTACCTGGATGTCTAACCTTCATTGACGTGTCAAGGACAGGCTATAGTTTGAATTAACCATCTTGTCAACAAAAACTGTTTGAATAAGCTGCTGTACTGTACGTGCTGTTTGCCTTAGATAAGTTGTGTATTTATAGAAGAAAAGCGGCTATGAGTATGAGGACCATAACAGGCTGTCAACAGTTTCCCCAATCTCTTTGCCAGATAGATCTAATCTTCTCCCTAATCCCAACCCTGAGATAAATATGTGTTAATCCGGATTACTCAGACAGGGGTCGAAATAGATTTTGGGGCCAACTTGCACTGGTGCAGATGAAAAAAAAAATACTTGCACCAGCAGAAAAATAGTTGCACCCACCAAAAATAAAACGAACACAACCAAAAGTACATGTGGTAACTTTAATAAAAACTTCATGGATTCTGGTTTGTTCCCTTTCCAGTTCTTTATTGGGTATTTCTACAGGTAGTAACAGCAGATAAAACAAACTTGCACCGCGGTGCATACCGGCAAAAAAGTAGTTGCACGACACCAAATTTACTTGCAGCAAGTTGCACACAGAGGGCTATTTCGACCCCTGCAGATGTTCCGGTACGTCCGCTGGGCTTGTTACTAGCCAGGGTGCCCGTTTATATGGTGTAGTTTGACCTCTAATCTCGCTAGAGGTCACACGCAGTGTTCAGCTGACCCTGTTGTTCAAAACATTTCAGCCCCACATTTGAACTGTTGCACTCTGGGCCAGACATATTTTGAAAATCGCCCTCCCCCATTTGAGGGCATTGACACCCTTTACTGTAAGTTGTGAGACTTTTACGGCGGTTTTCACTTTTCGCAGTGTTCTAAGTTCAGGGTTGAAACAATTCTGTACGTAGTACAGTAGTCTTGTAACTGTAGAGAAGACATATTTTGGGCTTGAATTTTGGGCTTGAATTCTCAGTGGAGAGGTCACTGTGAAAATAAAATTACAGCAAAAGTTTGACGATTTACGTACACAGCTACTGCATTGTTACCTTTTGCCAAGAAGATTATGTTTTTGGTACTGTTTGTATGGGTGTTTGTGTATTTATTTGTGGTTTAGCATCATAACTAGTACTCAAGAAGCTGTGGATGGAATCATATGTGATTAGGTTTTGACCATTAAACGAATAGATTTTGGGTCCCCTGGCAGCTTTCCTTGGTACTGCAGCAGAACAAGCCATGGTCATGATTTTTGGATGGGAGATAACTCTTGTGCTCTAGAAGAAGTGGCATAACCATAAGCTTTGATCCCTCTAGGCTCTAGCAGTTTCCTTTGAAACTGCAGGGGCATTTTAGTTGCAGACTTTGAAATATGTACAGGAGAAGTCGTTATGTACTTTCGTTTTACCCTAGTTCGAACCAGGACAGAGACTGGAGAGAGGGAAAAATTGCTGTCTATAATTAGACTCAAGAAACATGAAAACAACATACAGAGATACAATGTTGATTAATTAACACATGAAGGTCTTAAACATAGTTTATTCTACTACTAAAGGCTTTAATTCTAATAAAACGTGTCTTGAATATTTTATATGATTCATCAATTGTTGCTGGATTACAGGAAATTAGATGATATATAGTGTCATGACCTTAACCAGGGGTCGAAATACCCCTCTGTGTGCAACTTGGTGCAAGTAAATTTGGTGTTGTGCAACTAATTTTTTACTGGTATGCACCGCGGTGCAAGTTTGCTTTATCCGCTGTTACTACCAGTACCTGTAGAAATACCCAATAAAGAACTGGACAGGGAACAAAACCAGAATCCATGAAGTTTTTATTAAAGTTACTACATGTACTTTTGGTTGTGTTCGTTTTATTTTTGGGGGGTGCAACTATTTTTCTTCTGGTGCAAGTATTTTTTTTTTCATCTGCACCAGTGCAAGTTGGCACCAAAATCTATTTCGACCCCTGTTAACAATATGAAAGGCATGCCATACCAAACATAGCTGAAGTTTCAAACCTTAGCTGATTATTCACCTAGCTAGATGTTTTTCACATATTTCGGATGTAGCAATTCACCGTTTGTATTGGCATCTGTTTAGACTTGGGAGAAGGAACAAGGAGGAAGTTTAGGGGAGTCCAAGGTAAATATACAGGTTTGTGTTGGTATGTGTACAGGGGTATTTTTAGCCAGCACTGTGTTGCTGTGTTTATCCAAACTGGTACAACGTGACCTGTGCAGTTGGTAACATGTTTGTGTTGAGGCACTAGTTGTAGCGTCTGTTTGATTATGCGAATGCCGGCGCACATAGCTTAGGTTGTTTCTAAAGGTAATGATTCACTTCTAGAATGATCTTATGAAGGGGGAAAATCAGTTTTCTGCAGGTCTAATTCTAATGTTGATTTGGTGGTGCAATTTGTTGAGTGAGTTTTACATGAGTGTATGCAGGGCTCGAAATCCTTTTTTCTGCATACCTGCACTGGTGTGGGTAACTGAAAGTCACCTGCACCAGACAAATTTTACATGCACCACTCAGAATTTAGGAAGTATGGATCACTCTGAAAACTATTCAGAAACCATTGCCATTATTTCTTTACACTTCATAGGTATTTAACAGTCAATACAGCAAATAAAAATCCACATACACCTACATAAACCCAGTACATGTACAGGTTAGGTACAGGTAGACATCAGAAATACCTGCACAGCTCCAATTTTACCTGCATAGGCAGGTGGTATTACCAGCCCTGATTAGGTACATCAGTTAAAATTTTACATCACGAGTGCATGGCTTTCTAAAGAACTTGTCATCAGAATCTAGCAAGACAGCGTTAAACTTTAAAGCTTGCATGTGTTTGTCAGGAAACGTGATAGGCTTGTAAAATAAACTTGGCAAAGGCTTGTGAAATGTAACTGTATTTCAGTTTTTCAATTTCAATTCTTTATTCGCATACCAACATACAAGACATGTATATGCATTGCGTTATTGTTTTCTGGTAATTTCAATGCAGGGATTGTTCTAGGATGTTTCTTTTGTGAAACTTAAGGAAAGTTTTCTTTTATGGCCATGATGGGACCTTGGAGATGATCCATTGTTTTGATGGGATTAAACTCGCAAATGCCAATTTGTCTGGCTGTAAGTGTATGTCATGTAGTTGACTTGTGACTTTACTTTAGACAAGTTTTAGTTCTCTCTTTCAGGATTCAACTCGAGAAGACATTATAAGAAAAGAAATGTCTGAGGGCTTTTTTGTTTGGAAAACTAAGAAATGTCAACTTGTTTACATGTATATACATTATATTTTACTATTACTATGTAGTAGTACACCTCCAAGAGAACAAACTATTCTCAGGCACGCAGTGCAGTGGCTGGAATTGACACTACCCTGGGTATAGACCTCTGGCCAATTGGATACTGTTTTTTTGTCACCGTAGGATCTGCTTGTAGATTAGTTACACCTAGCCTTTGCATACCTAACTCCAAACATTGCTTAAAACTATCTAGTGATGATGCCCATACCGATACTGTACTTGGTGGCAGCGAGTTCCACTGCGATACCTCTAGGAAAGAAGTTTTTAACACCTGAATCTTTGTGGTTGATACCTCTGGTACTTGAAGGCATGACTATTTCTTGTTCGGTGCGGACTGTCCAACATTGACCCACAGTACAGGGTCGCATGGAGACATGGAGTCCAGTCTAGCCGACTGCTGCCCACCCCTGAGACAGGGAAGCCCGACAGCAGAATAATCAAAGCCCGGATATGTGTGTATGTATGTATGTATGGTAATGTCCAATTGTACTGTAGTGTCCACTCTAACCATTGTCTTATCTCTTTTCCCTCCTCAGTTCTTTGGCTGCCTTGGAGTGACATTTATGGCGTTTGTGAAGGATAGTGCAGAGTACTGCAGGGCACAACACGACGCGTGAACGTTCCACCGAACTGTGCCTCCCGCGCCCAGCAATAACCGCCCCCCTCTGTTGCACCGTGTTGTTGCCATTTCCGGCCAGCCATTCCCTCCTCTCCCCAGAAGCACATTGGAATGGGGTAACTTCGACTACGGGTAGAGAAACCCCTGCCTTACTAGAATTCTTCGACAGTCAGTCAGTCCGGAAAGGGCGCCGCCCGTTGGACACGACACACGCAGCGCCTGTGTCGTGGGAAAGTTCCAGTCAGCTGTGAACGCTGTGATTGGTTGAGAGAAGTAACGTTGCCATGGCGAGACTAAACAGGCCGGCTCCACCCGTGGTGCTTGAGCACAAGGGCATGAGGTTCCTGATAATGGACCGCCCCTCCAACTCCAACCTCCCCAAATACATCGAGGTGAGTGGTTCCTTCCATGCAGTTGTACCATCCCAGGGCTATACCATTTGATAGAATAGGGAAATAAACATTATTGTAAAGAAAATATTAAAGTAAATCTGGAAGGCGTGAGGGATATAAGCAAATGTGAACAATTTAAGGAAGGCATGCAATTCATTTCCGAGTCTACTTCCAAGGAAGGTTTGTTGTAACAAGTTGGTTTTGAATACTCAAGACACCATTTTAGCGTTGAGACATTGTATACCATTAGTCAATGTCCTTAATAACATTAAAAATATTCCATGCAGACTTTTTATGTGACATGTTGAAGGACATTGGTCGCACAAATTGACATGCAGCTGCATACTGTACTCTGACATGGGGGAGTTCAAATTATATTCACTGTGATGTCAACAAAAAACCCATATTGTATTATTCAAGAGATAAATCTTATATTTCTGTCATATTTTTTTGCAGAGGAAAAAAAGAGTCACAATAACTCGATATTTCGCTTATAAGTACGAGTTCTTCTAATTTCCTGTTTTTGTTTGTGTAGGAATTGAAGAGTCACAATGTGAAGGAGCTGGTGAGAGTATGTGAGCCCACCTACAGCACTGAGCCACTGGAGAAGGAAGGCATCCATGTTTGTGTGAGTAAACAAGCCGCACTGTTTACTGAGTAAAGACTGAATGGTTTGTTCCTGTTTGTTCTTACGTAAACAAAGTTGTCTGCATGTGAAAATTTCAGTCAATTTTAGGTTTGAAACATTTGGAATATACATGTAGTTCAAGCATTTAGGTTTTGAATGACTTGGCTGAGCTCACAACTTGAAATTAATTTTCAACCTGTTATCCAAGGCTCAAAATACATGTACCATCTGCATATGCAGGTTAGTGCAGGTTAAATTGGGGCTGTCCATCAGAGCTCGAAATACCCGGTGGCGCACTGGCGCGGCGCCACCTGATTTTGCTTGGCGCGACTTATTCCTAAACTCAGGTGGCGCAGCGCGCCACCTATAATTTACGGTAGGGACGTCACTGCTGCGACACCGCTCTTCCCCAGCTGCTACATGTAACATTATCCTTGCGCAAACGAAGAACATGGCGAACGTAACACCACCCGCATAAGTGTGCCGCCATGTAGAGGCGTGGCATTCCCACGGCGGCAGCCCTGTGATGTTGCGCCTGGATCGCGTGTACTTGTATTCAATCCATTTTTACGAGTTTGGGGCACATTTTTGCGGCCTTGAACAAGGAAATATGTAGCGCTCGGCACGCAAGTAAACAAAGTCGGCCATCTTGTATTTCAAAATCTCCCGATATCTCGCGATATTCCATGAGAACTGAGCCCACACTGCAGTGTATTCAAATTTCGCTAGGTGGCCAAGGTAGAATTCTGGGTGCAAGATTAAACATTGATTCATTGAATATCGCGATGTTACTTGTTTTTTGTACAAGATTAGAAATTGTTGGCAGCATTTTTGTTGAGCTAAAAATTTGAATTTTTATTTTAATTTTTATTTCAATTTTGATTTAAACTTTAATTCTGATTTTTAGTTCTTTTTTTTACATAATCACATTTTTATTTGTTTAGCTGGGTTAATATGTGATTTTGTTTGGGAATTGGTGAAATATGATTGGGTAGGTACTAGCTTAGGTTTAGTTTTTAATATATTAATATCAGTAACACCTTTGGAATACTTGCTCCAAGTTCCAGGTAGAAAATGCGTGTACAGCTTTTGTGTTCTTTACATTACTTTATTTTATAACATAAAACTTAAGTAGTTATTTAATAACTAGAAGAAAACGTAATAGATATAAGTAGCAGATTTGAAGAAAATGATAACTTGGAAGTGTTGCCACTTGAATACTGATGGCGCCACCTGGCTTTTGACTCAGGTGGCAACATGCGCCACCTGGCTGAAAAAAGTATTTCGAGCCCTGTCCATGTATTTCTGATGTCTACCTGTACTGGTCCATGTACTGGGTTTATATCTGCATGTAGGTGTATGTGGATTTTTATTTGCTGCATTGGCTGTCACCACCTATGAAGTATAAAAGAAATAATTTCAATGGTTTCTGCACAGTTATCAGTGTGATCCATACTCCCTAAATTTTGAGTGGTGCAGGTAAAATTTGTTTGGTGCAGGTAATTTTCAGTGTTGCTCGCACCGGTCCAGAAAAACTTATTCGAGCCCTGCTTTTTATCTCGAAATCCTGTTTTTTTTTCTGCATACATAATAGTCAATACAACAAATAAAAATCCACATATACAGTACCCAGTACATGGGCCAGTACAGGTTAGGCAGCGGTAAACATTAGAAATACTACCTGCACAATTTTACCTGCTCCAACCTGCATATACAGGTGGTATTTCCAGCCCCGGATACTCTTGAATATGAATGGGGACCTATTGTAATAAGGTGTTGAATTTCTAATTTTAAGGTGTTTTTTTGTGGTTTGTTTTCAGGATTGGCCTTTTGATGACGGAGCCCCCCCACCTAACAACATCGTGGAGGAGTGGTTCAACCTGCTGAAGACGCGTTTCCGTGAAGACCCCGGGAGCTGCATTGCCATTCACTGTGTGGCTGGGCTGGGCAGGTGGGTCCTCATTTCCAAGCAGATGTGTGGTGGCAAAAGCGTTATGGTTACATCTTGACGAGTGTTATGGTTACATCTTGATGATGATGAAGCAAAAACATCTGACAACATCCGAATCCTATACTTTGCCATGTCTGGGTGGCTGAGGACTCTCTTAAGATGGCCTGAGTTCTATCTGTAACACTTTTGCCTCCAGACTTCTGCTTGTAGATTTGTGGGCGGTTGTGTTGAAGAGAGTCACTATGTCTTATGGCATCCAACTTGCAATTTGAGGGCAGCAAAACAAAAAAATATTCTGGACGAGGTAAACTGTCATCATCACTTCATACTTGAAGTGTTATACATGTAAATAGCCCAAAAAACAAGCTACATGAGGAGTCCCTTTATTTTTCGGTACCACCAATAAATAGCTAGAAGCAGCCTAAGATACGAAACATGTAGCTGTTTTCTGTCAGTGACATCTCATTTTTGCCTCACAGATCAGTATGCTATCAGATAGGGTTGATTTAACTTTTTTGCTACATCAAAAAAAATGACTAGAAATTGACAGACATTTATTCAGTACAGAGATCCTGAAAAATGTACTATTTTCTATTGTATGACTGTAATGATGATGTTGTGTTAATTTTCAGAGCGCCTGTTCTCGTTGCTCTGGCCTTGATGGAAAGTGGAATGAAATTTGAGGATGCAGTGCAGTACATCAGAGAGTGAGTAGATGGCGCTTTTTATCCCATCCATAGTCATTAAAACTGAGGAAGTGAGGTCAAATTGGGGGTCAAAATAGTCTCCCTGCAGGCTAGGAGGACATGATAGTGATTTTTTTTTTCATTTTTATATTTATATATCTTTATTGCATTCCTCCAAGTTTACATTGGCAGGGGGGAGCACAACTGCCTCCCCCTGATTTGGGTACAATTGTCACATCAAAACACCAAGAAACAATACATGAACATCTATATCTATAAGTATATACAAAGACACATACAAAATTATTAAGATATACACAATGTTGCATCTGGTCGAGTCATACAGGTTATAATGTGGATTCAAGGCTCGGAAAGTGAGTCGTTGTAAAGTCTAATGATTCAAGAATCAGCAAAAACTTCACAATAATGAATGAATGACGACCTTTATTGCACATTTTTGCCACACTGGTCTAAGTACAGGTCACCACAAAACATGATGAACAGATACAGTTAACAGATACAAAATAAAACTAACTATCATTAGGTAAATTCAACTTCCCGCTTATCAGTTATAGTACAAATAAAAGAAGTATTGATTTTTGATGGAAGGTTTCTTCAGTTGCATTAGGAATATGAATGAATGAATGAATGAATGAAGACCTTTATTGTACATGCATACCTGCTATATAATATGATGATGATATAATATGAACTTTTCTACAGTGCTTAGGCCACACCAATTTAATTTGTTGGTTCTCGGATTCGCCTCTTCATTTTTTTCTGATTTGCAAAAAAAAAAAAAAAAAGATTCTGGCTCTGAGTCAGTTCAAAAATGCTCACATTTTGTCCCCAACAGTTGAAAAAGTCCTTTTCTTCCCAGTTGTTACAGGTTTTTCCATCTCTCAATGCAGAGGTTTGATTAAAACAGCGCTCGTGACTGCGCCTGTTTTAGGCGCATATGCGCCCAGAATTTCGAGAATGCGACTAGATTTGAAATCACAGGCGCACAGTGCTCCTAGAAAAAATCAAGTTACGGTAAATCATTTTTCAAAATAAGGGCTTACAAACCCAGGTAAAGCTACAAATGTTGTGATAACAATGACCCAATTTCCATTAAGAAATGTTCATAGAGAAGTTCCATCCGTAGTCAACTTGTTTTAATGCGCCTATAAACGCAAAATTTCATCCAAAACGCGAGCGAAGTGATCGGCCGAGCCGCCGGCGCCGAGACGAATGAAAACAACAGCGGCCATCTTGGATTATTGCGATCACACTGCAACGACCTCTAGCGACATCAGTGAGAACTGCAGGGTTACCGACATCGGTAGAGAGCCGATAATGAAACAAATTAAATCTAGCACCGCGTTTCCGACGCTATTTTATCTCTTGGCCAAAATTAATTACTTCTTTGTTATTGCTATATAAAAATTGTACCTGGCTGAAAAATATTTTTTTTTAAATTTTATACAACTGTATAAATGTTACAACTGTATAACGTTAAATGTTGTTTACTACTGACTCTGTAATAATATATAGTAATTTTGCATGTGTTCTTCAAATTGCATGTAAAATGTATGACATGGGTTTAGGTCCAGCAGATATAGATTAGACTGCAAGTGACATACACCTCAATGGCCTGTAAGAGCATTTTGAAATGAACGTTGTTCTGGGGGGTACATTTATTTTGGGGGGGGGGGTATGTTTATTAGATTTTGAAGTTTTTCTGGGGGGTACTTTTATTCCGGAGGGTATGTTTAATTTATTTGGGAAATGAGAGTAATATTTTTCGGCAGCTTTATAATTAAGGTATCTTCTTGGTATCTCTATTTCACACAATTTTCTCATGTTCAATCAAGGAGGTTTGACCTTTTTGGTTTGATAAAGTAAATAAAAGGTTACATTTCTCTATACATGCAAATCGCAGCAAGTATTATTTTACCTTTGCGGGCAGTGTAGTACCCTGAACACAGTATTCAACATTTCGTGAAAAGTCCTGCAAATTATGTCAATAGGATTCTTTTTTCTGGTGGTGCGCCTAGATTTTTGCTGGTGCGCCCAAAAGTTTTGGGTTAGGAGCACAGTGCTCCTAAGTCAAAAAGTTAGTCTGGAGCCCTGTTAAAAGTTCAAAATTCATTGTTTAAATTCTAACCCAGCCTTTTATGTTGACTTCATGGCTCCTATCGTAGCATTTGGGGCTATAATAGGATGCCCAGGTCTGTTTTTATTTTTATTTTTTTTCGCCCTGTCGCTTCATATTTTTTCTGAAAAAATCCGAGAACCAACAAATTAAATTGGTGTGGCCTTAAGTGTATTAAATAGGGAATAAAACAAGAAATAATGAATAATACAAGAAATTCACAACAATCTCCAATTTTTTGTTAAGAATACCTCGTTTTTTCTCTGCTTCTAGTAAACGTCGTGGAGCCATCAACGCCAAGCAACTGAACTTCCTGGAGAAATACAGGCCCAAGTCCAGACTGAAGATCATCACAAGGAATGGGGGGAAAAACAACTGTTGTGTCCAGTAGCTGGCTGTTCCTGCCTGTAGAGTGTACCCTTCCACCCCCGTTTTACCAATGAAATGGTCCTGCCCTAGTTTGTAGAAAAAAAAAATGGGACCAGTCCATTTTTTGTTTGTTTGTCAATAACAAATGGATTGTTCCAATGATATCATGTTTTTTTTGTACCCCCATCGTACAAGATTGGCCCCCCCCCCCTTTGACGGTAAATTTAGGACTGATGGCATTACTTCATTCCTGGTGTGATGTGTTTTTTGAAAGGGGATTGTTTCAAAATGCTTGAACAAAATGCATATCATGTGTGAAAGACATTGAACCATTTTTCTGAGAAAAGAAATTCCCTCCGTAAGTGCACTACATGATAGAAATATTTCAATTGGACAAGTCCATTCTCTGTGTAAAAGGGATGGGAGGGACCACCTATGTAGAGGAGATATAAACATCTTACCCACAACCGTAGTGGTACAGTCCACTTCTGAATCAGGCATTTTTGAGTAATTTTTTCTTACCTCGAATTTCTGCCAAAATTTTCTGTGTCAAACTTGCTGCATTGCAGAAATTGTGTAAAAGTTACATTTGTATACAACAGATTTAGCCAAATGTTTGTATTGCACATGAGCACATTTTAAATATAGATATTTCGCTCAAATATCTTTTGGATTGTTGAGTGGTCTCAATACCGTTTCTGATGTTCAACTTTTTTTGCCCAAGTTTCTACGTTACTGCTTGTCCATACACAAGGCTTCTTTGCAAATGTGATGAGTAAAAATGACCAGACATTTTACATGGCTAATTTTGAATAAAGCCATCCAGAAATAATAAAACATAATCTTGAAGACATGACATATCAAGATGACAATTGTGCCCCCCTCCCCATGTAACTTACGGAAAACAATCAAAAACCCAAGCCATTATTTTTGTTACACAGGAACATATGCTTTTCTTAGTAAAGATGTAATTTTCCTGTATTCTGAAATTCAAGCAAACAGTTGACCGGTTCTTGAAAGTATATCACTTTTGCAAGGAAAGTCGGGCATAGCTGATGTAGTGGGATGTATCGTGGACAGGCTTACTCTTAGCACAATCACTGAAAGTGCATTAATTACAACGAGAAGGCTAGTTCGTTAAATGCTGCTACACAACACAACAGCATCATGACTGTATACAATTGTTCCCTAGTGATCTTGTTATACATACTCTAGTTACAAAAGATGTAAAAGTATCTGTGTTTCAAGCTTGTTGTATGTCCACTCTACTTCTTAGTGTTACATCTCAGCACCTATCAGTGAAAATCCAATTGGAGCAGGATTTGACACCAAATGTAGAATCAAATTCCCTACATTTTAAAAAGCAGTTTTGATGCATAAAATACTGGTACAACTTGCACTGGTCAAATTTTTACCCTTCGCAAGGATTTTTTTGGACATTTTGTTCAGTTTAACAAAATAATGTAGTGATGCTGTCAATGTGCTCTAACCCCCATCCTGGAAGCTTAAATGCCCCCTCTTGGATGTTCACTGACTGACAGGTGCACATATTAGGTACATATCTATCAGATCTGTTACATTTGCTGCTGAGATTTGAGTAACTCTCCTAACACCCAGGCTGGTCAAAAAAGCGGTTATAATTGACATTTCTGTGCCAGTGTCCTTTTGACAAGTATTATGGAATTTTTCTGAAGAATTTCAGTGAATGTATTATTATTAATATCACCAATATTACTGTTGTTATTATAATATGTATGATTGTACAGCTGTTCGAAAGGGATGTGCATTGTAGTCATGACGACAATGTGCAATGTTGACAATTTCTCATTTCTTTAAATAAGCTGGCTCACAGTTTCAACTGCACATGCGCCAGGTGCAGACCCCTAACTTGTAAACAGTTCTTGTCTAGACCATACTTGTCAATGCATGTTTTGTTTATGTCTCAGGGGCCTTCAACTTTGACACATTACCCGCATGTGCAGTTTGAACTGTGAAACAGCTTATATTGTATAATGTAATTGACTTGTATCCCAGCATTGTAGGGAGACCGTAGGCTTTAGTTAAAGGAGGAACGAATACTGTGATCTAAGTGTGGAGTAGCCGGTTGTTGACCGTACTTAGTGGTTTAAATCTGATGTTAACGACAACAACAAACAGGAAAAATTCTGTACAATCTTCTTGCTCGTCTAGTGCAGTGGATTTGTTCAAAAGTATCTCAGCATAGGAGCCAGATAATCGATCGCCCCCCTCCCCCACTATCTTTTGGAGTCGAAGGGGACCAAATTACCCGCTCCCCTCCTTTTACCCCCCCTCGTGGTTTACATTGACAAGTCCACCACATCTTGCTATAGCAAACTATTCTGAATAGTAAGGGCTGGTAGTGGCTGTCATGAGCCCCCCTCCCCCCATACATGATGTTACAGCCCCTTGAATTACCTTTCACACACAAACTACTAGAACTAAAACGCTCGTGAATTTCCGGAGTATTTTTAGCGTGTAAGTGGTCAGATTTGTGGCATAAAACTGAAGAGAAAAGAAAAAAACGTAACCTGTGTGAAAGTACTGCCCTATCCGAGGCTTTACGAACCATTCCTGTCGCGTTGCCAAAAACAGAAAAAGAACGAAAGGAATTTTAAAAAAAGAATCTTGTGGCACATCTCTTACCACCATGTTGGCCACAGGAACGTTAGAGAGCTCTATTTTTCTAGCCGAACTTTTGTACAATCTGGCTCTTGTCTAGGCAGTGCTTTCACTTGCGACCCGACTGTTGTGTTTACACTATGCACAACACAAAACGATCTCCGCGTATAGCCCCAACGGTAGCCACTTTTGAAAGTAAGTTTGTTGTGTGCCTTTGTGTATGGAAGAACGTAAACAGTTTGCCACTACTCGTGATCGTTTTGCAATTCTGAGAAACGGAGAGATTACGGACATGACAAAGACTTCAGAGATACTGTGAGCATCACTAACAATAATGTGTTTGTTCCAATGTCGATAAATACGCACTGGAACTAGACAGGATTTTGTTGGAGCAAAACATTGAATCCTCTTGTGCATCTAAGATACTGATAATGTTTGTATAAGCTGCCCTTGTAAAAAAATTTGCCGGCGCCTTGCCTGAGTATTTGTGTATTTTTATTTGTATACAATTCTTATGTATTGGAAAGTTGATTTTTTGGCGACGCCTCTGGCCTGGGTGTAGCCATTTTCTGAGAACTGTAGCTCAGCAAGAGGCGAAGGTCTTGACTTAAGGATTTTAATGGAGGTTAAATGCTGGTGGGTATGGTTGTTGTATGGTAAATGTTGACAGTGTTGTGAGGGAAACTGCAAAACCAGCATGTTCGGAGTTTTGTGTGTGCAGCTACATGTATAGCAAACATTACAGCCAGTATGTGGGTTTGACAATGTGAGAGGTATAACACCAAGAATGAACAAGACAGTACAGGACCATTATGCTTTCTTACATCAGGAAATCTAGTTGCACTTGAGCAGTTTTCTACTGAAATGTATACAGGTAAGGCCTCACCAATTTAATCAATTGGTTCTCGGATTCGCCGGCTTAATTTTTTCTAATTTGCAGAGAAAAAATTCTGGTTCCGAATCAACACCAAATGGCCCCAACACTTGAAGAAAGTCCTTTTCTTCGTAGTTGTTACAGTTTTTCCATCTATCAATGGAGAGGTTTGATTAAAAGTTCACAATTCATTGTCTAGATTTTAAACAAGCCTGGTATGTTGACTTCATGGCTCCTATTGTAGCATTTGGAGCTATGATAGGATACCTAGGCCTGTTTCATATTGTTTTCTGAAAAAATCCGAGAACCAACAAATTACATGTAAATTGGTGTGGGGTAATGTTATAGAAGAGGAAGGCCCAACTTCGCTTGGTTTCGTGTGATGTAAATTATTCACAAATTATGATTGAAATTTTACTGGAGACGCCAACAAGTTTTACATTCAAAAGGCATAATATTGTGATCTGTAAGAACACTTCAAGCATGCCTGTACACAACTGTATTGTTTTCAATGGAAAAATGCTCAAAGCTTGAATTGCTTCAGTGCATCTCCCATCATCATTCAACATTTTGGCAACGCCCCTTGGGGCGGCGCCATCTTGCTGGTGGTATTTCTACTTAAGCCTGTGGTGCCTGGAATTTTCTGGAAAAAAATCTGACTCTTTCTAGGATGGCTGGGCTAGCAAATTGTTGAACTGTTCACATGGTATACAGAATGGCGGTGTGCAAAATGGCCATCTCCTAGTTTCAAGATGGCCGCCGGTACATGGATTTTCCTTTTATTCTCGTAGACCATAGCGTGGCGTGGATGTTCTATATGTCATGACGATGTCAATGTTCTAGAGAAATGTCTCAATTCTTATAGTTTCTCTCTGGGACAGAAAAACAACTTGATGTACATCAAAATGCTGTTGATTGTACAGATCTATGTACAGTGTGGGGATACAGTGCAACAAATGGTTGCCCCCCTCCCCCATTTTTTGGTCAAATAAAGTCTCGGCCAGAGATATAAATGTGTATAACAGCTTGCCTCTCGTGTTTTTTTCAGTTTCAGTTTTATTGCAGTCAACTTGCCTGTACAAATAAATTTGTGCCATGAAATACGTTGACAGTTACATCAAAATGCAGTAAAAACACTGGGCTCTCAGGAACACGAATTAAAACGGTACATTATTATATTAAAAACGGACATTATTGAACATGTATAAAAACAGCAAAAAAGCGAACAAATATAAACAGCAAGTAAATCAGTTCTTATCGCTTAGCTCATGTTGTACAGCTTAATGGCTCTGGGGAAGAATGACTGTTCATGTCTCTTAGTACGACTATGTGAAGTCATGACATGTCTAACTCGACGGAGGTCATAGCCACTATGCAATGGACAGGATATAAAACAGTTCAGTGGGTTATCCTTATCATCTAGGATACTCCGGAAGACACGTAGTGTTGCCTGGTCACGCCTGGACGCCAAGGTAGGTAAGGAGTTCGGAGGGATGCCCATGATTCTGCAGCAGCGCTTTTGTACTCCTTCGAGAATGTGAGTCAGGCGAATGGGCAGTCCTCCCCATACAGGACTAGCGTATTCTGTTGTTGTTTTTTGTCTGTTTTGCCTTCTGAACCTTCACAAGTTGTTTCCAAATCCTTCCTAACTGTTAGTAGTAAGGCCACACCAATTTTATTTGTTGCTTCTCGAATTTTTTCGGAAAAAATATGAAGCGACAGGGCAAAAAAAATAAATAAATAAAAAACAGGCCTGGGCATCCTATTATAGCCCCAAATGTTGGAATAGGTGCCATGAAGTCAACACAACAGACTGGGTTAAAATTTAAACAATGAATTTTGAACTTTTAATCAAACCACTGTATTTGTAAGAACAAAAGGACTTCCTTCAACTGTTGGAGGCAAAATATGAGCATTTTTTAGTTGATTCAGAACCAGAATTTTTTTTTTTCAAATCAGACAAAAATGAACAGGCGAATCTGAGAAGCAACAAATTAAATCGGTGTGGCCTAAAGGTACATTTAGGAACATAGTTTGGTGACCAAGTCACAGTGGCACAATTATTAGCTTTACCTACCCAGTCCTAATACTAGTAATAAACTAGTAGTATGGGCCTTTTTTTCTCACAATACGTCCTTCCAACTGGCCTTTCACCAAGCCCAAATTAATTGAAATGCGCCCTTCCTCTCTGAAGATTTTTTGTAAACAAATTCGACCCTGCAGTTACAAAATGAATTGCTATGGGGGCGCAGTTGCACGTCCAATTTTATAGGTCTGAATCAACCAGTGTAATGACTGTGACGTCATGTGCTAACACATATACATGAAGCTGTTTAAAGCAGATTATGGCCTTTGCCCAGTCGAAAAACAAAGAACCCACAATTACAGACTGAACGTCAGAAGAAGAAAAAACACAACGAAAAAGACAAGAAGTAAGGGTAACTAGAAAGGTAACATTTGCAAAGCAAATGCATAATGTTAACGTTTACCTTCACATGGTCTAGTCAGCAAAGTGCTGCTCTGTTAATTTTTACTCAAACGCATTCATATATTTGGTAACATACCCCTCCAACTCTGTCCTGCAACAAAATGTAATCCAACACCACAGGGTGTCTGCTACAGCACCAGTTACCATGGTGACAGCCGTCTGGTTTGTAGGTTGTTGACTTTAGTTGTTTGGAAAAGAAGAAAAGGAAGAAGAAGAAACTGAGCAAAAACAATATGTTTTCCCTTCCGAAGGTAAACATAATTAGAGATATCTGGAGAGATCACATAAGTCATGAACAGGTTCTATGGTGTAATGGTTAGCACTCTGGACTCTGAATCCAGCGATCCGAGTTCAAATCTCGGTAGAACCTAATGGTTTTGTTGACTTCTGAAAACGAACTTAATATTCCCTTTTGAATACTTTATAACCTTTTTAGGCACTAAAGTAGTTTTTTCATATTGTAGTGTAGTTTATCCGATAGATAGGGAATTCCCTTTCCAGACATTTTATGTAAATGTCATAGTAAAGATTAGAGTTCAGGACAATAAAAGCGGTCTTGGGTATTGCCGTGATCTTGTAGTTTAATTAGTTACGTGTAGTTATATTAATTATGTTTACCTTTACAGCAAAACATAAAATTGTTTTTTGCTCGGTTTCTTCTTCTCCAAACAAATAAGGTCAATGACCTGAAGCAGACGGCTGCCACCAGGATAACTGGTGCTGTAGCAGACACCAAGTGGTGTTGGATTGCATTATGTACAAGTAAGAGGGCCTTTATCGTCAACATATCATTGGATGTGTTTGAGTAAGAAAAATCAGAGCAGAAGTTTTTTATGCTGGACCATCTGAAGGTAAACATTATCTATTTGCAAATTTTACCCTATAGTTACACTTTATATCAACATTTCACATTAAGATATATAATTATAGCATAAGTACATAAAGGACATGTTACCATGTAAGAAAACCGTAACAACAATTCTAAGGTTCTATTACTCGCTTATATGTGGTCACTGATCTGTAGGTGTCGTATTAAACAGACTACATCATTTTTCACTAACGTCACTTACACAAGTATGAAATTATACCAGTCGATTACTTATGATTATGAAGCAGTGTTAAAAAAATGTCACACTCGATATATAAATAAAATACTCAACTAGCAAGATGTTATTGTACTGCAGATCTTGATTATTTGTTTGATCTAATAAAACACTGGTAAGTATTTATGACATCTATACATCGGCAACATGGTATAACCTAGAATAGAGTTGGTACAAGGGAAATAGCTGGAGGGAGAAACAATAATGAGGTTTCGTCTAATTTGTTAAATACAGTAATACAATGTATACAAATCGAGCCTACATCTGGATACTGTTTAAACAATAGATTAAAAACATTTCTGTTCACATATGCTCAGCAACATGCTAGGAATCCTAGAGCATTAAAAATCACAGATAACTAGGAAAAACAGTCACTGAATGTCTGTACCAATCAGTCAGTACCAGCTGCCCTTCCGGTCCCACAGCCACGCCTTCTACCCCAAACCCAGGATCCATGGTCCGGACATACTCGCCGTGACGTGTGAACATCTGTACCCTCTTGTTCCCAGAGTCCACCACGATGATGTGACCCGAGCTGTCTGTACAGATGCCGCGGGGAGACCATAGTTGAACTTCACCACTTCCCAAACCTCCAAACTTCAGCAGGAACTTCCCGGACTCGTCATACATGTAGACAGAATGAGTTTCCCAGTCCGAAACCAGGATGTTTCCTTCCCCGTCCACAGTGATGTACCGCGGGTGTGTCATCTCACCCCCTGGATGTCCGAACCTCCGCACCAGAGAGCCGTCCGGACGGAACACCTGAACTTCCTTACGGTCTTCATCAGTCACCAGGATGTGGTTATTGCGCATGTCCACCGCAATCCCGCGTAATAGCCCGCTCTTCTGAAGGTCAAACTGTGTCATGGCTGTCCCGTCCGTGCTGTACTGTACAACATGCTCGGCTGAATTACCACGCCCCACTACCCACAGTGTGCCGTTACCATCCATAGTAACATCGTTTGGCGCCATGTCCCTGTCCTCTGTACCCGGTACGACTGTTGGGAAGTGGCGGAGGTAAACCCCCTCTGTGTTGTGGACTTGGACTCGCCTGTTGTTTCTATCCTCCACAAAAACCTCATTACTAGACGACACCACAACGCCGCGTGGGTACCGAAATTTCCCGGGTTCTGATCCCCACCCGCCGTAAGTGATCTTGCCCTGTTTGAAGTCTCCAGTAGTACGAGGTGCCGCTCCCTCTGCTCCTGCTAACGTGGGTTCACTTTCCTCGGTTCGTTGCGTCGCAAGTTTGTCCTCCTTTTTATCTCTTTCCGCGGTCTTGTCTGCGTCTTTTGTAGCCGATTCTGATTCTTCACTTGCCTCGTCTCCTTCTCCCCTTGCAGTGCCCTCGCCACCCGCTAGGTGTGTCTGTGTAGCTACATCTGCCCTCTCGACCTGTGCCGACCAGCCACCAGGCGGCTTCTCTCCCCTGTACTCCTGTGACCAGCCGCCAGGCGGCTTCTCTCCCCTGTACTCCGTCATGCGGGAGGTGACCTGCTTAGCGGCTTTCTCGGCGTTCTCAAGGGCCTGCTGGAGCTTCTTCTCAAGAACTGCTTTCGTCTCAAGAGCTTCCTTTAACATGTTCTCTAAAATGGTCAGCTTGGAGCGCAAGGTCGTGATCGTGTTGGAATCCACTTCTGCCTTTTGGATGAGCCGCTTCATGTCTTGTTCTCTAGGCTGATCTTTCTGCTTCATCTCTTGTTCTCTGAGCTGATCCTTCTGTACCAGAGCCTGGACCAGGCTATAGGAGAAGCCCAGGTACTCCAGACTCTCGGCCACCTGCAGATGGAGGGGCAGGGCGTCCGAGAACAGGTTCAGAGCGGACAGGCGGGTCCAGTTCTTGGGCGCCCTCTGCTGCTTGGTGCGGGTACTGCAGCCCACCTCGATGTCATCGACGGTACGTTGTCTCTGGATATCTGTGAGGCAAAAATATTTTGTACATTACTAGACTCATTATTTAATACGCTGCTCAGAACGGATGTTATTGTAAACAGAAGCCTAAATAGTTGTTTTCAGAACTTGACCGTACGTGAAATGTAAATTGACTTCTTAAATGAACGTACTTAAACTCCTACTGTTTTAGAAAGTTAAAATCTTTCAATGAAAGTGTGAATGACTACTGAAAGTTCAGTTCTACATACCGTTGAAAAGCGCCCCCTGTTTGACTTCTATTGGTGTTTCAGCATTGATTTGCAGTGACTTGACGCCCATGAACACAAGCCTAGGGTCGGAGTGATATGCCATGAGCTTTAGCACCGCTGTGCTCTTCCGCGGTATGGTGTAGTGCACAAGGATGCTGTTGCCTCCCCTGTATCCTCTAAATATAACCTCTGAGCCCTCAATGCGACACAGCGATCTTAGGTTGTATCTATGGCGATCTACGGTTTCCTGGATCATGCGTCTTTCACCTTGAATGACCAAGTAGGCTTCGGCTGTTTCTCCTGAAAATAATTAATGGGAAACCATTATTTGTATTACTTCCTGAAAAGTGCATTTTAATTTTTTTATGTAAAACAAAGTGACAGTCATGTTTATACAGATAAAACTAAAACAACTCCGTCCATCTTTTTGATGAGAGAAAGCGACTTTATATCCTTCTGTTCTCCTATTTATGCCTTAATCTTTAGTGAAAGATATTTTTAGAAACCTACGCAAGCTTTAACAGCTCACGATGTACATTATAACTGTATTGCATTCCAGGAGAAATGTCACCCTAGGTAACCGAAATAAATATATTAACTCACCATCAGTGCTTGTTCCCGGCTGTAGTTCGGGATTTTCCGGAATCTCTCGGTTAGGCGGTTGGAACGGTCTCAGAACGTTGATGACCAGGTCTGGTCGCCCCATTCTTTCCAAGATCTCTTCAAGAAAGTTTAAGTTCTCCTGGTTTATTTTGTCTAGTTCTTGAAGCTTCTGGAAAACGTCGATCGCTCGTTCAAGTTTTTCCGCTCTGCCTCTTGGAATGTGCTGAATACAATAGAATTTCAACAGATTTGTTTCTTCCGTTGTCAAGGCCTCAGAAATACGATGTAAAGTTTGCACGAAATCAAAATGGCGTCTGTCAGCCTCTGTCACTCCTGTGTTTGCCATTCTGAAACAAAGTGTCACTATGTTAGTTTCTTTCTTCTTTAATTATACATGTTAAATGGCTCTGGCACAATTTTGTTACTGCAATTACTACTTTATAAACAAATTAAAATTTACATGACTTATTCCAGGTTTAGCCATATAGCAAGCAACACTTGTGCCATAGTAACATCGATTAATTTCAAAAGCCTATTAAATTTTCTATTCTCAAATTGCTTTATAGATATCTGCTGGTAAAACAAAAAATTTTATCACAAGTTGTTTAGACTTGTATGGACACATAAACGCCCTTTATCTTAGTTTCCGTGACCTTACGCACTCGCTATCTTTTTTGTAATTTGCAAACTTTGCTCCTGTTTGTACCGAGCAAACAGTGGGTCAGAGTGCACCATGACGTCAGCGTACCAGCTTCGGCTCGTTTGTTCAAACCAACAATGATTAACAAGTCATGCGGACGTGCAGAGGGGGTGGGGCCTTAGATCATGACACTGATATGTGCCTGTTTTAAACATTCTATCAATAGTGATAGAAGCGGGTCGGTGACTTTAAGCAGTGGTTTTCTTACGAGAACAAAAATTAGAAAAAAAAAGGATCTCTACCAGTGTATTTAATGGAATTCAAGCTTTTGACGGTCAACTAATTGCTAAATCTTTCTCAGTGTTCATAAAGATTCGAGAACTATTTTAGCCATATTAACAAGTTTCTTTTACCGAAAAAAGGAATCTGACTGTAAAATCTGCCCTACTCCATACACTGTAAATAAACATTGTTAGAACATATAGGGACCTTTTATCTTAGTTTCCCTGTCCCCGTGTTTGTTTATATCACAACCGTTGCTCTTGTTTGTACTTAGCAAACAGTGGGTCAGAGTGCACTGTGACGTCAGCGTACCAACTTCGGCCCGTTTTTTCAAACTTAATGATTAACAAGTCAAGCGGACGTGCCGAGTGGGTGGGGCCTTAGATCATGACACTGATAGGTGCCTGCTACGGGGGGGTGTAGCCTCAGATCATGACACTGATAGGTGCCTGCTTTATACATTCTATCCATGGTGATAGGAGAGGGGTTGGTGATTCTAACCAGAAATTAGAAGAAAAAACATAAAATTGATATCTATCAGTGTATTTCATGCATTGAGCTTGCTTTTCGCGACCTACTAAAAATTGCTCAACTAACCTTTCCCAGTGTTAATAAGGGATCGAGAACTGGGTATTTTTAGTCACATTTACGAGCCGTACACCCTTTAAAAACTTATCCTCGTAATACTGAATCAGTTGTCAAGTGTTTTTTACGTTCTACTTTCCTTAACACGAAGTGTTACTAGTTTTCCAGCACGTAAAGAAGCATACATTTCTCAAGAGTGGCTTTAGTAATTTGGAAAAAAAATGGCGGCCTGGCTGTGCCACGTTTACAACATTCCTCACCTGTAGTGTAAACTCTAACAGCAGTGAAGCGTGTTTGAAACTCACCTGGGTGAAGTAACTGGAAGATGGACACCTTAGGATGGTAGAGAGAAACAAAAAGGCAGAATATCCAAAATGGACTCCCTCTGTTGTTGCTGATTTGCTGACGATTGACGCACTAGTCTACTAGTTATTTAGTCAATATGGCGGGTGGAGAACAATGCCTGTCTGTTGGTTGTTGAACTTTGATCACCTGCCGACCGTTAGACTGGTGGCGTGACGCAGTTTGTTTTCACGAACGCTGCTCATAGATTGGCTATAATGATCCCCCAAAGTACTTATGACTTGTCAAATGGCGTAAGTAGTATGAAGGTATAAAGTAAAAATGACCTGTTGAAGTTTGTTTGTGTTCTACACATCACTTTTTTAGTATTAAGATGTGGTATTGGACACGTTTTCATTATAGTAAGATATGTTATTGTTACGTTTGCATGGAGTTATTATGTTTACATGTAACTTCGCAGAAGGAGAACATATTGCTATTGTTCTGTTTCTTCTTCTTCTCCAAACACTTAAGGTGAGTGACCTGGACCAGGTTGTTGAACTTTGATCACCTGCCAACCGTTAGACTGGTGGCCAGACGCAGTTTGTTCTCACGAACGCTGCTCAAAGATTGGTTACAATGATCCCCCAAAATACTTATGAATTGTCAAATGGCGTAAGTAGTATGAAGGTATAAAGTATAAATGCTCTGTTGAAGTTTATTGGTGCTCTACGCATCACGTTTTTATTATAGTAAGATATGTTATTGGTATACGTTTGCATGGAGTTATTATGTTGACATGTACTTTCGCAGATGTAGAACATATTGCTGTTGTTCTCACGGTTTATTCTTCTGAAAAAACATAAGGTGAGTGACCTGGACTAGACGTCTGTCACCATTGTAACTGTCGCTGTAGCAGACACCCTGTGATGTTGGGTTACGTTATGACATTATTTGTCAAGTTTGAGGGGCTGGTCCCCATTAAATGAATGTGTTTGAGTAAGAAAAAAACAGAGCAGGAGTTTATTAGGCTAGACAATGTGAAGATAAACATGATGTACATGCTTTGCAAATGGTACCTCTAGTTACACTTTATTTTATCATTTACAGTAAAATATTAATCCTGGGGCGAACGTTGGATACAGGCGGCCAATGGATACAGGACTGGCCAATATAAAGTCCCCTTGCCCCACCGAATCTGCTTGGAGATTAGTAAAATATATCCTTATATCATAGGTACATAAACAATTGCATGGTACCATGTAAATAAGAGTAACAGCAATTTTAAGGTTCTATAGGTGTTTTTCTGGCCAATGGTCTGTAGGTGTCGTGTCAAACATAGTGCATCATTTTTCTAACGTCACTTCAAAAACACTAAATTAAACCAGGTGATTAATTATCAAACACTGTTAATAAAACTGTCATAACCCATATCTGTATAAAATACTCACCTAACAGAAGTTATTGTACTGAAGATATGGATTATTTGTTTGATCTAATCAAACTCTGGTAAGTAATAATGAGCTCTATACATCAGAAACATGGTATCAACCTCCTAGAATGGAGTTGGCACTAAGTTATGGTACAAACAAAAATAAGTGGAGGGAGAAACAACAATGAGGGTTCGTCCTATTTGATTTAATACACTAATACATTGTATGCAAATCGTGCTAGCATCTGGATACTTTTAAACAATAGATTGTATGTAAAACATTTCTGTGCACATATGCTCAATAACATGCTTGGAATCCTAGAGTATAAAAAAATCTACGATAACTGGGAAAAACAGTCACTGAATCACTTCCCAAATCAGTCAGTACCAGCTGCCCTTCCGGTCCCACTGAATCACTACTCGTAAATAGTAAGGGCTTGTAGAGGCTATCATGAGCCCCAATGTTACAGCCCCTTGGCTAAAAACCTTTCACACACAAACTACTAGAACTAAAACGCTCGTGAATTTCCGGAGTATTTTTAGCGTGTAAGTGGTCAGAGTTGTGGCATAAAACTGAAGAGAAAAGAAAAAAACGTAACCTGTGTGAAAGTACTGCCCTATCCGAGGCTTTACGAACCATTCCTGTCGCGTTGCTATAAACAAAAACAAAAAGAACGAAAGGAATAAAAAAAGAATCTTGTGGCACATCTCTTACCACCATGTTCGCCACAGGAACGTTGGAGAGCTCTATTTTTCTAGCCGAACTTTTGTACAATCTGGCTCTTGTCTAGGCAGTGCTTTCACTTGCGCCCCGACTGTTGTGTTTACACTATGCACAACACAAAACGATCTCCGCGTATAGCCCCAACGGTAGCCACAGTGTACCCACTTTTGAAAGTAAGTTTGTTGTGTGCCTTTGTGTATGGAAGAACGTCAACAGTTTGCCACTACTCGTGATCGTTTTGCAATTCTGAGAAACGGAGAGATTACGGACATGACAAAGACTTCAGAGATACTGTGAGCATCACTAACAATAATGTGTTTGTTCCAATGTCGATAAATACACACTGGAACTAGACAGGATTTTGTTGGAGCAAAACATTGAATCCTCTTGTGCATCTAAGATACTGATAATGAGCAAGAAATGTTTGTATAAGCTGCCCTTGTAAAAAACTTTGCCGGCGCCTTGCCTGTATTTGTGTATTTTATTTGTATACAATTCTTATGTATTGGAAAGTTGATTTTTTTGGGCAACGCCTCTGGGCGTAGCCATTTTCTGAGAACTGTAGCTTAGTAAGAGGCGAAGGTCATGAATTAAGGATTTTAATGGAGGTTAAATGCTGGTGGGTATGGTTGTTGTATGGTAAATGTTGATAGTGTTGTGAGGGGAAACTGCAAAATCAGCATGTTCGGAGTTTTGTGTGTGCAGCTACATGTATAGCAAACATTACAGCCAGTATGTGGGTTTGACAATGTGAGAGGTATAACACCAAGAATGAACAAGACAGGACCATTATGCTTTCTTACATCAGGAAATCTAGTTGCACTTGAGCAGTTTTCTACTGAAATGTATACAGGTATACCACACCAATTTAATCAATTGGTTCTCGGATTTGCCCGCTTCATTTTCTCTGATATGCAGAGAAAAAAATTCTGGTTCTGAATCAACGCCGAAATGGCCCCAACACTTAAAGAAAGTCCTTTTTTTGGTAGTTGTTACAGTTTTTCCATCTATCAATGAAGTGGTTTGATTAAAACTAAAAATTCATTGTTTAAATCATAAGCCAGCCTGGTATGTTGACTTCATGGCTCCTATTGTAGCATTTGGAGCTATGATAGGATACCTAGGCCTGTTTTATATTGTTTTCTGAAAAAATCCGAGAACCAGCAAATTACATGTAAATTGGTGTGGGGTAATGTTATAGAAGAGGAAGGCCCAACTTCGCTTGGTTTCGTGTGATGTAAAATATTTACAAATTATGATTGAAATTCAACTGGAGATGTCAACAAGTTTTACATTCAAAAGGCATAATATCTTGTTCTCTAAGAACACTTCAAGGCAGCGGTATGCCTGTACACAACTATTGTTTTCAATGAAAAAATGCTCAAAGCTTGAATTGCTTCAGTGCATCTCCCATCATCATTTAACATTTTGGCAACGCCCCTTGGGGCGGCGCCATCTTGCTGGTGGTATTACTACTTAAGCCTGTGGTGCCTGGAATTTTCTGGAAAAAAAATCTGACTCTTTCTAGGATGGCTGGGCTAGCAAATTGTTGAACTGTTCACATGGTACAGAATGGCGGTGTGCAAGATTTAAAATGGCCATCTCCTAGTTTCAAGATGGCCGCCGGTACATGGGTTTTCCTTTTATTCTCGTAGACCATAGCGTGGCGTGGATGTTCTATATGTCATGACGATGTCAGTGTTCTAGAGAAATGTCTCAATTCCTATAGTTTCTCTCTGGGACAGAAAAACAACTTGATGTACATCAAAATGCCGTTGATTGTACAGATCTATGTACAGTATGGGGACACAGTGCAACAAATGGTTGCCCCCCTCCCCCATTTTTTGGTCAAATAAAGTCTCGGCCAGAGATATAAATGTGTATAACAGCTTGCCTCTCGTGTGTTTTTCTGTTGTTGTTTTTTTGTCTGTTTTGCCTCCTGAATTCTTCACTTGTTTCCAAATCCTTCCTGCATGACTGTTAGAAGTAAAGGCCAAGGAGCTCTAACCTCCTTGGTAATAATAAAGGCACATTTAGGAACATAGTCTGGTGACCATTATATTGGCACAAATCTTGTATGATTGTCTTACTTTCCCAGTCCTAATAATATACCTAAGTCTAGTAGCATAGGCCTTTGTCCCCCACAACATGTTCTTCCAACTGGCCTTTCAGCAAGGCCAAATTAATTGAAATGCGTCGTTCCTCTCTGAAGTTTTGTTTTAAAAACAAAGACGTTCCTGCAGTTCTAGAATGAGTTGCTAGGGGGCGCAGTTGCATATCCAAATTCATAGATTTGAATGAACCAGTATGACGTCATGTACTAACACTTGTACATGAAGCTGTTTAAAGCGCAGATTATGGCCTTTGCCCAGTCGACAAACATAGAACCTGCAATTACAGACTGAACGTCAGAAGAAGAAGAAAAAAAAAAAAACGAAAAAGACAAAAAGTAACTATAAAGGTAACAGTTGCAAAGCAAATGCATAAAGTTTACCTTCACATGGTCTAGCCTAACAAAGTTAATTCTTACTCAAACGCATTCATATATTTGTTAACCAGCTCCTCCAATTCTGTCCTGCGACAAAATGTAATCCAACACCACAGGGTGTCTGCTACAGCATGCACCAGTTACCATGGTGACAGACGTCTGGTATAGGTCGTGGACTTTATTTGTTTGGAGAAGGAGAGGGGAAAAAAGACACTGAGCAAAGAAAATGGACAATGTTTACATGTACCGTCACATGGCCAACAAACTACTGATCTGTTTATTGATTACTCAAACACATTTATAGATAATATATGGTGAGCAGCCATCCAACTCTCTCCTGCTACAAAATGTCATCCAACACCACAGGGTATCTGCTACTGTATGCACCAGTTACCATGGTGACAGACGTCTGGTCCAGGTCATTGACCTTATTTGTTTGTAGAAGAAAAAGACAAAGAAGAAACTGAGCAAAAACAATAAATATGTTTTCCTTCTCATAAATATAACTAGAGATGGATTACGCAAGACATGAACATATTCTATGGTGTAATGGTTAGCACTCTGGACTCTGAATCCAGCGATCCGAGTTCAAATCTCGGTAGAACCTGAAGGTTTTATTGACTTTTTTAAAACGAACATTTGAATACTTTATAACCTTTTAGGCACTCAAGTAGTTTTTTTACATCTTTTGTAGTGTAGTTTTATCGACAGACAGGGAATTCCCTATCCAGAAACTTTATGTATATGTTATAGTAAAGATTGAAATTCAGGACAATAAAAGCAGTCTTGGGTATTGCTGTGTTTTAGTAGTTTAATTACGTGCAGTTATATTAATTTTGTTTATTGTTACAGAATGAAAACAAATAATTGTTTTTGCAGGGTTTCTTGTTCTCCAAACAAACAAATAAGGTCAATGACCTGAACCAGACGGCTGCCACCATGGTTAACTGGTGCTGTAGCAGGCACACTATGGTGTTGGGTTACATTATGTGGCAAGTAAGAGGGTTTCATCGTCAACATATATATGAATGTGTTTGAGTAAGAAAAATCAGAGCAGTAGTTTGTTAGGCTGAACCATGTGAAGGTAAACATTACCTATTTGAAAATGTTACCTTATAGTTATACTTTATGTCAACATTTAACATTAAAATATATAATTATAGCATAAGTACATAAAGTACTACATCATTTTTCACAAACGTCACTTACATAAGTATGAAATTATACCAGTCGATTACTTGTAATTATATTATATGAAGCAGTGTTAAAAACATATCACTCTCGATATATGAATAAAATACTCAACTAACAAGATGTAATTGTACTGCAGATCTAGATTATTTGTCTAATGTAATAAAACTCTGGAAAGTAATAATGACATCAGCAACATGGTATCAACCTTCTAGAATAGAGTTGGTACTTATGGTACAAAGGGAAATAGCTGGAGGGAGAAACAACAATGAGTCTTCGTCCAATTTGATTAAATACACTAATACATTGTACAGAAATCAAGCTTACATCTGGATACTGTTGAAAAGATAGATTGTAAAACATTTCTGCTAACGGATGCTCAGCAACATGCTAGGAATCCTAAAGCATTAAAATCACAGATAAGTAGGAAAAATAGTCACTGAATTACTGTACAAATCAGTCACTACCAGCTGCCCTTCCGGTCCCACGGCCACGCCTTCTACCCTAAACCCAGTATCCACGGTCCGGACATACTTGCCGTGACGTGTGAACATCTGTACCCTCTCGTTCCAACCGTCCGCCACGATGATGTGACCCGAGCTGTCTGTACAGATACCGCGGGGACTCTGTAGTTGACCTTCACCACTTCCCCAACCTCCAAACTTCAGCAGGAACTTCCCGAACTCGTCATACACGTAGACAGAATCAGCGTCCCAGTCCGACACCAGGATGTTTCCTTCCCCGTCCACAGTGATGTACCACGGGTGTCTCATCTCACCCCCTGGATGTCTGACCCTCCGCACCAGAGAGCCGTCCGGACGGAACACCTGAACTTCCTTACGGTCTTCATCAGTCACCAGGATGTGGTTATTGCGCATGTCCACCGCAATCCAGCGGTAATGCGCGCTCTTCTTAAGGTCAAACTGTGTCATGGCGGTCCCGTCCGTGCTGTACTGTACAACATGCTCGGCTGACTCACCACGTCCCACTACCCACAGTGTGTCGTCACCATCCATAGAAACATCCTCTGGCGCCATGTCCCTGTCCTCTGTACCCGGTACGACTGTTGGGAAGTGGCGGAGGTAAACCCCCTCTGTGTTGTGGACTTGGACTCGTCCGTTGCCTGTATCAGCCACAAATATCTCGTTTCTAGACGACACCACAACGCCGCGTGGGCCCCGAAAATTCCCGGGTTCTGATCCCGCCCCGCCGTAAGTGATCTTACCCTGTTTAAAGTCTCCAGTAGAACGAGGTGCCGCTCCCTCTGCCCCTGTCAACGTGGGTCGCTTTTGCTCTGCTTGTTGCGTCGCAAGTTTGTCCTCCTTTTTATCTCTTTTCGCGGTCTTGCCTGCGTCTTTTGCAGCCGATTCTTTACTTGCGGTTTCACCCACGTCTACCTCTCCTCTTGCAGTGTTCCCGTCGCCCGCTAGGTGTGTCTGTGTGGAGTGTGGAGTTATAACTACATGATCTCTTATCTCGACTTGTCCCGGCCAGCCACCAGGTGGCTTCTCTCCCCTGTACTCCTCTGACCAGCCGCCAGGAGGCTTCTCTCCCCTGTAACCCGTCACGTGAGAGGTAATCTGCCTAGCTGCTTTCTCCGCATTCTCAAGGGCCTGCTGAAGCTTCTTCTCTAGAACTGCGTTTGTCTCAAGAGTTTCTTTTAACCTGTTCTCTGAAATGGTCAGCTTGGAGCGCAAGGTCATGAACGTGTTGGAATCCACTTCAGCCTTTTTGATGAGCTGCTTGATCTCTTGTTCTCTGAGCTGATCTTTTTGCGTCCTCTTTTGTTCTCTGAGCTGATCCTTCTGCACCAGAGCCCGGACCAGGCTATAGGAGAAGCCCTGGTACTCCAGACTCTCGGCCACCTGCAGATGGAGGGGCAGGGCGTCCGAGAACAGGTTCAGAGCGCACAGGCGGGTCCAGTTCTTGGGCGCCCTCTGCTGCTTGGTGCGGGTACTGCATCCCACCTCGATGTCATCGACGGTACGCTGTCTCTTGATATCTGTGAAGCAAAAAAAGCACATTATTACACTTTTCTATTTGATATGCTTTTGAAACCAGATTCTATTGAAAATTAAAGGCTAAGTAGTTGTTTTGAGAGTAGAATTTGAGCGTACATGAAATGTAAATTTCCTCTGAAATGAATACACTTAGAGACTAGTACTTGCTCCTTTTGTTGATATGCTCAAATGGATGTGTCAAGAGTTCGAGTTCTACATACCGTTGAGAAGCGCCTCCTGTGTGACTTTGATAGGTGTTTCAGCATCGATCTGCAGCGACGTCACGCCCATGAACACAAGCCTAGGGTCGGAGTAATTCGCCATGAGCCTCAGCACCGCTGTGCTCTCCCGCGGTATGGTGTAGTGCGTAAGGATGCTTCTTCCTTTCTTGTAACCTCTGAACTTGACCTGTGACCTGCTAGTGCCACACAGTGACGCCAGGTTGTGCCTATGACGGTCCACGGTTTCCTGGATCATGTGTCTTTGACCATGAATGACCAAGAAGGCGTCGGACGTTCCAGTTCCTGGAAGTTTGAAAAGCACAAGTTTAAATAAGATTTTTTTGAAAAAAATTGTTTACAATGTTATCCAATGACCTTTTCTAGCTCTTTTGGAGTGTTATTTTTTTTAATAAGAACAAACAGGACTACACTATGACCTGAAATATATAAATTCTATAAACACAACGTCTTCTATGTTACTTAAAAAAGAGACGGGCCCCCCTTCTATTGACATTATGTATGTAAAGGTTCCCAGCTTCGGGAGGAAGCAAGATTCAAAGAAAAGCGAATACATAAAACGTTTAGGTTAAAGGTTAAAATTAAAGGTTTATTCTCTTTTGAGGCTTGACCAAAAATATTGCATTGACTCACCATCAGTGCTTGCACCATCTGCACTAGCACCGTCAGTACTTGTTCCCGGCTGTAGTTCGGGATTCTCCGGAATCTCTCGGTCAGGCGGTTGGAACGGCCTCAGAACGTTGATCACCAGGTCGGGTCTCCCCATTCTTTCCAAGATTTCTTCAAGAAAGTCCAAGTTTTCTGGATCGATTTTGTCCAGTTGCATCAGCTTTTGGAAGACGTCAAAAGCTTGATTGAGTCTTTCTGCAATACCTTGTGGAATCACATGGCTACAGTACAACTTCAAGAGCCTCCTTTCCTTCTTTGTCAGGGCATCAGAAATGCGCTGTAAAGTTTGCACGAAATCAAAATGGCGTCTGTCAGCCTCTGTCACTCTTCTTCGGTCTGGAGCTGCCATTCTGAATAAAAGGTACAAACTTTCAGTCTACACAGTTAAGGACATAGTAGTACAGTACTACTGGCTAACTTTTCGATTATAATTTATACCTAAATGTTGCTAGGTTTGACCAACTAACATGGTGGATAACAGGTACGTCATAGTCACGTGAGAGGAAACACAAGTTTCTACCACTAAAACGCGAGGAATCTGACTATCAATTAAGTCTGTGCACTGTGCCCTCTTTCATATAGTAATTAAACGTTGTTGGAACACATTAGGACCTTTAATCTCAGCCGCAGTGCCCCCGCACCTGTTTATAACACAACCTTTGCTCTTGTTTGTACCGACCAAACAGTGGGTCAGAGTGCACCTTGACGTCAGGTTGCCAACTTCGGTTCGTTTGTTCAAACCAACAATGATTAACAAGTCACGCGGACGTGCCGAGGGGTGGGGCCTTAGATCATCACACTGATAGGTGCCTGCTACCGGGGGTCTTGTCTTAGATCATGACACTGATAGGCGCCTGCTTTAAACATTCTATCCATAGTGATAGGAGAGGGGTCGGTGATTCTAACCAGTGGTTTTCTTACGACAACAAACATTAGAAAAAAAGTGATATCTACCAGTGCGTTTCATGCTATGCAAGCTTATCACGGTCTACTGATTGAGCAAACAATCTTTCTTAGTGTTCATAAGGGGTCGAGAACTCTTTTGGTCATATTTACAAGAAGAATACCCTGTTAAAACTCCTCCGAAAAAGAAATCAGTTGCCAAGTGTTGTCAACGTTCCGCTCGCCTTAACATGAAGTGTTACTAGCTTTCCAGCACGTTAAGTAGCAGACATTTCTCAAGAGAGGTTTCTGTAATTTGAAAAAAAAATGGCGGCCTGGCTGTGCCACGTTTACAACATTCCTCACCTGCAGTGTAAACTCTAACAGCAGTGAAGCGTGTTGGAAAACTCACCTGAGTGAAGTAACTGGAAGATGGACACCTTAGGATGGTAGAGAGAAACAAAAAGGCAGAATATCCAAAATGAACACCCTCAGTTGTTGCTGATTTGCTGACGATTGACGCACTAGTCTACTAGTTATATAGTCAATATGGCGGGTGGAGAACAATGCCTGCCTGTTGGTTGTTGAACTTTGATCATCTGCCGACCGTTAGACTGGTGGCGTGACGCAGTTTGTTTTCATGAACGCTGCTCATAGATTGGTTACAATGATCCCCCAAAAGTACTTATGACTCGTCAAATGGCGCAAGTAGTATGAAGGTATAAAGTATAAATGCTCTGTTGAAGTTTATTGGTGTTCTACGCATTACGTTTTTATTATAGTAAGATATGTTATTGGTACGTTTGCATGGAGTTATTATGTTTACATGTACATTCGCAGAAGGAGAACATATTGGTTTTATTCTGTATCTTCTTTTTCTCCAAACACGTAAGGTGAGTGACCTGGACCAGGTTGTTGAACTTTGATCACCTGCCGACCGTTAGACTGGTGGCGTGACGCAGTTTGTTTTCACGAACGTTGCTCATAGGTTGGCTACAATGATCCCCCAAAAGTACCTATGACTCGTCAAATGGCGTAAGTAGTATGAGGGTGTAAAGTATAAATGCTGTTGAAGTTTATCAGTGCTCTACGCATCAAGTTTTAACTATAGTAAGATATGTTATTGGTATACGTTTGCATGGAGTTATTATGTTTACATGTACCTTCGCAGAAGGAGAACATATTGGTTTTATTCTGTATCTTCTTCTTCTCCAAACACATAAGGTCAGTTACCTGACGGCTGTCACCATGGTAACTGTCGCTGTAGCAGACACTCTGTGGTGTTGGGTTACGTTATGACATTATTTGTCAAGTTGGAGGGTTGGTCACCATGTTAATAAATGTTTTTGAGTAAGGATAAACAAAGCAGTAGTTTGTTATGCTAGATCGTGTGAAGGTAAACATGTCATTGATGTATATGCTTTGCAAACGTTTCTGGTTACACTTTATTTTAAGATTTACAGTAAAATATATCCTTATATCATAGGTACATAAACGATTGTATGGTATCATGTAAGAAAAGAGTAAAAACAATTTTAAGATTCTATAGGCGTTTTTCTCGCCAATGGTCTGTAGGTGTCGTATCAAACATAGTGCATCATGTTTCTAAAGTCACATACAAAAACACTAAATCATACTTGGCGATTACTTACTTATCAATCACTGTTAATAAAACTTGCAACCAATATCTGTATAAAATACTCACCTAACAGAAGTTATTGTACTGAAGATATTGATTATTTGTTTGATCTAATCAAACTCTGGTAAGTAATAATGAGGTCTATACATCAGCAACATGGTATCAACCTCCTAGAATGGAGTTGGCACTAAGTTATGGTACAAACAAAAATAAGTGGAGGAAGAAACAACAATGAGGGTTCGTCCTATTTGATTAAATACACTAATACATTGTATGCAAATCGTGCTTGCATCTGGATACTTTTAAACAATAGATTGTATGTAAAACATTTCTGTTCACATATGCTCAATAACATGCTTGGAATCCTAGAGTATAAAAAAATCTACGATAACTGGGAAAAACAGTCACCGAATCATTACCCAAATCAGTCAGTACCAGCTGCCCTTCCGGTCACACTAAATCACTACTCGTAAATAGTAAGGGCTGGTAGAGGCTGACATGTGCCCCCCTCCCCCATACACAATGTTACAGCCCCTTGGCTTACCTTTCACACACAAACTACTAGAACTAAAACGCTTGTGAATTTCCGGAGTATTTTTAGCGTGTAAGTGGTCAGATTTGTGGCATAAAACTGAAGAGAAAAGAAAATAACGTAACCGTGTGAAAGTACTGCCCTATCCGAGGCTTTACGAACCATTCCTGTCGCGTTGCCAAAAACAGAAAAAGAACGAAAGGAATTTAAAAAAAAAGAATCTTGTGGCACATCTCTTACCACCATGTTCGCCACAGGAAAGTTAGAGAGCTCTATTTTTCTAGCCGAACTTTTGTACAATCTGGCTCTTGTCTAGGCAGTGCTTTCACTTGCGACCCGACTGTTGTGTTCACACTATGCACAACACAAAACGATCTCCGCGTATAGCCCCAACGGTAGCCACAGCGTAGCCACTTTTGAAAGTAAGTTTGTTGTGTGCCTTTGTGTATGGAAGAACGTAAACAGTTTGCCACTACTCGTGAATCGTTTTGCAATTCTGAGAAACGGAGAGATTACGGACATGACAAAGACTTTAGAGATACTGTGAGCATCACTAACAATAATGTGTTTGTTCCAATGTCGATAAATACACACTGGAACTAGACAGGATTTTGTTGGAGCAAAACATTGAATCCTCTTGTGCATCTAAGATACTGATAATGTTTGTATAAGCTGCCCTTGTAAAAAAAATTGCCGGCGCCTTGCCTGAGTATTTGTGTATTTTTATTTGTATACAATTCTTATGTATTGGAAAGTTGATTTTTTTGACGACGCCTCTGGGGCGTAGCCATTTTCTGAGAACTGTAGCTCAGCAAGAGGCGAAGGTCATGAATTAAGGATTTTAATGGAGGTTAAATGCTGGTGGGTATGGTTGTTGTATGGTAAATGTTGATAGTGTTGTGAGGGAAACTGCAAAACCAGCATGTTGGGAGTTTTGTGTGTGCAGCTACATGTATAGCAAACATTACAGCCAGTAGGTGGGTTTGACAATGTGAGAGGTATAACACCAAGAATGAACAAGACAGGACAGGACCATTATGCTTTCTTACATCAGGAAATCTAGTTGCACTTGAGCAGTTTTCTACTGAAATGTATACAGGTAAGGCCTCACCAATTTAGTTAATTGGTTCTCGGATTCTCCCGCTTTTTGTGATTTGCAGAGAAAAAATTCTGGTTCTGAATCAACGGCAAATGGCCCCAACACTTGAAGAAAGTCCTTTTCTTCGTGGTTGTTACAGTTTTTCCATCTATCAATAAAGTGGTTTGATTAAAACTCAAAATTCATTGTTTAAATTATAAGCCAGTCTGGTATGTTGACTTCATTGCTGCTATCGTAGCATTTGAGGCTATAATAGGATGCCTAGGCCTTTTTTTTTACACTGTCGCTTCATTGTTTTCTGAAAAAATCTGAGAACCAACACATTAAATTGGTATTGCCTAATGTTACAAAAAAGGAAGGCCCAACTTCGCTTGGTTTCGTGTGGTGTGAAATATGTACAAATTACAATTGAAATTCAACAAGTTTTACATTCAAAAGGCATAATATCTTGTTCTCTAAGTCTAAGAACACTTCAAGGCAGCGGTATGCCTGTACAGAACTGTATTGTTTTCAATGGAAAAATGCTCAAAGCTTGAATTGCTTCAGTGCATCTCCCATCATCATTTAACATTTTGGCAACGCCCCTTGGGGCGGCGCCATCTTGCTGGTGGTATTTCTACTTAAAGCCTGTGGTGCCTGGAATTTTCCGAGAAAAAAAATCTGACTCTTTCTAGGATGGCTGGGCTAGCAAATTGTTGAACTGTTCACATGGTATACAGAATGGCGGTGTGCAAGATTCAAAACGGCCATCTCCTAGTTTCAAGATGGCCACCGGTACATGGGTTTTCCTTTTATTCTCGTAGACCATAGTGTGGCGTGGATGTTCTATATGTCATGACGATGTCAGTGTTCTAGAGAAATGTCTCAATTCTTATAGTTTCTCTCTGGGACAGGAAAAACAACTTGATGTACATCAAAATGCTGTTGATTGTACAGATCTATGTACAGTGTGGGGATACAGTGCAACAAATGGTTGCCCCCCTCCCCCATTTTTTGGTCAAATAAAGTCTCGGCCAGAGATATAAATGTGTATAACAGCTTGCTTCTGTCGTGCTTTTTGATGTTTGTTTGTTTTTGCCTTCTGAATACTTCACTCCTTTCCACTTACTTCCTGACTGTTAGTAGTAAGGCCACACCAATTTTATTTGTTGCTTCTCGATTTTTTCAGAAAAAAAAATGAAGCAACAGGGCGAAAAAAAAACAGGCCTGGGTATCCTATTATAGCCCCAAATGTTAGAATAGGTGCCATGAAGTCAACACAAAAGACAGGGTTAAAATTTAAACAATTTATTTTGAACTTTTAATCAAACCACTGCATTGGTAGATGTAACAACTAGGAAGAAAAGGACTTCCTTCAACTGTTGGAGGCAAAATATGAGCATTTTTGAGTTGATTCAGAACCAGAATTTTTTTTTTTTTGCAAATCAGACAAAAATGAAGAGGTGAATCAGAGAAGCAACAAATTAAATCGGTCTGGCCTAAAGGTACATTTAGGAACATAGTCTGGTGACCAAGTCACATTGGCACAGTTATTACCTACCTTGTATGATGATTGTTTTACCTACCCAGTCCTAATATTATATTAGTAGCATAGGCCTTTTTTCTCACAATACGTCCTTCCAACTGGCCTTTCAGCAAGCCCAAATTAATTGAAATGCGTCCTTCCTCTCTGAAGTTTTTTTTAAACAAAGACATCCCTGCAGTTCCAGAATGAATTACTAGGAGGCGCAGTTCATAGGTCTGACTCAACCAGTATGACGCCATGTACTAAAACTTGTTCCTGAAGCTGTTTAAATCAGATTATGGCATTTGCCCAGTCGACAAACAAAGAACCTGCAATTACAGACAGAACGTCAGAAGAACGAAAAAAAAAACCCCACACACACAACGAAAAAGGCACGAAGTAAGGGTAACTATAAAGGTAACTAGCAAAGCAAATGCATAAAGTTGTCACATGGTCTAGCCTAAATGCTGCTCTGTTTATTTTTACTCAAACGCATTCATATATTTGGTAACCTACCCCTCCAACTCTGTCCTGCAACAAAATGTAATCCAACACCACAGGGTGTCTGCTACAGCACCAGTTACCATGGTGACAGACATCTGGTTTATAGGTTGCTGACTTTAGTTGTTTGGTAAGGAAGAAAAGGAAGAAGAAGAAACTGAGCAAAAACAATATGTTTTCCCTCTCCAACCTCAAGTCAGATGCAGGCCTTACTGAGGTGGGGGAGCTCCGGTCCCTGATGATAGACAGAGAGGGATGGCGTGTGCTTTTTGGATTGGTTCGAGCGGGAGCTCGACCAAAGTAAAAGTAAGTAAGTTCCCTCTCCAAAGGTAAACATAATTAGAGATATCTGGAGAGATCACATAAGTCATGAACAGGTTCTATGGTGTAATGGTTAGCACTCTGGACTCTGAATCCAGCGATCCGAGTTCAAATCTCGGTAGAACCTAATGGTTTTGTTTTATATTAATTATGTTTACCTTTACAGGAAAACATAAAATTGTTTTTTGCTCGGTTTCTTCTTCTCCAAACAAATAGGTCAATGACCTGAAGCAGACGGCTGCCACCAGGATAACAGATGCTGTAGCAGACACCAAGTGGTGTTGGATTACATTATGTACAAGTAAGAGGGCCTTTATCGTCAACATATCATTGGATGCGTTTGAGTAAGAATAATCAGAGCAGTAGTTTGTTAGGCTTGACCATGTGAAGGTAAGCATTACCTATTTGCCAATGTTACCCTATAGTTACCCTTTATATTAGCATTTCACATTAAGATATATGATTATAGCATAAGTACATAAAGGACATAATGTTACCATGTGAGAAAAGCTTAACAACAATTCCAAGGTTCTATTACTCGCTTATGTGGTCACTGATCTGTGTCGTATTAAACAGACTACATCATTTTTCACTAACGTCACTTACACAAGTATGAAATTATACCAGTCGATTACTTCTAATTATGAAGAAGTGTTAAAAAAAACTGTCACACTCGATATATGAATAAAATACTCAATTAACAAGATGTAATTGTACTACAGATATTGATGATTTGTTTGATCTAATAAAACATTGGTAAGTATTTATGACATGTATACATCGGCAACATGGTATAACCTTCTTGAAGAGAGTTGGTATCAACCTTATAGAATAGAGTTGACCAGTACAAATGGTACAAGGGAAATAGCTGGAGGGAGAAACAACAATGAGGTTTCGTCTAATTTGATTAAATACAGTAATACATTGTATGCAAATCAAGTTTACATCTGGATATTGTTGAAATAATAGATTGTAAAACATTTCTGTTCACATATGCTCAGCAATATGCTAGGAACATCAAAGCATTAAAAATCACAGATAACGAGGAAAAACAGTCACTGAATGTCTGTCCCAATCAGTCAGTACCAGCTGCCCTTCCGGTCCCACGGCCACGCCTTCTACCCTAAACCCAGTATCCATGGTCCGGACATACTCGCCGTGACGTGTGTACATCTGTACCCTCTTGTTCCCAAAGTCCGCCACGATGATGTGACCCGAGCTGTCTGTACAGATACCTTGGGGATACCGTAGTTGACCTTCACCACTTCCCCTACCTCCAAACCTCAGCAGGAACTTCCCGGACTCGTCATACATGTAGACAGAATCAGTGACCGGGTCCGACACCAGGATGTTTCCTTCCCCGTCCACAGTGATGTACCCCGGGTATCTCATCCCACCCCCTGGATGTCCGAACCTCCGCACCAGAGAGCCGTCCGGACGGAACACCTGAACTTCCTTACGGTCTCCATCAGTCACCAGGATGTGGTTATTGCGCATGTCCACCGCAATCCCGCGGATATCCCAGGTCTTCTGAAGGTCAAACTGTGTCATGGCTGTCCCGTCCGTGCTGTACTGTACAACATGATCGGCTGATGCACCACGCCCCACTACCCACAGTGTGCCGTTACCATCCATAGAAACATCAGATGGCTTCATGTCCCTGTCCTCTGTACCCGGTACGACTGTTGGGAAGTGGCGGAGGTAAACCCCCTCTGTGTTGTGGACTTGGACTCGCCTGTTGACGTCATCAGCCACAAATATCTCGTTACTAGACGACACCACAACGCTGAGTGGGAGCCGAAATTTCCCGGGTTCTGATCCCTCCCCACCGTAAGTGATCTTACCCTGTTTGGAGTCTCCAGTAGTACGAGGTGCCGCTCCCTCTGCCCCTGCTGACGCGGGTTGACTTTCCTCGGTTCGTTGCGTCGCAAGTTTGTCCTCCTTTTTATCTGTTTCCGCGGTCTTGTCTGCGTCTTTTGCAGCCGATTGTTCACTTGCGTTTTTACCAACGCCTTCCTCTCCTCTTGCAGTGTCCTCGTCACCCACTAGGGGTGTCTGTGTAGCTACATCTGCCTTCTCGACTTGTGCCAACCAGCCACCAGGCGCCTTCTCTCCCCTGTACTCCTGTGCCCAGCCGCCAGGAGGCTTCTCTCCCCTGTACCCCGTCATGTGAGAGGTGACCTGCTTAGCGGCTTTCTCAGCGTTCTCAAGGGCCTGCTGGAGCTTCTTCTCAAGAACTGCGTTCGTCTTAAGAGCTTCCTTCAACCTGTTCTCTGAAATGGTCAGCTTGGAGCGCAAGGTCATGAACGTGTTGGAATCCACTTCTGCCTTTTTGATGAGCTGCTTCATCTCTCGTTCTCTTCGTTCATCCTTCTGCTTCATCTCTAGTTCTCTGAGCTGATCCTTCTGCACCAGAGCCTGGACCAGGCTATAGGAGAAGCCCTGGTACTCCAGACTCTCGGCCACCTGCAGATGGAGGGGCAGGGCGTCCGAGAACAGGTTCAGAGCCGACAGGCGGGTCCAGTTCTTGGGCGCCCTCTGCTGCTTGGTGCGGGTACTGCAGCCCACCTCGAGGTCATCGACGGTACCCTGTCTCTTGATATCTGTGAGGCAAAAATATTTTGTACATTACTAGACTTATTATTTAACACGCTGCTCAGAACGGATGTTATTGTAAACAAAATCCTAAATAGTTGTTTGCAGAAATTGAGCTCACGTGAAATGTGAATTGACTTCTGAACTTGAACATAGTTACTTAAACTCCTGCTGTTTTAGAATGTTCAAATTTTTCAGTGAAAGTGTGAAAGACTACTGAAGATTCAATTCCACATACCGTTGAAAAGCGTCCACTGTATGACTTCGATTGGTGTTTCAGCATCGATCTGCAGTGACTTGACGCCCATGAACACAAGTCTTGGGTCGGAGTGATATGCCATGAGCTTTAGCACCGCTGTGCTCTTCCGCGGTATGGTGTAGTGCACAAGGATGCTGTTGCCTCCCCTGTATCCTCTGAATATAACCTGTGAGCCCTCAATGCGACACAGCGATCTTAGGTTGTATCTATGGCGATCTACGGTTTCCTGGATCATACGTCTTTCACCTTGAATGACCAAGTAGGCTTCGGCTGTTTCTCCTGTAAATATTTAATGGGGAACCATTATTTGTAATACTTCCTGATTAAGGCATTTTCTTTCTTACACAAAATTGAAATTTAGGACTACAGTATATACCGAAGAGATAACAATATCCAAGATGACTACAAACGTCTTTTTATTTAAAACAAAGTGACTGTCATGTTTATACCTCTGAAAATAAGACAACCCCGTCCGTCTATTTGATGAAAGAAAGCGACGTTATATCCTTCTGTTCTCCCATTTATGTCTTCATCTTTAGTGAAAGGTTTTTTAGAAAGCTACGCAAGCTTTAACAGCGCACAATGAACATTATCCTGTATTGTGTTTAATGAGAAATGTCACCCGAGGTATCCGAACATCTAAAAAAAAAACTATATTAACTCACCATCAATGCTTGCACCATCAGTGCTTGTTCCCGGCTGTAGTGCGGGATTTTCCGGAATCACTCGGCCAGGCGGTTGGAACGGTCTCAGAACGTTGATGACCAGATCTGGTCGCCCCATTCTTTCCAAGATCTCTTCAAGAAAGTTTAAGTTCTCCTTGTTTATTTTGTCTAGTTCTTGAAGCTTCTGGAAAACGTCGATCGCCCGTTCGAGTTTTTCAGCTCTGCCCCTTGGAATATGCTCAATACAATAGAACTTCAACAGATTCGTTTCTTCCGTTGTCAGGGCCTCAGAAATACGATGTAAAGTTTGCACGAAATCAAAATGGCGTCTGTCAGCCTCTGTCACTCCTGTATTTGCCATTCTGGAACGAAGTGACATGATGTTAGTTTTTTTTCTTCTTCTTTACACGTGAAATGGCTCTGGCACAATTTTGTTACTGCAATTACTACTTGATAAACAAATTAAAATTTACCTGACTTTTTCCAAGTTTAACCATTTAGCAAGGAGGACAATACTTGTGTCATAGTAACATCATTTTCAAAAGCCTATTCAATTCTTTCTTTTCAAATTGCTTCATATATATCTGCTAGTAAAACAAGGAATTTTACAGACAGGTTTTTTAGACTTGTATAAACACATAAACGCCCTTTATCTTAGTTTTTGTGACCTTACGGACCCGCTATCTTGTTTGTAAATTGCAAACTTTGCTCTTGTTTGTACCGAGCAAACAGTGGGTCGAAGTGCACCGTGACGTCAGCGTACCAACCTCGGCTCGTTTGTTTGAACTTAATGATTAACAAGTCATGCGGACGTGCCGAGGGGGTGGGGCCCTAGATCATCACGCTGATAGGTGCCTGCTACGAGTGTGTGTATCCTTAGATCATGACACTGATAGGTGCCTGATACCAGGGGGGTCTTGCCTTAGATCATGACAATGATAGTTGCCTGCTATAGGGGGAAAGGGCCTTAGATCATCACACTGATAGGTGCCTGCTTATATAGTTTCTAGCTTTTTATATAATAATTATATACCTTAGATCTAATGTTAGCCATTTATTAGGGGGGACAGGTGAAAATTTCAAACTCAATATTTTTCCTTGAAATTTTGTAGGTGGATAGAGCCTGTCACAAGGATTATAAAACAGCTTAAATTTTTGATCTAGCATTTTCCCTTGTCCAGTTATGAATTTTTGAAGTATTATTTTTTTGCTATTTTTGTAGAAAAATCACGTGGTCAAAATGTCATGAACTTTGACCCCTTAAGTAGCTCGTAATACACTAAAAAAATTTTACCAGTTAATGAAGTACACACGATTCCATTTACTATTAAGGTTTCCCAGTAATGTACACATTTGGGCCCCTACCAGACATGGAAGTTGCTTATTGATTGTGGCTGTAATATGTCAAAGGTCAACCAAGCTACTCTCATTTGTATGAAGTCTATAGGAGTAATTATTTCAAAGTACACCTATACATTCATTCACAAATAAAAAGAAATAACACAGCTTGCACCTATAACCTTGATTCTTGGTTTCATTGTGACCAAATGTCCTAGCAGCACTTGTAATTATGAATAAGGCCACACCAATTTAATTTGTTGCTTCTCGGATTCGCCGCTTCATTTTTTTCTGATTTGCAAAAAAAAAAAAAAAAATTCTGGTTCTAAATCAACTAAAAATGCTCATATTTTGCCTCCAACAGTTGAAGAAAGTCCTTTTCTTCCTAGTTGTTACATCTACCAATGCAGTGGTTTGATTAAAAGTTAAAAATTCATTGTTTAAATTGTAAAAATTTTAACCCAGTCTTTTGTGTTGACTTCATGGCACCTATTCTAGCATTTGGGGCTATAAAAGGATGCCCAGGCCTGTTTTTATTTTTATTTTTTTTTCGCCCTGTCGCTTCATATTTTTTCTGAAAAAATCCGAGAAGCAACTAATAAAATTGGTGTGGCCTAATGTTGTAAAAACATGTACTTACAGCTTTCTACATAATCTTAATTCTTATCATAATCTATAGATAAATGAAAGACAACAGTTTACACCTTCTTGATTTAAATTTAGCTTGTGCTTACAAATTTCAACTCAATATGATTACAATTCTGTGCGCATGCAATTTGTACAACAAATTGACGAAATGGTGAAACAACGGGAAAATAAATTTCAAATAAATTTCTTTAAAGTATGTATACAAAACAGTCGTTGCCACAGTCCGTCTTCATCTCTCAAGTACAGAAAGCTAAGGTACAAATAAAGATACAGTCATTAGTCTTCACTCTTCAGTTTTGTTTGTTACGTTTAGCTGTTCTCTCAACTTCCAAAGCCTGCTGTTGTTGACGCTTCAGTTCATTTTGCAATTGTTCTTTTTCCTGTGGACCTCGCAACTGTACTGCTTCAGTAGTTGTCTCACTCACAGATTGTACACTTGTGTTCATAGCAACTATGATCTGTTTCAGGTTGCTTGCTAGAGTTTCAACACCAAACTCCACCCCCCTTGAAGACAGTTGAAAGCATTTTTTGTCAAGTCCAGTTGTACGTCCAGCGGTCATGATTTTGTGGTACCTAATCTGATTTTGGAGTTTTGCCTTGCTTTGTTTTTGGTCATTCGAGTTCAAGAGTGAGTCCACCTCGGCTGAAGTTTTGCACAGTCCGTCTCCTGCTACCACCTTTTCAACTACATTGTCTCTCCTCTGTGCCTTCTTCTCTAGGTTTGCTTGTTTCTTCATCATTTTTTCTGTCATTTTCTCCTTTCTACGAAGTCTTTGTTCCTCATTTCTTGCCTGACTCTGCTTTTGAAGAACTGGTGCTTTCTTTCGCGCCATACTCATGTACTGGTTTCTCTTCTCCTCAGGAAGTGACCTGCACCAGTCCACTGTTTTGTTTTGTGTCATCATGACTCTTGTTTCTCGTGCAGCAGTTGTCGCACTAGGTCTCACCAAACGGTCACGGTCCAGCTGAGCACAGTCACTCTCGTTTGCCCGCTGTGACGTGGGCACATTGATGGTTGCCTGTCGCATGTCTTCTGTACTGCTGCTGGGATTGTACCTGCCTTCCTCCAAATGATCCCATAGTTGTCGTGTGACCATGACAGCAACATGGGAACATACAAGCTCCAGTGCTTCCTTTGTGTAGTTGGTCAGCGATTCTGTGGTTGGAGTGAACAGAGAAATGTACACAGGGTCAGTCTTTTCTGGTGCAAACTCTTCACCAAAGACAGCCTCCTCCTCAAGCAATGAGGATGCATCCTTGCTCCATCTCTCTATCTGTATCTTTAGCTGCTGGTAGTAGCTGGACATGTCTAAGACGTGCTTGGTGCCTTCCACAGCATGCCACAAGGGTGTAGTAACCAGCTTGTTCAGAATCCCAAGTGCTCGAGACGACGCCAACAACACATCATCGTGGACATCTGCCTGCACAGCGCGCAGTAGCTTGTTCCCAGCTAAGTCCTGAGCTGTCACATAATATTCAAAGAAGTCCTTGATATCTGATTTGTGGTAGTAAAGTGCCCCGCCATTATGGAAGAGGATGTTGAATCTTTCCCCCCTGAAGGGAGAGAGCACAGACTTTCTTCCAGTCTCTTTCAGGAAACTCTCCCACTGCTCATGGTATGTTGCCATGCTTTCAGTGCTCCATGGCTGAAACAGATTACAGGCACTTCTCACCATTAGCTGGGTTCTGGATTCATTTCCTCCCCAGTGTGCAAACTCTTTCAGCTTGAATCTACCCAAGGTAGCCTTCTCTGCAACTGACTGCTCCCATCCCTTCAGGGCCTTCTCTGCATACTCTGCCATGTTTGTCAGCACATGGAGTCCACAGTAGAAGTCATGAACTTGGGTCAGTTTTTGCCTACTCTCCTGATCCAAAGCATCCCACTCAGAGATGACCAAAGGTAAAACACTTGATCTGTACTGTTCAAACTGTTCCTTGTATGACTTGTTGACAACACATCTGTCAGACATGGTGCTGTTGATTGAAGTGACAAGTTTGTTCAATGTTTGGGACTTCTCTTCATCATTGGTTGAGAAAACCTCAGCTATCTGGGACAGGAAGAACTTGGTTGAGTCTAACTGGGCATTAGATGTTTGATCCACTGATTCTACCAGTCCAGCTGAGAAGGATCCTGCACTGGTGCAGACACGGTGCGCAAAATAGTGCTTCATGTTTTTGGTGACTCCATCATACTGGTGAGTTACCTTTCCTTCAGAAGCAAGCATTGCTTCTCCCACTTGGATTTTTCCAAGAGCTCCACATTCTTGGGTCATATTTCCAATGCAGGACTTTTTTGGTAACTCCAAGTTTGTCAAGTCTTTGTCGAGAAATGATCCAAGAATTTGGCTGATCAAGGTGGCAACCTTTCCTCTAGCAACACCTGCATCTGTTGCTGCCATGCAAGCCAGCCGAACACTGTTGGTGTACCGTCCTTGGTCGTCTTTGGTTCCAGAAAGCAGCTCACCCTTCAAGTCCTTAAGTGCTGCATGCAATTGATCACGGGACGCTTCCAACTCTCTCACTTGATCTCTATACTTTTCTTCCAGTTCCCTTTGATCTGTCTTGCATTTCTCACTCACTGCTCCAGCCTTTCTTCTGTAGTAAGACATTGTCTTTTGTGCACCTAGCTTCAGACCTTTCTCTCTTTCAGCTGCTGCTAATGCTGCTTCCTTCTGACTTTCTGCTCTTACTCTGTTTTCACTTTCCTTAGCAAGATCCTTTTCTTTCTGAGAAAGTTCTTTGATGTTGGTCTTCAGCTGATTACTTAGTTCTGTCTTGGATTTCTCTAAGGTATTCTCTCTGTCCACAGCATCATTCAGCTCCTTCTGTAGGTCAAGCAGATGTGTGTGATCTCTCTGCCTTTCCTCCTGTGATCTATCCAACTCTTTTGCAAGTGTTTCAACAGTTTCATTTTGTTCCCTGTAGTCTTGTATCAACTCCTGCAAGTTCTGACACAAGTCTTGTACCTCAGAACTCAACGAAACAATGTGCTCTTGTAAAGCTTGCTTCATGGTAGCAGAAAGTTCTTTCTCTTCAGCAAGCTCTGCCCTGAGCCTACTCTTTTCTGCTTGCGTCCTCCGTAACAGTCTCTTTAGAGTTTTCTTTGAAGGGCTCTTCTGTGCAGCTCGACCATCATGGGATGTATTCTCCTGTGGGCAGATGTACCTTTCATCAAGTAGCTGTTCTACGTCCCTGTACACATTCCCATTGTGTATCAAAAACTTATTCTGGCCTAGCTCTGCCCTTCTATGATGTAGGGCTTCCACAGACTTGCTGAGTGACTTCGGAGGCACTCTTTCCTCGCCAAGGTTTTGAAACCATGTTGCAACAGTTTCCCACGTGGTGCCTGTGGACATTTTGAATGCTCGCAGCTCCAGTACAATTCTGTTGGTAAGCACAGGGACAATGTGAAGACTTGAATGTCCATACAAAACACTCCTGTTGATGCCGTGTTTGTTGCAGGTCTCTCCAATATACTCTATGTCCTTGACCTGAAGACATGGGAGAATCATGTCCCAGACAGCTTCATCCTTCTGGGCCCGTTTGGTGTATGTGAGCATCTGTCGCTTAATCTGACCACATGTCAGTTGCTAGTTGTCTTTCAATCTTGAGTCGATGCAAGTCAAGACAGCTGGCAACTTTCTAGAGATTTGGAGCTCAGATTTTTCAATGTAACTGAAAATGTCTCTCACAACACGGACGCTCAAACTGCATGGTTGCCAGTTATCTGAAATAACATGTAGACAAAAATATCTGTCACTGTCAGACTATTGTCCAACCTCTGGTTTAAAAGAACAGTGTCACTTCTACTTTCAACATAAATATTTGTTAACAACAGAAACATGTACACTCTTGTTTGGTGGGTTCATTTTAGCATTTCATTGTTATTGTTCCACTACCACAAAAACATTAAAAGAAAAAAATCAATGCAACAACATAATATATCCTAATCTGTTGTTTTATGAGTTGAAATTTTCAATAAATTTTCAATAAATCAAGTATGTAAACCAAGTATGTAAACCTGAACCAAATTGCACATCTACCCCCCTCCCCACCCTTACATTCGAAAATATGAGCTACAAAAATGACGATTAATTTACATTTATTTTCAATTAAATTATTCAACAATCTCTTTTATGGACTTTTAGGAACGTAATGTAAATGTCTTACTGCAGAAACTTACCGGGAATCTTTTCCTTCTCCACAATAAATCGGAGTTCTTCAGCTGAAATTGCCGACCGCATGGGCTGAATGGCGGCGGCCATATTGGAAACTACCATTTCAATACAGGGCTATCCTGGGGTGTTCCCATTGATTAAACCATTCAAAACAACGTTTTTTATGTAGAAAAATAGATATACTATAGATTACATAAAGTAGCATTTAAAAATTTTAAAATCTTCAGTTTTTATTATTATTTTAAAAACTATATTATCAAATATTATAGTCAAGAAAAGATGGAATCAAAAAGCTACCACTGGTAATTTGTGGCCCCGAATGTGCTGCTACTTATTTCATGCGAGTTTGGTAACTGGAACACTGGGAACACACCAGGACAGAGCTTTGAAAAACATAGCGCGCAACTTGTTGACAGCACTTTCGCGCACTGACGCCATTCCTGCGCCACGGTAAGGTGTTGGCCCAAGAAATGTGTGAAAAACCTCATGAAGTTTTAATTCTAGCAAAAAGTTGTAATATATTCTAAGAGACAACGTTATTGTTAGTACTTCTGGAAATTTTCATCCAGATATGTTGTAGTTTAAAGCAGATATGGCAGTTTTTCTGAGAGGAATGCTGTATTTTGGACTTTTCTACGTTGTGCAGCATGGGGATTGGCCCCCCTACATTTATACTTGTTTCTAGTACATGGTATTTCCATTGATCTCCTGCATTTATCCCCCCGGGGAATGAACATGCAATAAAGATTCTATCCATAGCGATAGGAGAGAGGTGGTGATTCTAACCAGTGATTTTCTTACAACAAAAATTAGAAGAAAAAACATAAAAGTGATGTCTACCAGTGTATTTCATGCAATGCTAACTTTTCACGATCTACTAAATAAAAATTGCTCAAGTAACCTTTCCCAGTGTTAATAAGGGGTCGAGAACTGGATATTTTTAGTCATATTTACGAGCCGTACACTCTTTAAAAACTTATCCTCCTAATACAGAATCAGTTATCAAGTGTTGTTTACGTTCCACTTGCCTTAACACAAAATGTTACTAGTTTTCCTGCACGTAAAAGTAGCAGTCATTTCTGAACAGTGGCTTTAGTAATTTGAAAAAAAATGGCGACCTGGCTGCGCCACGTTTACAACATTCCTCACCTGTAGTGTAAACTCTAACAGCAGTGAAGCGCGTTTGAAAAACTCACCTGAGTGAAGTAACCGGGAGACTCACACCTTAAGATGGTGGACAGGAACAAAAAAGCCAGAATATCCAAAATGGACACCCTCAGTTGTCGCTGATTTGCTGACGATTGACGCACTAGTCTACTAGTTATATAGTCAATATGGCGGGTGGAGAACAATGCCTGTCTGTTGGTTGTTGAACTTTGATCACCTGCCGACCGTTAGACTGGTGGCGTGACGCAGTTTGTTTTCACGAACGTTGCTCAAAGATTGGTTACAATGATCCCCCCAAAGTACTTATGACTCGTCAAATGGCGCAAGTAGTATGAAGGTATAAAGTATAAATGCTCTGTTGAAGTTTATTGGTGCTCTACGCATCACGTTTTTATTATAGTAAAATATGTTATTGGTACGTTTGCATGGAGTTATTATGTTTACATGTACATTCGCAGAAGGAGAACATATTGGTTTTATTCTGTATCTTCTTCTTCTCCAAACACATAAGGTCAGTGACCTGACGGCTGTCACCATGGTAACTGTCGCTGTAGCAGACACCCTGTGGTGTTGGGTTACGTTATGACATTAGTCTGTCAAGCCGGAGGGGCTCGTCACCATGTTAATAAATGTGTTTGAGTAAGGATAAAAAAAGCAGTAGTTTGTTATGCTAGATCGTGTGAAGGTAAACATGTCATTGATGTATTTCCTTTGCAAACGTTTCTGGTTACACTTTATTTTAAGATTTACAGTAAAATATATCATATCATAGGTACATAAACGATTGTATGGTATCATGTAAGAAAAGAGTAAAAACAATTTCAAGATTCTATAGGCGTTTTTCTCGCCAATGGTCTGTAGGTGTCGTATCAAATATAGTGCATCATGTTTCTAAAGTCACATACAAAAACACTAAATCATACTAGGCGATTACTTACTTATCAATCACTGTTAATAAAACTTGCATAACCCATATCTGTATAAAATACTCACCTAACAGAAGTTATTGTACTGAAGATATTGATTATTTGTTTGATCTAATCAAACTCTGGTAAGTAATAATGAGGTCTATACATCAGCAACATGGTATCAACCTCCTAGAATGGAGTTGGCACTAAGTTATGGTACAAACAAAAATAAGTGGAGGGAGAAACAACAATGAGGGTTCGTCCTATTTGATTAAATACACTAATACATTGTATGCAAATCGTGCTTGCATCTGGATACTTTTAAACAATAGATTGTATGTAAAACATTTCTGTTCACATATGCTCAGCAACATGCTTGGAATCCTAGAGTATAAAAAAATCTAAGATAACTGGGAAAAACAGTCACCGAATCACTACCCAAATCAGTCAGTACCAGCTGCCCTTCCGGTCACACTGAATCACTACTCGTAAATAGTAAGGGCTTGTAGAGGCTGTCATGTGCCCCCCTCCCCCATACACAATGTTACAGCCCCTTGGCTAAAAACCTTTCACACACAAACTACTAGAACTAAAACGCTTGTGAATTTCCGGAGTATTTTTAGCGTGTAAGTGGTCAGATTTGTGGCATAAAACTGAAGAGAAAAGAAAAAAACGTAACCCGTGTGAAAGTACTGCCCTATCCGAGGCTTTACCAACCATTCCTGTCGCGTTGCCAAAAACAGAAAAAGAACGAAAGGAATTTAAAAAAAAAGAATCTTGTGGTACATCTCTTACCACCATGTTCGCCACAGGAAAGTTAGAGGGCTCTATTTTTCTAGCCGAACTTTTGTACAATCTGGCTCTTGTCTAGGCAGTGCTTTCACTTGCGACCCGACTGTTGTACGTGTTTACACTATGCACAACACAAAACGATCTCCGCGTATAGCCCCAACGGTAGCCACAGTGTAGCCACTTTTGAAAGTAAGTTTGTTGTGTGCCTTTGTGTATGGAAGAACGTAAACAGTTTGCCACTACTCGTGATCGTTTTGCAATTCTGAGAAACGGAGAGATTACGGACATGACAAAGACTTTAGAGATACCGTGAGCATCACTAACAATAATGTGTTTGTTCCAATGTCGATAAATACACACTGGAACTAGACAGGATTTTGTTGGAGCAAAACATTGAATCCTCTTGTGCATCTAAGATACTGATAATGAGCAAGAAATGTTTGTATAAGCTGCCCTTGTAAAAAAAATTTGCCGGCGCCTTGCCTGTATTTGTGTATTTTTATTTGTATATAATTCTTATGTATTGGAAAGTTGATTTTTTTGGCGACGCCTCTGGGGCGTAGCCATTTTCTGAGAACTGTAGCTCAGCAAGACGCGAAGGTCATGAATTAGGGATTTTAATGGAGGTTAAATGCTGGTGGGTATGGTTGTTGTATGGTAAATGTTGATAGTGTTGTGAGGGAAACTGCAAAACCAGCATGTTGGGAGTTTTGTGTGTGCAGCTACATGTATAGCAAACATTACAGCCAGTATGTGGGTTTGACAATGTGAGAGGTATAACACCAAGACTGAACAAGACAGGACCATTATGCTTTCTTACATCAGGAAATCTAGTTGCACTTGAGCAGTTTTCTACTGAAATGTATACAGGTAAGACCACGCCAATTTAATCAATTGGTTATCGGATTCGCCTGATTCATTTCTTCTGATTTGCAAAGACAAAATTCTGGTTCTGAATCAACGCCGAAATGGCCCCAACACTTGAAGAAAGTCCTTTTCTTCGTAGTTACAGTTTTTCCATCTATCAATGGAGTGGTTTGATTAAAACTCAAAATTCATTGTTTAAATTATAAGCCAGTCTGGTATGTTGACTTAATGGCTCCTATCGGAGCATTTGAGGCTATAATAGGATGCCTAGGCCTTTTTTTTTTACACTGTCGCTTCATATTGTTTTCTGAAAAAATACAACATATTAAATTGGTATGGCCTAATGTTACAAAAAAGGAAGGCCCAACTTCGCTTGGTTCTGTGTGGTGTGAAATATGTACAAATTACAATTGAAATTCAACAAGTTTTACATTCAAAAGGCATAATATCTTGTTCTCTAAGTCTAAGAACACTTCAAGGCAGCGGTATGCCTGTACACAACTGTATTGTTTTCAATGGAAAACTGCTCAAAGCTTGAATTGCTTCAGTGCATCTCCCATCATCATTTAACATTTTGGCAACACCCCTTGGGGCGGTGCCATCTTGCTGGTGGTATTTCTACTTAAGCCTGTGGTGCCTGGAATTTTCTGGAAAAAAAATCTGACTCTTTCTAGGATGGCTGGGCTAGCAAATTGTTGAACTGTTCACATGGTATACAAAATGGCAGTGTGCAAGATTTAAAATGGCCATCTCCTAGTTTCAAGATGGCCACCGGTACATGGGTTTTCCTTTTATTCTCGTAGACCATAGCGTGGCGTGGATGTTCTAAATGTCATGACGATGTCAGTGTTCTAGAGAAATGTCTCAATTCTTATAGTTTCTCTCTGGGACAGAAAAAACAACTTGATGTACATCAAAATGCTGTTGATTGTACAGATCTATGTACAGTGTGGGGACACAGTGCAACAAATGGTTGCCCCCCTCCCCCATTTTTTGGTCAAATAAAGTCTCGGCCAGAGATATAAATGTGTATAACAGCTTGCCTCTCGTGTGTTTTTCTGTTGTTGTTTTTTTGTCTGTTTTGCCTGCAGAATTCTTCACTTGTTTCCAAATCCTTCCTGCATGACTGTTAGTAGTAAAGGCACATTAAAGAACATAGTCTGGTGACCATTATAATTTATATTGGCACAAATCTTGTATGATTGTTTTACTTTCCTAGTCCTAATAATATACCTAAGTCTAGTAGCATAGGCCTTTTCCCCCCACAATACGTCCTTCCATCTGGTCTTTCAGCAAGACCAAATTGATTAAAATGCGTCCTTCCTCTTTGAATTTTTTAGATACGACCCTGCACAGTTAAAAAATGAGTTGCCAGGGGGCGCAGTTGCACATCCAATTTCATAGGTCTGAATGAACCAGTATGACGTCATGTACTAAAACTTGTTCCTGAAGCTGTTTAAAGCGCAGATTATGGCCTTTGCCCAGTCGACAAACAAAGAACCTGCAATTACAGACAGAACGCCAGAAGAAGAAAAAAAACACAACGAGAAAGACAAGAAGTAAGGGAGGGTAACTAGAAAGGTAACATTTGCAAAGCAAATGCATAATGTTAACGTTTACCTTCAGATGGTCCAGTCAACAAAGTACTGCTCTGTTAAATCTAAACAATTACTCTAACACATTCATATATTTGGTAACCAGCCCCTCCAACTCTGTCCTGCGACAAAATGTAATCCAACACCAGAGGGTGTCTGCTACAGCACCAGTTACCATGGTGACAGACGCCTGGTCATTGACTTTATTTGTTTGGAGAAGAGGAGGGAAAAGAAGACACTGAGCAAAGCAAATGCACAATATGTTTGCATGTACCTTCACATGGCCAACAAACTACTGCTCTGTTTATTGATTACTCAAACACATTTATAGATGATATATGCTTAGCAGCCATCCAACTCTCTCCTGCTACAAAATGTAACCCAACACCACAGGGTGTCTGCTACAGCATGCACCTGTTACCATGGTGACAGACGTCTGGTCCAGGTCATTGACTTTATTCGTTTGTAGAGAAAAGGAAAAAGAAGAAACAGAGCAAAAACACTATGCTTTCCTTCTTTGAAGGTAAACATAATAAATTACTTACTTACTTACATAATAAATTAGAGATGTCTAAATAGATTACGCAAAACGCGAACAGGTTCTACATGGTGTAATGGTTAGCACTCTGGACTCTGAATCAAGCGATCCGAGTTCAAATCTCGGTAGTACCTAAAGGTTTTGTTGACTTTTTAAAACGAACTTAATATTCCCTTTTGCATACTTTATAACCTTTTTAAGCACTCAAGTAGTTTTCTTTTTTTACATCTTTCGTAGTGTAGTTACCGACAAATAGGGAATTCGCTATCCAGAAACTTCATGTGTATGCCATAGTAAAGATTGGAATTCAGGACAATAAATGCAGTCTTGGGTATTGCTGTGGTTTTGCAGTTTAATTAGTTACGTGCAGTTATATTAATTATGTTTACCTTAACAGGAGGAAAACATTAAATTGTTTGTGTTTGGTTTCGTCTTCTCCAAACAAATCAGGTCAATGACCTGAGCCAGATGTCTGTCACCATGGTAACAAATGATGTAGCAGACACCGTGTGGTGTTGGATTACATTATGTGGCAAGTACGAAAGTTTCGTCGTCAACATATATACGAATGTGTTTGAGTAAGAATAATCAGAGCAGTAGTTTGTTATGCTAGACCATTGAAGGTAAACAATACCTATTTGTAAATGTTACCTTACAGTTACACTTTATATCAGCATTTCAAATTAAAATATATGATTATAGCATAAGTACATAAGTACATAAAGGACATTATGTTATCATGTGAGAAAAGCGTAACAACAATTCCAAGGCTCTATTACTCGCTTATGTGATCACTGATCTGTAGGTGTCGTATTAAACAGACTACATCATTTTTCACTAACGTCACTTACACAAGTATGAAATTATACCTGTCGATTACTTATAATTATGAAGCAGTGTTAAAAAAACTGTCACACAATCGATAAATTAATAAGATACTCAACTAACAAGATGTAATTGCACTGTATATATTGATTATTTGTTTGATCTTAGACTTATGAAACTCTGGTAAGTAATAGTAAGATTTTCTACATCAGCAACATGGTATTAACCTTCCACAATAGAGTTGGTACTTATGGTACAATATGAAATAGCTGGAGGGAGAAACAAAAATGAGGTTTTGTCTAATTTGATTAAATAGAGGAATACATTGTATGCAAATCGAGCTTACATCTGTATACTGTTGAAATAATAGATTGTAAAACATTTCTGTTCACATAAGCTCAGCAACATGCTTGAAATCCTAAAGCATTAAGATCACAGATAACTAGGAAAAACAGTCACTGAATGGCTGTCCCAAGTAGTCAGTACCAGCTGCCCTTCCGGTCCCACAGCCACGCCTTGTACCCAAAACCCAGTATCTAAGGTCCGGACATACTCGCCGTGACGTGTGAAAATCTGTACCCTCTTGTTCCCAGAGTCCGCCACGATGATGTGACCGGAGTTGTCTGTACAGATACCGCGGGGATCCCATAGTTGACCTTCATCACTTCCCAAATCTGCCAACTTCAGCAGGAACTTCCCGGACTCGTCATACATGTAGACAAAATGAGCGTCCCAGTCCGACACCAGGATGTTTCCTTCTCCGTCCACAGTGATGTACCGCGGGTGTGTCATCTCACCCCCTGGATGTCCGAACCTCCGCACCAGAGAGCCGTCTGGACGGAACACCTGAACTTCACCAGGGACTCCATCAGTCACCAGGATGTGGTTAGTGCGCATGTCCACCGCAATCCCGCGGAGATACCCGCTCTTCTGAAGGTCAAACTGTGTCATGGCGGTCCCGTCCGTGCTGTACTGTACAACATGCTCGGCGGATTCACCATACCCCACTACCCACAATGTGCCGTTACCATCCATAGCAACATCAGTTGGCGCCGTGTTTTTGTCCCCTGTACCCGGTACGACTGTTGGGAAGTGGCGGAGGTAAACCCCCTCTGTGTTGTGGACTTGGACTCGCCTGTTGCCGTAATCCGCCACAAATATCTCGTTACTAGACGACACCACAACGCCGTGTGGGAGCCGAAATTTCCCGGGTTCTGATCCCTTCCCGCCGTAAGTGATCTTACCCTGTTTGGAGTCTCCAGTAGTACGAGGTGCCGCTCCCTCTGCCCCTGCTGACGTGGGTCGCGTTTGCTCAGTTCGTTGCGTAGCAAGTTTGTCCTCCTTTTTATCTCTTTCCGAGGTCTTGTCTGCGTCTTTTGCAGCCGATTCTTCACCTGCATTTTCACCCACGTCTCTCTCTCCCCTTGCAGTGCCCTCGTCACCCACTAGGTGTGTCTGTGTAGCTACATCTGCCTTCTCGACTTGTGCCAACCAGCCACCAGGCGCCTTCTCTCCCCTGTACTCCTGTGACCAGCCGCCAGGAGGCTTCTCTCCCCTGTACTCCGTCACGTGAGAGGTGACCTGCTCAGCGGCTTTCTCAGCGTTCTCAAGGGCCTGCTGGAGCTTCTTCTCCAGAACTGCGTTCGTCTGAAGAGCTTCCTTTAACCTGTTCTCAGAAATGTTCAGCTTGGAGCGCAAAGTCATGAACGTGTTGGAATCCACTTCTGTCTTCTTGAGGTTTTGGATGAGCTGCTTGATCTCTTGTTCTCTGAGCTGATCTTTCTGCTTCATCTCTTGTTCTCTGAGCTGCTCCTTCTGCACCAGAGCCTGGACCAGGCTATAGGAGAAGCCCTGGTACTCCAGACTCTCGGCCACCTGCAGATGGAGGGGCAGGGCGTCCGAGAACAGGTTCAGAGCGGACAGGCGGGTCCAGTTCTTGGGCGCCCTCTGCTGCTTGGTGCGGGTACTGCAGCCCACCTCGATGTCATCGACGGTATGCTGTTTCTTGATATCTGTGAGGCAAAAAAATAACATTATCAGACTCATTTATTTAATATGGTTTTGAAACCAGATTTTATTTAAAATTAAAGACGAAATAGTGGTTTTGAGAGTAGAAGTTGAGCGTACATAAACCGTAATGTCGCCTGAAATGACTTACTCCTTTTTAAATGTTGATATGCTCAAATGAATGTGTCAAGGAGTACTACAGGTCGAGTTCTACATACCGTTGAGAAGCTCCATCTGTGTAACTTCGATTGGAATTTCGGCATCGATCTGTAGTGACGTGACGCCCATGAACACAAGCCTAGGGTCGGAGTAATTCGCCATGAGCCTCAGCACCGCTGTGCTCTCCCGCGGTATGGTGTAGTGCGTGAGGATGCTTCTTCCTTTCTTGTAACCTCTGAACTTGACCTGTGACCTGCTAGTGCCACACAGTGACGCCAGGTTGTGCCTATGACGGTCCACGGTTTCCTGGATCATGTGCCTTTGACCATGAATGACCAAGAAGGCGTCGGACGTTCCTGTTGCTGAAAGTTTTAAAATCATAGTTTTCAAGGACCTTTTTTTAACCCTCAACAGTACACCTTCCCGGACTGATTAATCTGTCCACCTGGGGTCCGCACGGACCCCAAAACAGTTTTTTGCTAATTTTTAGAAATTAACAGTATGCTACCAGCTCAATTGTTTTGCTGAATCGATGTGTGGACCTCTGAGTCCACATTACGCACAAAAATCATACATTGTTACCTTTTCCAATTTTTTGGTGAAGAAAAGAAGGAATCAAGAAATACCCGTTTTTTAAAGCTTTGGGGGTTCGTGGGACTGGGGGAGGGGGCTTATTGCCCCCCTCAGAACTCGAGAACGGTATATCGTATGGCCACCAAATTTTCAGAGGATGGTGTACTAGTAAAAATTAATCAATACAACAATTTTGATGTCGTTATGACGTAGTATGACGTCATTATGACGTCATTCATATTATTTTAATGGCTAAAACCGTTATAAATAGGTTATTCTCTTAAAACTTAATGGTATACAACGCAACTTTAACAAAAAGTGTTTATGATAAAATGATAAGGTCTGCTAAAGCTTATGTTGCCCTTAGCAACACCAGTGACGTCATACAATGACGTCATACATATTTAATTATCCGCCATCTTGGATCTTGGTTTTGACCAATGACGTCATCAAATTAGCATAAATTATTAATAAAAATTACATTAAATTATATAAAATGTTATTAATGTTAGAAAGCATGTGTCACTTATCATAAAAGCCTGAAAATAAAGTAAAGTATAAGAAAAAAAGTGAAGTATAAGAACGCCAGTGTATCTATTACAATCGAGAGCCGGCTGGGGTCCGCGCGGACCCCAAAAGAAAATCAGATACAAAATTTTAAAAAATGGGGGAAACGGAATTTTCTGCACTGTGTTGAGGCACAACATTGTGGGTGACAATTACCTGAAATTTCGGGAAAAAATCTTTAGAAACAAAAAAACTATTACAGAATATATAGTGCTGGGGTCCGTGCGGACCCCAGGTGTACTGTTTAGGGGTTCTTAAAGCTCTTTTGGGGTGTCATTTTTGAAATAAGAACAAACAGGACTACACTATGACCTAAACAAGTCCCATAGACACAACGTCTTGGAATGTTACATAAAAAAGAGACGGGCCTCTCTTCTATTGACATTAAGTACGTAACGGATCCAAGCTTCAAAGAAAAGCGACCACATAAAACGTTTAGGTAAAAGGCTAAAATTAAAGGTTTATTCTCCTTTGAGGCTTGACCAAAAATATTGCATTGACTCACCATCAGTGCTTGCACCATCTGCACTAGCACCATCGGTACTTGTTCCCGATTGTAGTTCGGGATTTTCCGGAATCTCTCGGCCAGGCGGTTGGAACGGCCTCAGAACGTTGATCACCAGGTCTGGTCGCCCCATTCTTTCCAAGATTTCTTCAAGAAAGTCCAAGTTCTCTTGGTCTATCTTATTTAGCTCTATCAGCTTGTGGAAAATATCAACCGCCTCTTTGAGCCTTTCAGCCACTCCCTTTGGAATTTGGTGAAGACAATACAACTTCAAAAGTTTCGTTTCTCTTTTTGTCAATGCCTCAGAAATGCGCTGTAAAGTTTGCACGAAATCAAAATGGCGTCTGTCAGCCTCTGTCACTCCTGTAATTGTTGGAGTTGCCATTCTGAAACGAAGTGACACTATGTTAGTTTTTTTTTTCAATACACATGTCAAATGGCTTTGGCACAATTTTGTGACTACACTTACTACTTCTTAGAAAAATTCAAATTTACATGACTTTTTTTAGGTTTAGCCATCTAAGAAGGAGGACAATACTTGTGTCATAGTAACAACAGTTTCAAAAGCCTATTAAATTATTTATTCTTAAATTGCTTTATCGCCCATTCTTCGTTAACGTGTGCAATTGCTGTCGCATGATGGTAGCGGGCCACCAAGTTTTTAAAAGACGCAAGAACTGCGTATCTTGTGCTTTCCTGTTATCAGTACATGATAGTAATATACTAAGTTATGTTTTACCGCAACTGTCAGCTGCCTTCGGGTCGTCCAGGCGAAGATTTTGCTAAGAAACACGCTAAAATCACCTGTCGCAACCACTAGTAACGCACAAAACGTCGGGTTCAAACAATGAAAACGTATGAGTTGACTTGATTTTCAGTCATAATCTACACCTATCCACCAAACTCTCTTGCCACAGGTAGATGAACTTGTCCAGCCGGCGTCCATACTAAATCTGATGCCGTTTTAGTTTTGTCGCAAGATTTTGTCTAACCTACGTTATGGAAAGATAGACGGGTATAATTCGCCTACGAAAAGACATTTCACAATAATTTTCACACTGTCTTATCCGCTAGACTGTGTTTTTATGCGAAACAAATCCATGGCAGGGAGAACAAAACACGAGTATCGGAAAAATGACAACAACAAACAGCGTCAGGCCGTTTGTCAATTTTCAATTCTAACCTACGTTATCATGGTTATTCCATTGAGATTAGAGACAGATACTTACACTTCCATTCATCAGAAAGAGGGTCATCAGATATACATTTGCATGTAAATTTTATAGTGTAAGGGCTGACGGGTTGGATTGCATTGATCATCGTAAGCATAATTCTAACCTACGTTATCGTCTAACCTACGTTATCATTTTTTTCTTCACTGTGTTATCGAATTTACGGGAAAAGGATTCGATTAACAGCATTTTATCAACTGTAACAAGGCTGTAGTTGGCCTTGTCTTGCTAGAAAATCATAGTACAGAAGGTTTACTCTCCCTGCTTTAATCTCCAAGCAGATGTAGCACGTGAGCTTGTTTTGGCTATTTGGTGATGTCTTTGGTGGTTTGTTACGGAGATTACCATATCTACAGACAAAAAACTTAATATCTCGAAAAGTATAGGTGGTAGCACCGTACAAAATTGGCAAAAGATAGTCGACAATACTGGTAACAAGTTCAGCACATTTGTTAGGTATTTGGAAGAACTTTATTTTTCACAATTTTCTACCCCCAATTGCACACGTTAACGGAGAATGGGCGTTATATATATATATATGCTAGTAAAACAAGGAATTGTACCACAGGTTCTTTAGACTTGCATGAACACATCGACGCCCTTTATCTTAGTTAGTTTTTGTGACCTTACGCACTCGCTATCTTGTTTGTAATTTGCAAACTTTGCTCTTGTTTGTACCGAGCAAACAGTGGGTCAGAGTGCACTGTGACGTCAGCGTACCAACTTCGGCTTGTTTGTTCAAACTTAATGATTAACAAGTCATGCGAACGTGCCGAGGGGGTGGGGCCTTAGATCATGACACTGATAGGTGCCTGCTTTAAATATTCTATCGATAGTAATAGGAGAGGGGTTGGTAATTCTAACTAGTGGCTTTCTTACAACAACAAAAATTAGAAGAAAAAACATAGAACTGATATCTATCAGTGTATTTCATGCAATGCTAGCATTTCACGACCTACTAAAAATTGCTCAACTAACCTTTCCCAGTGTTAAAAAGGGGGCGAGAACTGGATAGTTTTAGTCATATTTACGAGCCGTACACCCTTAATAAACTTAATATCCTCCCAATACTGAATCAGTTGTGAAGTGTTATTTACGTTCCACTTGCCTTAACACGAAATGTTACTAGTTTTCCTGCACGTAAAAGTAGCAGGCATTTCTCAAGAGAGGTTTCTGTAACTTGAAAAAAATGGCGGCCTGGCTGTGCCACGTTTACAACATTCCTCACCTGTAGTGTAAACTCTAACAGCAGTGAAGCGTGTTGGAAAACTCACCTGAGTGAAGTAACTGGAAGATGGACACCTTAGGATGGTAGAGAGAAACAAAAAGGCAGAATATCCAAAATGAACACCCTCAGTTGTTGCTGATTTGCTGACGATTGACGGACTAGTCTACTAGATATATAGTCAATATGGCGGGTGGAGAACAATGCCTGTCTGTTGGTTGTTGAACTTTGATCACCTGCCGACCGTTAGACTGTGGCGTGACGCAGTTTGTTTTCACGAACGCTGCTAATAGATTGGCTACAATGATCGCCCAAAGAACTTATGACTTGTCAAATGGCGTAAGTAGTATGAAGGTATAAAGTATAAATGCTCTGTTGAAGTTTATTGGTGCTCTACGCATCACGTTTTAACTATAGTAAGATATGTTATTGGTATACGTTTGCATGGAGTTATTATGTTTACATGTACTTTCGCAGATGTAGAACATATTGCTGTTGTTCTGTTTATTCTTCTGAAAAAACATAAGGTGAGTGACCTGGACAAGACGGCTGTCACCATGGTAACTGTCGCTGTATAAGACACCATGTCGTGTTGGGTTACGTTATGACATTTATTTATTTGTCACGTTGGAGGGCTGGTCACCATATAAATGAATGTGTTTGAGGATAAACAAAGCAGTAGTTTGTTATGCTAGATAGTGTGAAGGTAAACGTGATGTATTTGCTTTGCAAATGTTACTTTTCTAGTTACACTTTATTTTAACATTTACAGTAAAATATATCCTTACATCAAAGGTACATGAACAATTACACGGTACCATATAAGAAAAAAAAGTAACAACAATTTTAAGGTTCTATAGGCGTTTTTCTGGCCAATGGTGTCGTATCAAACATAGCGCATCTTGTTTCTTACGTCACTTAAAAAACACTAACTTATACCAGTCGATTACTTGTCAAGCACTGTAAATAAGATTGTCACAGTCTATATCTGTATAAAACACTCACCTAACGAAATGTAATTGTACTGCATATATTGATTATTTGTTTGTTTGATCTAATAAAACTCTAGTAAGTAATAATAAAATCTATACATCAGCAACATAACATGGTATCAACCATCTAGAATAGAGTTGGTACTTATGGTACAAAGGAAAATAGCTGGGGGAGAAACAACAATGAGGTTTCGTCTGATTTGATTAAATACAGTAATACATTGTATGCAAACCAAAACCTACATCTGGATACTGTTTAAACAATAGATTGTAAAGCATTTCTGTTCACATATGCTCAGCAACATGCTAGGAATTCTAAAGCAATAAAATCACAGATAACTAGCGAAAACAGTCACAGAATGTCTGTACCAATCAGTCATTACCAGCTGCCCTTCCGGTCCCACGGCCACGCCTCCTACCCCAAACCCAGGATCCATGGTCCGGACATACTCGCCGTGACGTGTGAACATCTGTACCCTCTTGTTCTCAGAGTCAGCTACGATGATGTGACCCGAGCTGTCTGTACAGATACCCTGGCCGACGTGGGGAGTCTGTAGTTGACCATCACCACTTCCCGGACCTCCAAACTTCAGCAGGAACTTCCCGGACTCGTCATACATGTAGATAGAATGAGTGCGCCAGTCCGACACCAGGATGTTTCCTTCCCCGTCCACAGTGATGTACCACGGGCCTCTCATCTCACCCCCTGGATGTCCGAACCTCCGCACCAGAGAGCCGTCCGGACGGAACACCTGAACTTCCTTACGGCCTCTATCAGTCACCAGGATGTGGTTATTGCGCATGTCCACCGCAATCCCGCGGTGTAAATACCCGCTCTGCTGAAGGTCAAACCGTGCCATGGCGGTCCCGTCCGTGCTGTACTGTACAACATGATCGGCTGATTCACCACCCCCCACTACCCACAGTGTGCCGTTACCATCCATAGTAACATCATATGGCTTCGTGTCCCTGTCCTCTGTACCCGGTACGACTGTTGGGAAGTGGCGGAGGTAAACCCCCTCTGTGTTGTGGACTTGGACTCGCCTGTTGTTTCTATCAGCCACAAATATCTCGTTACTAGACGATACCACAACGCCGCGTGGGTTCTGAAATTTCCCGGGTTCTGATCCCTCTCCGCCGTAAGTGACCTTACCCTGTTTGGAATCTGCAGTAGAACGAGGTGCCGCTCCCTCTGCCCCTGCTGACGTGGGTCGCTTTTGCTCGGCTTGTTGCGTCGCAAGTTTGTCTTCCTTTTTATCCCTTTCCGCGGTCTTGCCTGAGTCTTTTGCAGCCGATTCTTCACTTGCCTTTTCACCCACGTCTCCTTCTCCCCTTGCAGTGCCCTCGTCACCCACTAGGTGTGTCTGTGTAGCTACATCTAACTTCTCGACTTGTGCCGACCAGCCGCCAGGTGGCTTCTCTCCCCTGTACTCCTGTGACCAGCCACCAGGAGGCTTCTCTCCCCTGTACTCCGTCACGTGAGAGATGACCTGCTTAGCGGCTTTCTCAACGTTGTCAAGGGTCTGCTGGAGCTTCTTTTCAAGAACTTCGTTCGTTTCAAGAGCTTCCTTTAACCTGTTCTCTGAAATGGTCAGCTTGGAGCGCAAGGTCATGAATGTGTTGGAATCCACTTCTGCTTTTTGGATGAGCTGCTTCATCTCTTGTTCTCTGAGCTGATCCTTCTGCACCAGAGTCTGGACCAGGCTATAGGAGAAACCCTGGTACTCCAGACTCTCGGCCACCTGCAGATGGAGGGGCAGGGCGTCCGAGAACAGGTTCAGAGCGGACAGGCGGGTCCAGTTCTTGGGCGCCCTCTGCTGCTTGGTGCTGGTACTACAGCCCACCTCGATGTCATCGACGGTACGCTGTTTCTTCAAGTTGATATCTGTTAAGCCAAAATTTGCACATCATTTGATAATTATAGTTAGAAACTTAAATGTTTGTTCTTATAGATTTAGTTTCCTTGTACTCTGAATACACTGCTGAAATGCACACATTTTGAAGCTTGCTCCTATTTAAATGATTATATCTTCCAATGACCATGTGTGAAGGATTACTAAACGCACCGTTGAAAAGCGCCCCCTGCGGAACTTTAATTGGTTGCTCAGCGTCGATCTGCAGTGACGTGACGCCCATGAACACAAGCCTAGGGTCGGAGTAATTCACCATGAGCCTCAGCACCGCTGTGCTCTCCCGCGGTATGGTGTAGTGCATCAGGATGCTTCTGCCTTTCCTGTAACCTCTGAACTTGACCTGTGACCTCCTAGTTCCACACAGTGATGCCAGGTTTTGTCTATAACGGTCGATGGTTTCCTGGATCATGCGTGCCAGACCGTGAACCACCAAGTACACGTTGGACGATGAATCTGGAAATATTATTATATTATTATAAAAACAATGTAAAAGCATAACAAAGTTGCATAGGTGTAAACCCAAAAGATATTTAAAAAAAAAGAAATCACAACAACTCTACCTGTCCTATGAAAAAGGAAAAGCAATCCATACATCTGTGGTCGATCATGTCAAGGAAATTTGTTTCTGCAGCTGAAGGTCGCAAGTTAAAAAATAGCCACATGAATACTTTTATGTCACCATGTACGTCACGCACCATCTAATGTTAATTGAACTTTAGAGGAGTTGCCTAAAACATTTTTACTCACCATCAGTGCTTGCACCATCGGAGCTTGTTCCTGGTTGGAGTTCGGGATTTTCCGGAATCTCTCGGTCAGGCGGTTGGAACGGTCGTAGAATATCCATAACCAGATCCGGTCGTCCGATTCTTTCCAAGATCTCTTCGACAAAGTCCAAGTTCTCTCGGTCTATTTTCCGCCGCTTTTTTAGTGCCAAAAATACATCAACCGCTTCTTTCATTTGGTGGAGATCTCTATTTGGAATCAGGTGCATGCAGTAATATTTCACCTCTGCTGTTTCCTTGTCGGTAAGCTCCTTAGATATCTTTAGTAAAACGTCTATAAAATCAAAATGGCGCCTGTCTTCATCCGTGATTCTCTCGAACTCCTCGGTTGGACCTGCCATGCTGAAACGAAAAACCTTTAGGTCAATTTTTGTACAATTTTATTCTAACAGGCGACACTTTAAATCCGGAACAATACTTTAAATCCGGACAACTTTGATTATTAAGACATAATCATAAGTGTGAGAAGGAAACTTAATATTCTAGATTATCACATACTACATGATAACAATTACGTCTACTATATAACATTGGTAGGTCCCGGTGGACTAGGTCAGTTCTGCAGAATTCTGCATCGGAGCGCAATTTAAAGTGTTGTTCCGGATTTAAAGTGTTGTTCCGGATTTAAAGAATCTTTATTATACTAGTAAAAAAAAGATAGTTAATATCTTCTACAGTTTCTTGGTTCTTGATTTTCTCTTGAAAACACTTGTATAAATTCAAGTAAATTTACATAATCATGTTTGAACAATTGATGTATTAAGTCATGCAGCATCAGTGATCTTAGGAAAGTAGCTAAAATCTAGCAAAAAAACTAGTAAAACTAGTAAAAAAAAGATAGTTAATATCTTCTGTAGTTTCTTGGTTCCTGATTTTCTCTTGAAAACACTTGTATATTTTTAAGCAAATTCGCATAATCATGTTTGAACAATTGATGTATTAAGCCATGCAGCATCAGTGATCTTAGGAAAGTAGCTAAAACCTTACAACTCAAACATTGCCGTTGTATGTATCTACATTACAAACATATCACAGTTTATCCCCTCCACTACATTGTGAACTTTGGCTTGCATGTTTAAAGCAACAATGATTTACCACACACCAACGATCTCCGAACTTCCACACATACAATATGTGAATTTGGAGTAGAGAAGACAATCAATTCAAGTATATTATGCTTATTACAACATTATTTTCATAGTCAAGTGGAGAAAACTTGCAAAAGCTTGCAAAAACTCTACATATGTCATGAAGATATAATATCCCCGAACTCTTGTTTGTTATATACTATTGGCACGTATGCATGTGCCCATTATTTTTCTTTGGTTATGTTGCTATTATGAGTCACTACACCATGTTTACAGTCAGTCTTCAGTTCTCCCAGAACTGCATACAGAGTGCTGGTAACCTGATACTCCCTAACGACAGGTGTCCTCGGTAACCCAATACCCCCTTAGTTACTTACTTATATGTCACCTTTCTTAGCAAACGACTTCCGTGTATAATCGAACTAGTCACTTGTTCTCTCGACATTTATCCACATACCAACTTTCATAACAATCCATAGCTTCTTGAGTCACGCTGTCAAATCACTAAACCACAAACAAACGTTACCAGAAAGAAAATCAACATACAGCCATGCAGTTAGGGTAAAACGGTAACATCTGAAGTATAAACAGTCGCTAATTCCATTTTATCTTGAATGAAGAGTGGTTCTCTGTCTATGTGTATTACTACATGTTCTGCATGATGTTTACAGTCAGCCCTAGACTCGCCCTGTACTGTATGCGGTGTGCTGGTAACCCGATACCCTCCCCATAGAAATGTTGCCGTAGCATTCAAGCGTGGAGGTCTTTTGTGTCCCGTTCACGCTTTGTAACTACACCTCTTCAATGAAATCGTGCAGATTTCTGAAATGTTACAAACCTCTTAGTAATTACTAAGCATTCCTTGTTTCCCAGCACGGTCAGTTGCAAGGGACGTCTCAAGTTTAAGATAATTATAACTTCGAATTGTTGCCCTAAAATGGCGACCCTTCTGTCGCGCCAAGTTTACAACATACCACACCTGTAGACGTACTGAAGCTTGTTTGAAGACTTACCTGCTTGAAGTACTAGTAACCTTCAGCGAGTAAAGTAACCCTTAGCTGAATCTGGTACAGACAACACTGTGTTATCCACAACAAAAGAAGTCAAACAAAGTCGTTGGTCTGGCTACTAAAGTAACAGTAAATATGGCGAACCGAGAACAACAGTGCGTTACCTTTTGAACTTTGACACGGCTGACCTTGGCAACGACGTGTTTGTTTCTCTTACTCCCACCTTTGCAGGTGTGTTCATGTGACGTCACTGGAGTCGGGCTCAAGTTGCCGCAGTGGCTGCTTTTACCCAGTAGAGACATCCCAAAATCACTGACTATGCACGTCGTTGTTAACTGGATATAACTGTAGTATATAGACTCGAATTCCACTGTCAATTATTCAAAGACAAACTGTTTTAGTCGTCACAAGTCTTCGGATTGCATTCCCTCGATAAGCATGGCAGGGAATTCAGTCGTGTTTCAACAGCGACAATGGTGCGGAAATTGATCATTCTATGTCTCGGAACGACTTTTGGATAAAATTAAGCTGGGTTAAAACTACCGACGTGTTTATTTTTCTTACTCCCACCTTCGCAGGTGTTTTTATGTGACGTCACTTGAGCCTGGCTCAAGTTACTGGCTGTTTTTACCCAGTAGAGACATTCCAACATCACTGACTATGCAAGTCGTTGTTAACTGGATATGACTATCTATATAGATTCAAATTCCACTGTCAATTTTTCAAAGACAAACTGTTTTAGTTGTCAAAAGTCTTCGGATTGCAGTACCACGAAAAGCATGGCAGGGAATTCAGTCGTGTTTCAACAACAACAATAATGCGGAAATTGATCATTCTGTGTCTCGGGACGACTTTATGATAAAATTAAGCTGGGTTAAAACTACAAAAAAATATTTATTTTCCTACAAAGTCAATTAATTTTCAATTCAGTGAATGAGACTTAATTGGTCATCGAGGATCGAATCTTGTGCGCTTCCAAGTATACCCGCAAGGCGTCGCCACTGAGTAGCTAACAAACGAGTCCTTCCCGAATACAGGTAACCATGAAGTTTCTCTTTTCTTTATTCAAACAATGGTCAGCATGGCAGTAGTACATTAACAAAGAAGATTATGGACTGCTGATGTATTGATCTCACATGTAAATAAAAAATACTATACAGGCACGAACAGAACATACAGATTCACGACACCAAGAATATACAACTAAGTCTGCAATTCATTCATCATTCTACAGACGTAGTGAATAAAACTTAATGAAATTAATTGATTCGACAACTTCCATGTAGCTAATTTTCAAACATTATATGTACATAAGAAAGGCAGTCTTGGGTATTGCTGGGGCCTTGTAGTTAAATTAGTTACGTGCAGTTAAACTTATAGTAATTATGTTTACCTTCACAGGAGGAAAACATATTTTTTTTGTGCTCGGTTTCTTCTTCTCCAAACAAATAAGGTCAATGACCTGAACCAGATGTCTGTCGCCATGGTAACAAGTGATGTAGCAGACACCCTGTGGTGTTAGGTTACATTATGTGGCAAGTAAGAGGGGCTTCATCGTCAACATACACATGAATGTTTCAGTAAGAGAAAACAGAGCAGTAGTTTGTTAGGCTGGACCATGTGAAGGTAAACATTATCTATTTGCAAATGTTATACCTTATAGTTACACTTTATGTCAGCATTTCACATTAAGATGTATAATCATAGAATAAGTACATAAAGGACATAATGTATCATGTGAGAAAAGCGTAACAACAATTCTAAGGCTCTATTACTCGCTTATGTGATCATTGATCTGTAGTTGTCGTATTAAACAGACTACATCATTTCACTAACGTCACTTACACAAGTATGGAATTATACCAGTCGATTACTTATATAATTATATTATATGAAGCAGTGTTAAAAAAACATATCACACTCGATATATGAATAAAATACTCAACTAACAAGATGTAATTGTACTGCAGATCATCATTATTTGTTTGATCTAATAAAACTCTGGTAAGTAATAATGAGATCGGTACATCAGCACTGACGTGGTATCAACCTTCTAGAATAGAGTTGGTACTTATGGTACAAATGGAAATAGCTGGAGAGAGAAACAACAACGAGGTTTCGCCTGATTTGATTAAATACAGTAATACATTGTATGCAAATCGAGCTTACATCTAGATACTGTTTAAACAATAAATTGTATGTAAAACATTTCTGTTTACATATACTAAGCAACATGCTAGGAATCCTAAAGCATTTAAATCACAGATAAGGCCATGTTGATTTGATTATATGGATGACATCCGCGCGCGCATGAATTTTCGTCCGTTTCCAAAAAAAATGTTTTCGACCATACTGTAAATCGGACAAAGCAGTGCAAAATCAGCAAATATAACTTTATGCCGTAAATTGAAAAAAATATTGGAAAACGATACTGATGTAGAATGCCAAAATCAATTCCAAAGGAAAAGAATATCAAAGAAAGGAAGGAGGAAATGGAAATGAAGAGTCTATTATTCACCATACCATACCATACAATGTTTTTAGTCATTTGTTCAACCTTCATGGCCACGTAGATTTCATAACGAAGGCAACTTTTTTTTTTGGCCAAACTTTTTTTTATTCGCACGCTCGCATCAGTTTTGGGGTTCCCAAAGGATGTCATCCATATAATCAAATCAACATGGCCTAACTAGCAAAAATAGTCACTGAATTTCTGTACCAATCAGTCAGTACCAGCTGCCCTTCCGGTCCCACGGCCACGCCTTCTACCCTAAACCCAGTATCCATGCTCCGGACATACTCGCCGTGACGTGTGAACATCTGTACCCTCTCGTTCCTATGGTCCGCCACGATGATGTGACCCGAGCTGTCTGTACAGATACCGCGGGGATTCTGTAGTTCACCTTCACCACTTCCCTCACCTCCAAACTTCATCAGGAACTTCCAGGACTCGTCATACATGTAGACAGAATGAGTGTACCAGTCCGACACCAGGATGTTTCCTTCCCCGTCCACAGTGATGTACCACGGGTGTCTCATCTCACCCCATGGATGTCCGAACCTCCGCACCAGAGAGCCGTCCGGACGGAACACCTGAACTTCACCAGGGTCTCCATCAGTCACCAGGATGTGGTTATTGCGCATGTCCACCGCAATCCCGCGGAAATACCCGCTCTTCTGAAGGCCAAACTGTGTCATGGCTGTCCCGTCCGTGCTGTATTGTACAACATGCCCGGCTGATTCACCATCCCCCACTACCCACAGTGTGCCGTTACCATCCATACTAACACCATGTGGCACCATGTCCCTGTCCTCTGTACCCGGTACGACTGTTGGGAAGTGGCGGAGGTAAACCCCCTCTGTGTTGTGGACTTGGACTCGCCTGTTGCCGTAATCAGTCACAAATATCTCGTTACTAGACGACACCACAACGCCGCGTGGGGACCGAAATTTCCCAGGTTCTGATCCCCTCCCGCCGTAAGTGACCTTGCCCTGTTTGAAGTCTCCAGTAGTACGAGGTGCCGCTCCGTCTGCCCCTGCTAACGTGGGTTGACTTCCCTCGGTTCGTTGCGTCGCAAGTTTGTCCTCCTCAGTTTTGTCTCTTTCCGCGCCCTTGACTGCTCCTTTTGCAGCCGATTCTTCACTTGCGTTTTCACCTACGTCTCCATCTCCTCGGCTTGCAGTGTTCTCGTCACCCGCTAGGTGTGTCTGCGTAGCTACATCTGCCTTCTCGGCCTGTGCCATCCAGCCACCAGGTGGCTTCTCTCCCCTGTACTCCTGTGACCAGCCGCCAGGAGGCTTCTCTCCCCTGTACTCCGTCACGTAAGAGGTGACCTGCTTAGCGGCTTTCTCAGCGTTCTCAAGGGCCTTTTGGAGCTCCTTTTCCAGAACTGCGTTCGCCTCAAGGGCTTCCTTTAACCTGTTCTCTGAAATAGTCAGCTTGGAGCGCAAGGTCATGAACGTGTTGGAATCCACTTCAGCCTTTTGGATGAGCTGCTTGATCTCTTGTTCTCTGAGCTGATCCTTCTGCTTCATCTCTTGTTCTCTGAGCTGATCCTTCTGCACCAGAGTCTGGACCAGGCTATAGGAGAAGCCCTGGTACTCCAGACTCTCGGTCACCTGCAGATGGAGGGGCAGGGCGTCCGAGAACAGGTTCAGAGCGGACAGGCGGATCCAGTTCTTGGGCACCCTCTGCTGCTTGGTGCGGGTACTGCAGCCCACCTCGATGTCATCGACGGTGTGCTGTTTCTTGATATCTGTGAGGAAAACAAAACACATTATCAGACTCATAATTACATTTACGGAAGGAAAATATATTGTTTTTCCCACGTTTCTTCTTCTTCTTCTTCTCCAAACAGTGATCTCAATGATCTGAAGCATACAGTCTGTTACCATGGTAACTAGTGTTGGGTTACATCATGTTGCACTTTTATAGCAGAAGGGATTTAGACTCCTGTCTGACCATATGTATGAATGTGTTTGAGTACGAATTAAGAAAGCGGACCATATGCGAGGTAAACATCATGCATTTGTTTTGAAAATGTTACCTTTCTAGTTTGATATACTTTTTAAACCAGATTCTATTGAACATTAAAGACTAAATAGTTGTTTTCAGAGTAGAAGTTGAGCGTACACGAAATGTTAATGTCCTCTGAAATAAAGACATTTAGAGACTTGCTCCTTTTTAAAATATTGATATACTCCAATGAATGTGTCAAGCAGTACTACAGGTCGAGTTCTACATACCGTTGAGAAGCTCCATCTGTGTGACTTTGATAGGTGTTTCAGCATCGATTTGCAGTGACGTGACGCCCATGAACACAAGCCTAGGGTCGGAGTAATTCGCCATGAGCCTCAGCACCGCTGTGCTCTCCCGCGGTATGGTGTAGTGCATCAGGATGCTTCTCTTTTTCCTGTAGCCCCTGAACTTGACCTGTGACCTCCTAGTTCCACATAGTGATGCCAGGTTGTGCCTATAACGGTCGATTGTTTCCTGGATCATGCGTGCCAGACCGTGAACCACCACGTACACGTTGGACGATGAGTCTGGAAATATTATTACAAAAGCTCTGTAAAATTATATGTTGGAAAAGGTGCTTTTGTGTAAACCCAATAAGTCCTACAGATACATATAAAAAAAAAGAAATCCTAACAACTCTATCAAAAAGCACCTATGAAAAGGGTAAAGCAATTCATACATCTGTGTTCGATCATGTCAAGGAAATCTGTTTCTGTAGGTTTCTGAAGGCTTAAAAATCGCCACATGAATACATTTGTGTCCACGTCACCATCTAATGATAATTAAACTTTAGAGATGTTGCCTAAAATATTTTCCTCACCATCTGCGCTTGCATCATCTGCGCTTGCACCATCAGTGCTTGTTCCCGGTTGTAGTTCGGGATTTTCCGGAATCTCTCGGTCTGGTGGTTGGAACGGCCTCAGAACGTCCCTCACCAGGTCTGCTCGCCCCATTCTTTCCAAGATCTCTTCAAGAAAGTCCAAGTTTTCCGGATCGATTTTGTCCAGTTGCATCAGCTTTTGGAAGACGTCAAAACCTTGATTGAGTCTTTCTGCAATACCTTGTGGAATCACATGGCTACAGTACAACTTCAAGAGCCTCTTTTCTTTCTTTGTCAGGGCATCAGAAATGCGCTGTAACATTTGCACGAAATCAAAGTGGTGTCTGTCAGCTTCTGTCACTCTAGATCTTCGTCGGACTGGAGCTGCCATTCTGAATGAAAAGTGACAAACTTTCAGTCTACACAGTTAAGGACATAGTAGTACAGTATTACTGGCTAACTTTTCGATTATAATTTATACCCAAATGCTGCTAGGTTTGACCAACTAACATGGTGGACAACAGGTTCGTCATAGTCAGGAGAGGAAAAACAAGTTTCTACCACCAAAACGAGAAATCTGACTTAAATCTGTGGACTGTACTCTACTCCATCTACAATAAATAAACCTTGTTGATGATAATGATGATGATGAATGGTTTATTCAAAATATAAATCATTCGCAGCCCGAAGGCTGAATTGGTGATTCATTACAAACTTTCTGAAACGTTGTTCTAACATGAGATATAAAACATTGATATCAGCATATTCTGGTAAAAACATAGTAACAAACACTTACATACATTGATTTCATTACATGTAAAGTTAAGCACCGAAATGAGAAATTATATCGTTATTTTAAAAGCCTTGTAGTGTTTACATACATGTATTGTCTTGGTAAATCTTCAAGACACCGACAAGGTACACGTGAGGTAGTTGTCTCTAAGTCTACTAGATCAAGAATTTGTTAGAACACATAAGGACCTTTTATCTCAGTCTCGTGCTTGTTTATATCACAACCGTTGCTCTTGTTTGTACCGAGCAAACAGTGGGTCGAAGTGCACCATGACGTGTACCAGCTTCGCGGTTCGTTTGTTCAAACTTAATGATTAACAAGTCATGCGGACGTGCCGAGGGGGTGGGGCCTTAGATCATCACACTGATAGGTGCCTGCTACGGGGGTGTGTAGCCTTAGATCATAACACTGGTAGGTGCATAAAACCAGGGGGGTCTTGCCTTAGATCATGGCAATGATAGTTGCCTGCCGTAAAGGGGAGGGGCCTTAGATCATGAAACTGATAGGTGCCTGCTTTAAACATTCTATCCATAGTGATAGGAGAGGGGGTGGTGACTCTAACCAGTGGTTTTCTTACGAGAACAAAAATTAGAAAAAAAGTGATCTCTACCAGTGCATTTCATGCAATGCTAGCTTTTCACGGTCTACTGGTTGAGCAAACAATCTTTCTCAGTGTTCATAAGGGGTCGAGAACTATTTTAGTTATATTAACACGTTTCTTTCACCCAAAAAATAATCTGACTGTAAAGTCTGCCCTACTCCATCCACTGTAAATAAACCTTGTTAGAACACATAAGGACCTTTTATCTCAGTCTCGTGCCCCCGCGCTTGTTTATATCACAAACTTTGCTCCTGTTTGTACTTAGCAAACAGTGGGTCTGAGTGCACCATGACGTCAGCGTACCAACTTCGGCTCGTTTGTTCAAACTTAATGATTAACAAGTCATGCGGACGTGCCGAGGGGTGGGACCTTAGATCATGACACTGATAGGTGCCTGCTACGGGTGTGTGTAGCCTTAGATCATGACACTGGTAGGTGCCTGATACCCGGGGTCTTGCCTTAGATCCTGACAATGATAGTTGCCTGCTATGAGGGGAGGGGCCTTGGCCTTAGATCATCACACTGATAGGTGCCTGCTTTCAACATTCTATCCACAGTGATAGGAGACGGGTCGGTGATTCTAACCAGTGGTTTTCTTACAACAACAAAAATTAGAAGAAAAAACATCAAAGTGATCTCTACCAGCGTATTTCATGCAATGCTAGCTTTTCACGACCTACTAAAAATTGCTCAACTAACCTTTCCCAGTGTTAATAAGGGGTCGAGAACTGGATATTTTTAGTCATATTTACGAGCCGTACACCCTTAAAAAACTTATCCTCCCAATACTGAATCAGTTGTGAAGTGTTATTTACGTTCCACTTGCCTTAACACGAAGTGTTACTAGTTCTCCAGCACGTAAAGTAGTGTACATTTCTCAAGAGTGGTTTCTGTAATTTGTCGAAAAAAATGGCGGCCTGGCTGTGCCACGTTTACAACATTCCTCACCTGTAGTGTAAACTTTAGCAGCAGTGAAGCGTGTTGGAAAACTCACCTGAGTGAAGTGACCGGGAGACTCACACCTTAAGATGGTAGACAGGAAAAAAAACAACAGAATATCCAAAATGGACTTCCTCTGATGTTGCTGATTTGCTGACGATTGACGCACTAGTCGACTAGTTATATAGTCAATATGGCGGGTGGAGAACAATGCCTGTCTGTTGGTTGTTGAACTTTGATCACCTGCCGGCCGTTAGACTGGTGGCGTGACGCAGTTTGTTTTCACGAACGCTGCTCAAAGATTGGCTACAGTGATCGCCCAAAGTACTTATGACTTGTCAAATGGCGTAAGTAGTATGAAGGTATAAAGTAAAAGTGACCTGTTGAAGTTTGTTTGTGTTCTACACATCACTTTTTTAGTATTAAGATGTGATATTGGTCACGTTTTCATTATAGTAAGATATTTTATTGTTACGTTTGCATGGAGTTATTATGTTTACATGTACCTTCGCAGAAGGAAAACATATTGCTATTGTTCTGTTTCTTCTTCTTCTCCAAACACATAAGGTGAGTGACCTGGACCAGGTTGTTGAACTTTGATCGCCTGCCGACCGTTAGACTGGTGACGTGACGCAGTTTGTTTTCACGCTGCTCAAAGATTGGTTACAATGATCCCCCAAAGTACTTATGACTTGTCAAATGGCGTAAGTAGTATGAAGGTATAAAGTATAAATGCTCTGTTGAAGTTTATTGGTGCTCTACGCATCACGTTTTAACTATAGTAAGATATGTTATTGGTATACGTTTGCATGGAGTTATTATGTTTACATGTATACTTTCGCAGATGTAGAACATATTGCTGTTGTTCTGTTTATTCTTCTGAAAAAACATAAGGTGAGTGACCTGGACTAGACGTCTGTCACCATTGTAACTGTCGCTGTAGCAGACACCCTGTGGTGTTGGGTTACGTTATGACATTATTTGTCAAGTTTGAGGGGCTGGTCCCCATTAAATGAATGTGTTTGAGTAAGAAAAAAACAAAGCAGGAGTTTATTAGGCTAGACAATGTGAAGATAAACATGATGTACTTGCTTTGCAAATGTTACCTCTAGTTACACTTTATTTTAACATTTACAGTAAAATATATCCTTATATCATAGGTACATAAACGATTGCATGGTACCATGTAAATAAGAGTAACAGCAATTTTAAGGTTCTACAGGCGTTTTTCTGGCCAATGGTCTGTAGGTGTCGTGTCAAACATAGTGCATCATTTTTCTAACGTCACTTCAAAAACACTAAATTAAACCAGGTGATTAATTATCAAACACTGTTAATAAAACTGTCATAACCCATATCTGTATAAATCACTCACCTAACGAGAAGTAACTGTACTGCAGATATTGATAAGTTGTTTGATCTAATAAAACTCTGGAAAGTAATAATGAGATCTATACATCAGCAACATTGTATCAACCTTCTAGAATAGAGTTGGTACTACTAAGTAAGTTATGGTAGAAAGGAAAAACTGGAGGGAAAAACAACAATGAGGTTTCGTCTAATTTGATTGAATACAGTAATACATTGCATGCAAATCTAGCCTACATCTGGATGCTGTTAAAACAATAGATTGTAGAAAAATTAGAAAAATTCAACAAACCACGGGCCTTGCAGACGTCGCCTTCCTTGGAGAGACAAAAAAGAGAGACGGGTCATTCCGGCTACAACTTTCAGTTATTTGTCGAGTGATCTGTGTGTAACAGACTCTTCCTGCTGATGAGACCGGCCCCAAGTGCAGCCCCCCTCCCACCACATCAACTCCTTGAAACAACAGTGTACAGGCGTGGCTGGTGATAAGAAGAAGCGGGCCCCCTAATACGGGGCCCTCGCCGGTAAGATTCAGACCGGATTGTGTTCCCATTTGTTTTTCTTTCTAATATGAATATGTTGTAACAATACTCTCCAGTCAAACCATTAATAGCGATCTTTCTTCTACGTTGTTTACATCATGCCGAGGCACACAAAAACACCACCTGGAAACAAAGATGCCAAAAAGCGCAAGTTTAGCTCGACAGGCTCACAGACTGACGAAGAACTGGACACTTCAGAGCCCGACATGAAGACCATCCTCAGTAAAATAAACGCACAGCTAGAAGACCTGACTAGCATCAAACAACAGGTGAGCAGAGATACTGTCAACATTGTTAACATTGCAAAGACTGCTCAGTTCTTGAATGAAGAAGTGTCTGTTCTAAAAGAAGAAGTGAAACAACTTTCGGAGAAAGTGAAAATATATGAAGAAAGACAGAACAAATATGAAAAAGACAAAATCAGTGCCCAGCACAAGCAAGTACAAATGGAAGCTCAGTCGAGAAGAGAGAACTTGATATTTTATAACGTTTCAGAGGAACCCATGGAAAAACCTAAACAATCCGAAAAGCTAATCACCCAGATTCTCATACATAACACCAAAATTCCTGAGGATGTCGTAAAAAAAATCAAGTTTCAGCGAGTACATCGACTGGGGAAAACCCGTATTGGTGATCAGGCAAAACCTCGGCCGATCATCGCAAAATTTGTCTGGTTTAAGGATCGTGAAGTGGTCAGACAAGCAGCTAGGAATCTGAAAGGAACGAACTTCGGAATCTCCGAGGACTTCCCAAGACCGATACGAGAGGTAAGGAAGAAACTTATGCCTGTCTTAAGGTCAGCGCGCGCCGCACAACCACCAAAGTTTGCCGTTCTTAACGTAGACCAGTTGTTTATCGACGGTGTACTCTACACCGGCCCAGAAGCCAACAGACCGTACACTAATACTAAATAGATGGTTTCGGTTCTAGATCTTGCTTGGACTTGATTATAGTTGAATCCTTTGAATGTACGTTTATTCGCTGTACTTAGTTTGTCTATTTATTTACTTATATTGTTTCATTATGTCATGTAAATTTTTTTTTTGTTTCCACGGATCCGATTTCATGCTTAGTACTTGACATTATTTTCATTCTTTTTCTTAATGAATCAAAACAAAGGCGAAAATCTCCCCCCTTTCTGTGACATGAACACCAAGATTGGTTCTTATAATGCAAATGGTCTTGCAAACTCTCGTAAAAGAAGAGAGGTTTTAAATTGGCTTAAAGAAAAATCACACGATATAATATGTTTACAAGAAACCCATTCAGTACTTAAAGATGAAATGACTTGGAAACAGGAATGGGGCGGGACAATCGTCTTCAATCACGGGACAACAAATCAACGCGGAGTTTTGATATTATTTAAAGAAAATCTCAACTTTACCATCAATTATTCTATGAAAGATGATGATGGGCGATTTTTGATACTAGACCTATCTGTAAATGATCTGCATTTTTGTATTTGTAATCTGTATGCACCAAACACAGATGACCCTAACTTTTTTGATAACATAGAAAAATTGATTGTCAACCTGAAATTAAATCACAGTAATTATGTTATCGTTGGAGACTTCAACACGGTACAGAATGCGACTTTGGATAGAGCGGGACAAAACCCAGTAATATACCACCCAAATGCACAACGAAAAATAAACGAACTGATGTTTGCTTTAGACTTGGTAGATATTTGGAGACATAAACACCCTCACACAGTCAGGTTTACTTGGCGAAGAGGAAGGCAAGCGAGCCGTCTGGATTATTTTTTGATATCTTTTTCACTTCTGGTGGATATTTCAAATATAAAAATTTTAGACAGACTCAAATCCGATCATAAATTTATTTCACTTGATATCCCAAACATAAGGCGTACGCGTGGAAAAAATTACTGGAAGTTGAATCAAACACTATTAAAGGATAAAAACTTTCTGAAGAAAACTGAAAAATTTATAGAGGAGTTTTTTCGATTTAATGTAGGCACGACTGATCCGTTAACGGTTTGGGACGCCTTCAAGTGTTGCTTTAGAGGACATTGCATCCAATTTGCCTCTGCGAAACGAAAAGCTTTTATCTCAAAAGAAAATGATCTTCAAAAACGGATAGACCAGCTAACCGTGATAATAGATGAGACTGATTTGCCGTCACAATCTGTTCTTGACGAACTTAGTGTACTGCAGAGTGAATTAGAAGAATTATATGAACAGAAAACGGACCAGCTGGTATATAAACAAAGAGCTGATTGGATGGAATTTGCTGACAGGTGTACCAAACAATTCCTTGATCTTGGTCGACGAAATTGTTGTAAGAAAAATGTTATGAATTTAAATACATCTGACGGGGAAAATATTCAGGAACCCTCGCGTGTTTTGGAAGGAATTAGAACTTTTTATCATTCCCTTTACTCCTTTAAAAACCCTCCTGAAGATCTTGATGATACAAATTGTGATCCCTTCTTTCCAAAGGATAATTATGTTCTTTTAAATACTGAACAAAAAAATTCCTGTGAAGGACTAATTACAGAAAAGGAGCTGTGGGAAGCGATCAATAGCTTTAAAGATGGCAAAAGCCCAGGTCTGGATGGGATCCCGATTGAAGTATATAAGATTTTTTTTTCTAATTTAAAGCATCCCATGTTACACTGTTTTAATTACGCATATGAAAATGGTAATTTGTCAGAATCACAGAGGGAAGGACTAATCACTCTTCTATTAAAACAAGATGGCGACGGTCAGTATAAGGATCCGACAATACTTAACAACTGGAGACCCCTATCGCTGTTGTGTTGTGATGTACGCATACTATCAAAAGTAATCTCACTCAGGATGAAAAAGGTTATCGGGAGTCTAATAAATAAAGATCAAAGCGGATTCTTACAAAATAGATTTATAGGTGAAAACATCTCCCAAATTCTTGAAATTATTCAATACTATGAAAATGAAAGATTACCAGGTATGATTTTCATAGCTGATTTCGAAAAGGCTTTCGATAAGCTTCGATGGGATTTCTTGTTTAAGACTTTAGATTGTTATGGTTTTGGAAAATCATTTATCAGCTGGGTTTCTGTTCTCTATAAAGACATTACAAGTAGAGTGATAAACAATGGTTATATTTCTGCCCCCTTTTCCCTACTGCGTGGAGTTCGTCAAGGTTGCCCGCTCTCGCCGTACCTCTTTATAATATGTGTTGAACTCCTGGCCACGAAAATTAGATCAAACAACACAATAGAGGGATTAACGATGCATGGAGTTGAAATTAAGGTATCCCAATTTGCAGACGACTCAAATTTTCCATTGCAGCCGACATTACCATCTCTCTTTGCCCTAACAAATGACTTAAATAATTATTCAAAAATTTCTGGATTGGTACCAAACTATAAAAAATGCAAAATACTAAGAATAGGAACTTTAAGGAATACTAACTTTACCTTGCCATGCAATCTCCCTATTGTATGGACAGATGGACCGGTAAAAATGCTCGGAGTTGGGATCACCGGAGACATAAATAAACTTACAGACAATTATCAAGATAGGTTAACTAAAATTGATAGAACCCTCCAGCCTTGGAAAATGATACCCATGACACTTTATGGTAAGATCACCCTCATTAATACCCTTGTGGTCTCGCAATTTACCCACTTATTTTTGTCTCTACCATCCCCCGGAAAAACTTTTTTCCAAACATATGAGCAAATAATTTTTAAATTCATATGGAATGGGAAACCTGAAAAAATTAAACGCAAAATCCTTTATAATACGTATGACAAAGGAGGTTTAGGACTAATACATTTACCTACATTTGACCTTACTCGAAAGGCTTCTTGGGTTCCAAGATTATTCTCCCAGGATGACTCAAGTCGTAAATCCTTCTTAGATACATCGTCCGGGATATTTAGTAGACATTTGTACCCGTTTTTACAACTGTCTTTGGGGAAAGATAGCGCAACTTTCATGCCACCTTTTTGTTCTCTGAGTGATACACTTTGTAAAAAGATATCCACTGATCACATGAATAATGTTTTTAATAGGCTACATGTTTCTCCTAATCCCTTTTTTAAAGATGTTCTTAAAGCATGGCTTTCTTTCCAATTTAAACCTCCTGAAACCGTACAAGAGATACAATCACAACTCTTATGGTGCAACTCATGTATTGTAATTGAAAATACGCCTATTATATGGGAAAAACCTCTTAAACATGGAATCTTCTTCATTAATGACCTTTTGGATACTAATGGACGGTTTTTATCTTACAATGGCCTTCTTGCTAAATTCGGTACAGCATTTGATAAGCTAGAGTACAATCAGATATTATCGGCAATACCGCGAAACTGGAAGAAAAAGATGTTAGAGAAGACACCAGTAATAGGCCCTATCTTACCTCATATAGCAAATTACGTATGGTTGAAGGGAACTAAAATAAACAAAATCATCTATAAATCTTTTCTGCAATCAGAAAATAGTGCTGCAAACCCACTGAACATACAAAGACACTGGGAGGATGAATTTAATATAATTATACCGTGGAAATGGGTTTTTAAATTAATTTATGCCGTGACTATATGCCCGAAACTAAGAATTTTTCAATACAAAATGTTGCACAAATTGTTAGCCACAAAGAAAATGTTACATATTTGGAAAATTCTAAGTAGCCCTAATTGTGTATACTGTGAGGAAGTAGAGACCATTAGGCACTTATTCTGGGACTGTCCGAGAGTTGTTACATTTTGGACCGATGTAGAAATATGGTTTAAAACAACAGTAAATAAGACCTTACATCTGGACTTCCAGAAAATTATTTTAGGTGACATATCTGAAAATTGTAATGTAATCGAGAATTTGTTAATTCTAGTGGCCAAACATTATATTTTCATACAGAGAGACAAAAAACTAGTTGTAAATCATTACATTTCGTATGTAAAGAGATATTACAAGACAGAATATATGATAGCAGAGAGAAGAAACAAATTAGATATTCATTTTCGTAAATGGGAGGCTTTCCCATTAAACATTGTTAATTAGTACGCTGTTATCTTCCATTTGTTCTGCTTCTTCTCAGCCTGTCTATATTACCTGTCATGTATTATCTATCTGTTGTTGACATTTTGTTATTTACGTTCCAATTATGGAGTTTTGTTGCCATTATTTACTTCTTCTTATTGTCTCTCCTGTTGTTGCCTAATTAGTTGATTTACATATATATATATATATATATATATATATATATTATTGACTTTGGTTGCTATTATTTCAAGTTTCATCCTACTGTATATTCATATTGTTCTGTCATCTGTATTATAGTAGATCAAGTACTATTATTTCGAGGTTTTTTCCCTGCTGTTATCCTTGTTTTATCTCGATTGTATTTTTGGATCCGTGGATTATTTCTCTGTTACCATTACGTTATTACTTTTTGCTTTGTTCATGTCTTGTCTGTATATGTTTTTGTATTTCGAAATACCAATAAAAATTTAAAAAAACAAAAAAAAAAACAATAGATTGTAAAGCATTTCTGTTCACATATGCTCAGCAACATGCTAGGAACATCAAAGCATTAAAGTCACAGATAACGAGGAAAAACAGTCACTGAATGTCTGTCCCAATCAGTCAGTACCAGCTGCCCTTCCGGTCCCACGGCCACGCCTTCTCCAGGAAACCCAGTATCCACGGTCCGGACATACTCGCCTTGACGTGTGTACATCTGTACCCTCTTGTTCCCAAAGTCCGCCACGATGATGTGACCCGAGCTGTCTGTACAGATACCGCGGGGAGACCGTAGTTGACCTTCACCACTTCCCCAACCTCCAAACTTCAGCAGGAACTTCCCAGACTCGTCATACATGTAGACAGAATCAGTGACCGGGTCCGACACCAGGATGTTTCCTTCCCCGTCTACAGTGATGTACCACGGGTATTTCATCTCACCCCCTGGATGTCCGAACCTTCGCACCAGAGAGCCGTCCGGACGGAACACCTGAACTTCACCACGGTCTCCATCAGTCACCAGGATGTGGTTATTGCGCATGTCCACCGCAATCCCGCGGACATACCTGCTCTTCTGAAGGACAAACTGTGTCATGGCGGTCCCGTCCGTGCTGTACTGTACAACATGCTCGGCGGATTCACCTTCCCCCACTACCCACAGTGTGCCGTCACCATCCATAGAAACATCATGTGGCTTCATGTCCCTGTCCTCTGTACCCGGTACGACTGTTGGGAAGTGGCGGAGGTAAACCCCCTCTGTGTTGTGGACTTGGACTCGTGCGTTGCCTCCATCAGCCACAAATATCTCGTTACTAGACGACACCACAACGCTGCGTGGGCCCCGAAATTTCCCGGGTTTTTCCCGCCGTAAGTGATCTTACCCTGTTTGAAGTCTCCAGTAGTACGAGATGCCGCTCCCTCTGCCCCTGCTGACGTGGGTCGCTTTTCCTCGGTTCGTTGCGTCGCAGGTTTGTCCTCCCCTTTTTCCCTTTCCGCGCGCTTGCCTGCGTCTTTTGCAGCCGAAACTTCACTTGCTTTTTTACCCACGTCTCCTTCTCCCCTTGCAGCGCCCTCGCCACCCGCTAGGTGTGTCTGTGTAGCTACATCTGTTTTCTCGACTTGTGCCGACCAGCCACCAGGCGGCTTCTCTCCCCTGTACTCCGTCATCTGAGAGGTGACCTGCTTAGCGGCTTTCTCAGCGTCCTCAAGGGCCTGCTGGAGCTTCTTCTCAAGAACTGCTTTCGACTCAAGGGCTTCCTTCAACCTGTTCTCTGAAATGGTCAGCTTGGAGCGCAAGGTCATGAACGTGTTGGAATCCACCTCTGCCTTCTTGAGGTTTCGGATGAGCTGCTTGATCTCTTGTTCTCTGAGCTGATCCTTCTGCTTCATGTCTTGTTCTCTGAGCTGATCCTTCTGCACCAGAGCCTGGACCAGGCTATAGGAGAAGCCCTGGTACTCCAGACTCTCGGCCACCTGCAGATGGAGGGGCAGGGCGTCCGAGAATAGGTTCAGAGCGGACAGGCGGGTCCAGTTCTTGGGCGCCCTCTGCTGCTTGGTCCGGGTACTGCCCACCTCGATGTCATCGACGGTACCCTGTCTCGTGAAATCTGTGAAGCAAAAAATATTTTGTACATTACTAGACTCATTATCTAATGCGCTGCTCAAAATGGTTATTATTGTTAATAGAAGCCTAAATAGTTGTAAATTGACTTCTGAAATGAAAATATTTAAAGTCGTGCTGTTTTCGAATGTTAAAATCTTTCAATAAACGTGTGAATGACTACTGAAGATTCAATTTTACATACCGTTGAAAAGCGCCCCCTGTGTGACTTCGATTGGTGTTTCAGCATCGATCTGCAGTGACGTGACGCCCATGAACACAAGCCTAGGGTCGGAGTAATTCGCCATGAGCCTTAGCACCGCTGTGCTCTCCCGCGGTATGGTGTAGTGCATCAGGATGCTTCTCTTTTTCCTGTAACCTCTGAACTTGACCTGTGACCTCCTAGTTCCACATAGTGATGCCAGGTTGTGCCTATAACGGTCGATGGTTTCCTGGATCATGCGTGTCAGACCGTGAACCACCAAGTACACGTTGGACGATGAGTCTGGAAATATTATTTTAAAAGCAATGTAAAAGCATAATGGAAACATTGCTTTTGTGTAAACCCAATAAGTCCTACAGATACATATTAAAAAAAAAAGAAATCCTAACAACTCTACCAAAAAGCACCTATGAAAAGGGTAAAGCAATACATACATCTGTGTTCGATCATGTCAAGGAAATCTGTTTCTGTAGGTTTCTGAAGGCTTAAAAATCGCCACATGAATACATTTGTGTCCACGTCACCATCTAATGATAATTAAACTTTAGAGATGTTGCCTAAAATATTTTCCTCACCATCTGCGCTTGCATCATCTGCGCTTGCACCATCAGTGCTTGCACCATCAGTGCTTGTTCCCGGTTGTAGTTCGGGATTCTCCGGAATCTCTCGGTCAGGCGGTTGGAACGGCCTCAGAACGTTGTTTACCAGGTCGGGTCGCCCCATTCTTTCCAGGATTTCTTCAAGAAAGTCCAAGTTTTCCGGATCGATTTTGTCCAGTTGCATCAGCTTGTCGAAAACGTCAACCGCTTGAGTCAGTCTTTCTGCAATACCTCTTGGAATTACATGTCGACAATACAATTTCACGAGATTTGTTTCTTCTATTGTCAGTTCATCAGATATGCGCTGTAACATTTGCACGAAATCAAAGTGGTGTCTGTCAGCCTCTGTTACTCGAGATCTTCTTCGGACTGGAGCTGCCATTCTGAAACGACGCGACAAGTTGTCAATCTACAAATTAAGTACAGTACTGGCTATAATTTATACCCACAGTCAAATGTTGCTAGGTTTGACCAACTAACATGGTGGACAACAGGTACGTCATAGTCAGAAGAGGAAACACAAGTTTCTACCACCAAAATATGAAATTCGACTTTTAAATCTGTGGACTGTGCTCTACTCCATCTACAGTAAATAAACCTTGTTGATGATAATTATGATGATGAATGGTTTTTTCAACATATAAATCATTCGCAGCCCGAAGGCTGAATTGGTGATTCATTACAAACTTTCTGACACGTTGTTCTAACATGAGATATAAAACATTGATATCAGCATATTCTGGTAAAAACATAGTAACAAACACTTACATACATTGATTTCCTAACATCTAAAGTTAAGCACCAAAATGAGAAATCATATCGTTATTTTAAAAGCCTAGTAGTATTTACATACATGTATTATCTTGGTAAATCTTCAAGACACCGACAAGGTACACGTGAGGTAGTTGTCTCTAAGTCTACTAGATCAAGAATTTGTTAGAACACATAAGGACCTTTTATCTCAGTCTCGTGCTTGTTTATATCACAACCTTTGTTCTTGTTTGTACCGAGCAAACAGTGGGTCAGAGTGCACCTTGACGTCAGGTTGCCAGCTTCGGCACGTTTGTTCAACCTTAATGATTAACAAGTCACGCGGACGTGCCAAGAAGGCGGGGCCTTAGATCCTGACAATGATAGGTGCGTACTATACCAGGGGGTCTTGCCTTAGATCATGACACTGACAGGTGCCTGATACCAGGGGGTCTTGCCTTAGATCATGACACTGACAGGTGCCTGATACTAGGGGGTCTTGCCTTGACACTGACAGGTGCCTGATACCAGGGGGTCTTGCCTTAGATCATGACACTGACAGGTGCCTGATACCAGGGGGTCTTGCCTTAGATCATGACACTGATAGGTGCCTGCTTTAAACATTCTATCCATAGTGATAGGAGAGGGGGTGGTGATTCTAACCAGTGTTTTTTTACCACAACAAAAATTAGAAGAAAAACATAAAAGTGATATCTATCAATGTATTTCATGCAATGCTAGCTTTTCACGACCTACTAAAAATTGCTCCAACTAACCTTTCCCAGTATTAATAAGGGGTCGATATTTTAGTCATATTTACGAGCTGTACACCCTTTAAAACTTATACTCCTACTACAGAATCAGTTGTCAAGTGTTGTTAACGTTCCACTCGCCTCAACACGAAATGTTACTAGTTTTCCAGCACGTAAAGTAGCATACATTTCTCAAGAGAGGTTTCTGTCATTTGAAAAAAAATGGCGGCCTGGCTGTGCCACGTTTACAACATTCCTCACCTGTAGTGTAAACTTTAGCAGCAATGAAGCGTGTTTGAAACTCACCTGAGTGAAGTAACTGAAAGATGGACACCTTAGGATGGTAGAGAGAAACAAAAAGCCAGAATATCCAAAATGGACTCCCTCAGTTGTTGCTGATTTGCTGACGATTGACGCACTAGTCTACTAGTTATATAGTCAATATGGCGGGTGGAGAACAATGCCTGTCTGTTGGTTGTTGAACTTTGATCACCTGCCGACCGTTAGACTGGTGGCGTGACGCAGTTTGTTTTCACGAACGCTGCTCATAGATTGGTTACAATGATCCCCCAAAAGTACTTATGACTTGTCAAATGGCGCAAGTAGTATGAAGGTTTGAAGTATAAATGCTCTGTTGAAGTTTATTAGTGCTCTACGCATTACGTTTTTATTATAGTAAGATAATTATTGGTACGTTTGCATGGAGTTATTATGTTTACATGTACCTTCGCAGAAGGAGAACATATTGGTTTTATTCTGTATCTTCTTCTTCTCCAAACACATAAGGTCAGTGACCTGACGGCTGTCACCATGGTAACTGTCGCTGTAGCAGACACCCTGTGGTGTTGGGTTACGTTATGACATTAGTCTGTCAAGCCGGAGGGGCTGGTCACCATGTTAATAAATGTGTTTGAGTAAGGATAAACAAAGCAGTAGTTTGTTATGCTAGATCGTGTGAAGGTAAACGTGTCATTGATGTATTTCCTTTGCAAACGTTTCTGGTTACACTTTATTTTAAGATTTACAGTAACATATATCATATCATAGGTACATAAACGATTGTATGGTATCATGTAAGAAAAGAGTAAAAACAATTTTAAGATTCTATAGGCGTTTTTCTCGCCATTGGTCTGTAGGTGTCGTATCAAATATAGTGCATCATGTTTCTAAAGTCACATACAAAAACACTAAATCATACTAGGCGATTACTTACTTATCAATCACTGTTAATAAAACTTGCATAACCAATATCTGTATAAAATACTCACCTAACAGAAGTTATTGTACTGAAGATATTGATTATTTGTTTGATCTAATAAAACTCTGGTAAGTAATAATGAGGTCTATACATCAGCAACATGGTATCAACCTCCTAGAATGGAGTTGGCACTAAGTTATGGTACAAAGAAAAATAAGTGGAGGGAGAAACAACAATGAGGGTTCGTCCTATTTGATTAAATACACTAATACATTGTATACAAATCGTGCTTGCATCTGGATACTTTTAAACAATAGATTGTATGTAAAACATTTCTGTTCACATATGCTCAATAACATGCTTGGAATCCTAGAGCATAAAAAAATCTACGATAACTGGGAAAAACAGTCACCGAATCATTACCCAAATCAGTCAGTACCAGCTGCCCTTCCGGTCACACTGAATCACTACTCGTAAATAGTAAGGGCTGGTAGAGGCTATCATGAGCCCCCCTCCCCCCATACACAATGTTACAGCCCCTTGGCTAAAAACCTTTCACACACAAACTACTAGAACTAAAACGCTTGTGAATTTCCGGAGTATTTTTAGCGTGTAAGTGGTGAGATTTGTGGCATAAAACAAGAGAAAAGAAAAAACGTAATCCGTGTGAAAGTACTGCCCTATCAGGCTTTACGAACCATTCCTGTCGCGTTGCCAAAAACAGAAAAAGAACGAAAGGAATTTAAAAAAAAAAGAATCTTGTGGCACATCTCTTACCACCATGTTCGCCACAGGACAGTTAGAGAGCTCTATTTTTCTAGCCGAACTTTTGTACAATCTGGCTCTTGTCTAGGCAGTGCTTTCACTTGCGACCCGACTGTTGTGTTCACACTATGCACAACACAAAACAATCTCCGCGTATAGCCCCCGGTAGCCACAGTGTAGCCACTTTCGAAAGTAAGTTTGTTGTGTGCCTTTGTGTATGGAAGAACGTAAACAGTTTGCCACTACTCGTGATCGTTTTGCAATTCTGAGAAACGGAGAGATTACGGACATGACAAAGACTTCAGAGATACTGTGAGCATCACTAACAATAATGTGTTTGTTCCAATGTCGATAAATACGCACTGGAACTGGACAGGATTTTGTTGGAGCAAAACATTGAATCCTCTTGTGCATCTAAGATACTGATAATGAGCAAGAAATGTTTGTATTAGCTGCCCTTGTAAAAAAATTTGCCGGCGCCTTGCCTGTATTTGTGTATTTTTATTTGTATACAATTCTTATGTATTGGAAAGTTGATTTTTTTGGCGACGCCTCTGGGGCGTAGCCATTTTCTGAGAACTGTAGCTCGGCAAGATGCGAAGGTCATGAATTAAGGATTTTAATGGAGGTTAAATGCTGGTGGGTATGGTTGTTGTATGGTAAATGTTGATAGTGTTGTGAGGGAAACTGCAAAGCCAGCATGTTGGGAGTTTTGTGTGTGCAGCTACATGTATAGCAAACATTACAGCCAGTATGTGGGTTTGACAATGTGAGAGGTATAACACCAAGACTGAACAAGACAGTACAGGACCATTATGCTTTCTTACATCAGGAAATCTAGTTGCACTTGAGCAGTTTTCTACTGAAATGTATACAGGTGAGGCATCACCGATTTAGTCAATTGGTTCTCGGATTCGCCGGCTTAATTTTTTCTGATTTGCAGAGAAAAAATTCTGGTTCCGAATCAACGCCAAATGGCCCCAACACTTGAAGAAAGTCCTTTGCTTCCTAGTTGTTACTGTTTTTCCATCGATCAATGGAATGGTTTGATTAAAACTCAAAATTCATTGTTAAAATTATAAGCCAGCCTGGTATGTTGACTTCATGGCTCCTATTGTAGCATTTGAGGATATAATAGGATGCCTAGGCCTTTTTTTTTTTACACTGTCGCTTCATATTGTTTTCTAAAAAAATCCGAGAACCAACAAATTACATGTAAATTGGTGTGGGCTAATGTTATAGAAGAGGAAGGCCCAACTTCGCTTGGTTTAGTGTGATGTAAAATATTTACAAATTATGATTGAAATTCAACTGGAGATGCCAACAAGTTTTACATTCAAAAGGCATAATATCTTGTTCTCTGAGAACACTTCAAGGCAGCGGTATGCCTGTACACAACTGTATTGTTTTCAATGGAAAAATACTCAAAGCTTCAATTGCTTCAGTGCATCTCCCATCATCATTTAACATTTTGGCAACACCCCTTGGGGCGGTGCCATTTTGCTGGTGGTATTTCTACTTAAGCCTGTGGTGCCTGGAATTTTCTGGAAAAAAAATCTGACTCTTTCTAGGATGGCTGGGCTAGCAAATTGTTGAACTGTTCACATGGTACAGAATGGCGGTGTGCAAGATTTAAAATGGCCATCTCCTAGTTTCAAGATGGCCGTCGGTACATGGGTTTTCCTTTTATTCTCGTAGACCATAGTGTGGCGTGGATGTTCTATATGTCATGACGATGTCAGTGTTCTAGAGAAATGTCTCAATTCTTATAGTTTCTCTCTGGGACAGGAAAAACAACTTGATGTACATCAAAATGCTGTTGATTGTACAGATCTATGTACAGTGTGGGGATACAGTGCAACAAATGGTTGCCCCCCTCCCCCATTTTTTGGTCAAATAAAGTCTCGGCCAGAGATATAAATGTGTATAACAGCTTGCCTCTCGTGTTTTTTCTGTTCTGTTGTTTTTTTGTCTGTTTTTGCCTCCTGAATTCTTCACTTGTTTCCAAATTCTTCCTGCATGACTGTTAGTAGTAGTAGTAAGGCCACACCAATTTTATTTGTAGCTTCTCAAATTTTTTCTGAAAAAATATAAAGCAACAGGGTGAAAAAAAACAGGCCTGGGCATCCTATTATAGCCACAAATGTTAGAATAGGTGCCATGAAGTCAACACAAAAGACGGGGTTAAAATTAAACAATAATTAATATTTTCAACTTTTAATCAAACCACTGCATTGGTAGATGTAACAACTAGGAAGAAAAGGACTTCCTCCAACTGTTGGAGGCAAAATATGAGCATTTTTGAGTAGATTCAGAACCAGAATATTTTTTTTTTTTTTGCAAATCAGAAAAAAATGAACAGGCGAATCTGAGAAGCAACAAATTAAATCGGTGTGGCCTAAAGGTACATTTAGGAACATAGTCTGGTGACCAAGTCACATTGGCACAGTTATTAGCTACATTGTATGATTGTTTTACCTACCCAGTCCTAATATTAGTAGCATAGGCCTTTTTTCTCACAATACGTCCTTCCAACTGACTTTTCAGCAAGCCCAAATTAATTAAAATGCGTCCTTCCTCTCTGAAGTTTTTTTAAAACAAAGACATCCCTGCAGTTCCAGAATGAACTAGGAGGCGCAGTTGCACACCCAATTTTATAAGTCTGAATCAACCAGTGTAATGACTGTGACGTCATGTAAAACACTTGTACATGAAGTTGTTTTAAAAAGCAGATTATTGCCTTTGCCCAGTCGACGAACAAAGAACCTACAATTACAGACAGAACGTCAGAAGAAGAAGAGAAAACACATACATACAACGAAAAAGGCACGAAGTAAGGGTAACTATAAAGGTAATAAGCGAAGCAAATGCATAAAGTTCACCTTCACATGGTGTAGCCTAACAAAGTACTGCTCTGTTAATTTCTACTCAAACGCATTCATATATTTGGTAACCTACCCCTCTAACTCTGTCCTGCGACAACATGTAATCCAACACCACAGGGTGTCTGCTACAGCAACAGTTACCATGGTGACAGCCGTCTGGTTTATAGGTTGTTGACTTTAGTTGTTTAGAAAAGAAGAAAAGGAAGAAGTAGAAACAGAGCAAAAACAATATGTTTTCCCTCTCCGAAGGTAAACATAATAAGAGATCTTGATAACAGGTTCTATGGTGTAATGGTTAGCACTCTGGACTCTGAATCCAGCGATCCGAGTTCAAATCTCGGTAGATCCAAATGGTTTTGTTGACTTTTTAAAACGAACTTAACTTTCCCTTTTGAATACTTTATAACCTTTTTAGGCACTAAAGTAGTTTTTAATATTGTAGTGTAGTTTATCCGATAGATAGGGAATTCCCTTTCCAGACATTTTATGTAAATGTCATAGTAAAGATTAGAATTCAGGACAATAAAAGCAGTCTTGGGTATTGCTGCAGTCTTGTAGTTTAATTAATTAGTTACGTGCAGTTATATCAATTATGTTTACCTTTATAGAAGGAAAACATAAAATTGTTTGTGCTCGGTTTCTTCTTCTCCAAACAAATAAGGTCAATGATCTGAACCAGACGGCTGTAAGCATGGTAACTGGTGCTGTAGCAGACACCCTGTGGTGTTGGGTTACATTATGTGACAAGTAAGAGGGGCTTCATCGTCGTCATATATTATGAATGTGTTTGAGTAAGAAAAAACAGAGCAGTAGACCTTATGCTAGACCATTGAAGGTAAACAATACCTATTTGTAAATGTTACCTTATAGTTACACTTTATATCAGCATTTCACATTAAAATATATGATTATAGCAAGTACATAAAGGACATCATGTAATCATGTGAGAACAACAATTATAAGGCTCTTTTAGACGCTAATGATCTGTAGGTGTCGTATTAAACAGACTACATAATTTTTCTCCAACGTCACTTACAAAAACACTAACGTTAAATTATACGAGGCAATTACTTGTCAAGCAGTGTTAAAAAAACTACATACGAATAAAATACTCAGCTAACAAGATGTAATTGTACTGCAGATCTTGATTATTTGTTTGACCTAGCAAAACACTGGTAAGTGATAATGACATCTAATATACATCAGCAACATGGTATCAACCTTCTAGAATAGAGTTGGTACTTATGATACAAAGGGAAATAGCTGAAGGTTTCGTCTGATTTCATAACATACAGTATTACATTGTACACAAATCGAGCCTATATCTAGATACTGTTCAAAGAATAGATTGTAAAACATTCTGTTCACATATGCTCAGCAACATGATAGTAATCCTGAAGCATTAAAAATCACACATAATTAGGGAAAACAGTCACTGAATGTCTGTCCAAATCAGTCATTACCAGCTGCCCTTCCGGTCCCACGGCCACGCCTTGTACCCCAAACCCAGTATCCACGGTCCGGACATACTCGCCGTGACGTGTGAACATCTGTACCCTCTTGTTCCCAGAGTCCGCCACGATGATGTGACCCGAGCTGTCTGCACAGATACCGCGAGGATCGCAAAGTTGACCTTCACCACTTCCATAACCTCCAAACTTCAGCAGGAACTTCTCGGACTCGTCATACATGTAGACAGAATGAGTTTCCCAGTCCGAAACCAGGATGTTTCCTTCCCCGTCCACAGTGATGTACAACGGGAATCTCATCTCACCCCCTGGATGCCCGAACCTCCGCACCAGAGAGCCGTCCGGACGGAACACCTGAACTTCCTTACGGTCTCCATCAGTCACCAGGATGTGGTTATTGCGCATGTCCACCGCAATCCCGCGGTAATGATACTTGCTCTTCTGAAGGTCAAACTGTGTCATGGCTGTCCCGTCCGTGCTGTATTGTACAACATGCTCGGCTGATTCACCCTCCCCCACTACCCACAGTGTGCCGTCACTATCCATAGAAACATCATGTGGCCTCATGTCCCTGTCCTCTGTACCCGGTACGACTGTTGGGAAGTGGCGGAGGTAAACCCCCTCTGTGTTGTGGACTTGGACTCGCCTGTTACCGTAATCAGTCACAAATATCTCGTTACTAGACGACACCACGACGCCGCGTGGGGACCGAAATTTCCCAGGTTCTGATCCCCTCCCGCCGTAAGTGATCTTACCCTGTTTGAAGTCTCCAGTAGAACGAGGTGCCGCTCCCTCTGCCCCTGTCAACGTGGGTCGCTTTTGCTCTGCTTGTTGCGTCGCAAGTTTGTCCTCCTTTTTATCCCTTTCCGCGCCCTTGTCGGCGTCTTTTACAGCCGATTTCTCACTTGCCTTTTCACCCACGTCTTCTTCTCCCTTTGCAGTACTCTCGTCACCCGCTAGGTTTGTCTGTGTAGCTACATCTGCTTTCTCGACCTGGTCCGACCAGCCACCAGGAGGCTTCTCTCCCCTGTACTCCTGTGACCAGCCGCCAGGTGGTTTCTCTCCCCTGTACTCCGTCATGTGAGAGGTGACCTGCATAGCGGCTTTCTCGGCGTTCTCAAGGGCCTGCTGGAGCTTCTTCTCAAGAACTGCGTTCGTCTCAAGAGCTTCCTTTAACCTGTTCTCTGAAATGGTCAGCTTGGAGCGCAAAGTCATGAACGTCTTGGAATCCACTTCTGTCTTCTTGAGGTTTTGGATGAGCTGCTTGATCTGTTGTTCTCTGAGCTGATCCTTCTGCTTCATCTCTAGTTCTCTGAGCTGATCCTTCTGTACCAGAGCCTGGACCAGGCTATAGGAGAAGCCCTGGTACTCCAGACTCTCGGCCGCCTGCAGATGGAGGGGCAGGGCGTCCGAGAACAGGTTCAGAGCGGACAGGCGGGTCCAGTTCTTGGGCGCCCTCTGCTGCTTGGTGCGGGTACTGCATCCGACCTCGATGTCATCAACGGTCTGCTGTGTCTTGATATCTGTGAGGGAAAAAGATTTTGCACATTATTAGACTCATTTATTTGATATGCTCTTCAAACCAGATTCTATTGAAAATTAAAGACTAAATCAAATTACAGTTTTGAGAGTAGAAGTCGAGCGTACATGAAATGCTAATGTCCTCTGAATCGAAGACATTTAGAGACTTGCTCCTTTTTAAATGTTGATATGCTCAAATGAATGTGTCAAGAAATACTACAGGTCGAGTTCTACATACCGTTGAGAAGCTCCGTCTGTGTGACTTCGATTGGTGTTTCAGCATCGATCTGCAGTGACGTGACGCCCATGAACACAAGTCTTGGGTCGGAGTTATTCGCCATGAGCTTTAGCACCGCTGTGCTCTCCCGCGGTATGGTGTAGTGCACAAGGATGCTGTTGCCTCCCCTGTAACCTCTGAATATAACCTGTGAGCCCTCAATGCGACACAGCGATCTTAGGTTGTATCTATGGCGATCTACGGTTTCCTGGACCATGCGTCTTTCACCTTGAATGACAAAGTAGGCTTCGGCTGTTTCCCCTGTAAATATTTAATGGGGAACCATTATTTGTATTACTTCCTGATTAAGGCATTTTCTTTCTTACACAAAATTGAAGTTTAGGACTACAGTATATACCGAAGAGATAACAATATCCAAGATGACTACAAACGTCTTCTTATTTAAAACAAAGTGACTGTCATGTTTATACCTCTGAAACTAAGACAACCCCGTCCGTCTATTTGATGAAAGAAAGCGACGTTATATCCTTCTGTTCTCCCATTTATGTCTTCATCTTTAGTGAAAGGTTTTTAACAGCGCACAATGAATATTATACTGTATTGTGTTTAATGAGAAATGTCACCCGAGGTATCCGAACATCTAAAAAAAAACTATATTAACTCACCATCAGTGCTTGTACCATCAGTGCTTGTTCCCGGTTGTAGTGCGGGATTTTCCGGAATCTGTCGGTCAGGCGGTTGGAACGGCCTCAGAACGTTGATTACCAGGTCTGGTCGCCCCATTCTTTCCAAGATCTCTTCTAGAAAGTTTAAGTTCTCCTTGTTTATTTTATCTAGTTCTTGAAGCTTCTGGAAAACTTCGATCGCTCGTTCGAGTTTTTCAGCTCTGCCTCTTGGAATGTGCTCAATACAATAGAACTTCAACAAATTCGTTTCTTCCGTTGTCAGGGCCTCAGAAATACGATGTAAAGTTTGCACGAAATCAAAATGGCGTCTGTCAGCCTCTGTTACTCCTGTATTTGCCATTCTAAAACGAAGTGACACTATGTTAGTTTTTTTTTCTTTACACCTGTGAAATGGCTCTGGCATAATTTCTGACTGCAATTTACTGCATAAACAAATTTAAATTTACCTGACACCTTCCAGGTCTAGTCATCTAGCAAGGAGGACAATACTTCATGTTGTTAAAAGGCCTTCCTTAATTTCGAGTTCTTCTAGCTCTGATTGGCCAATCATATATAGAAGGTTAATATTCAATATAATTCTTTTGTTCTTGTGTCAACATGAAATTCTCTTGCTTGGTTATCATTAGCATTATTCAATGTTTTGGGGTGGTGGGACTATGGCGCACTTTTTGTATTTATATGTTAATTGTATTTTTGTTTTATGGCGCTGTTAATATAAGTTTTAAACTCGAGTGCAGCGCGGCAATGTCCTTGTCATTATCTTGTATTGTGTTGAATAAAAAAAGGAGGGTCGACAATACTTGTGTCATAGTAACATCAGTTTCACTAGCCTATTCTATTCTTTATTCTCAAATTATTTTATATATCTGCTAGTAAAACAAGGAATTTTACCACAAGTTCTTTAGACTTGTATGAACACACAAACGCCCTTATCTTAGTTAGTTTTTGTGACCTTACGGACGCGCTATCTTGTTTGTAATTTGCAAACTTTGCTCTTGTTTGTACCGAGCAAACAGTGGGTCGAAGTGCACCGTGACGTCAGCGTACCAACTTCGGCTCGTTTGTTCGAACTTAATGATTAACAAGTCATGCGGACGTGCCGAGGGGGTGGGGCCTTAGATCATGACACTGATAGGTGCCTGCTACGGGGGTGTGTAGCCTTAGATCATGTCACTGGTAGGTGCCTGATACCAGGGGGTCTTGTCTTAGATAATGACACTGATAGGTGCCTGCTACCAGGGGGGTCTTGCCTTAGATCATGACAATGATAGTTGCCTACTATGAGGGGGAGGGGCCTCAGATCATGACCCTAATAGGTGACTGATTTAAACATTCTATCCATAGTGATAGGAGAGGGGTTGGTGATTCTAACCAGTGGTTTTTTTACAACAAAAATTAGAGGAAAAACATAAAAGTGGTGTCTAGTAGTGTATTTCATGCAATGCTAGCTTTTCACGACCTACTAAAAATTGCTCAACTAACCTTTTCCAGTGTTAATAAGGGGTCGAGAACTTGATATTTTTAGTCATATTTACGAGCCGTACACCCTTTAAAAACTTATCCTCCTAATACTGAATCAGTTGTCAAGTGTTATTTTGAGGGTGGTTCCCTTTCTATGTGTATTACTACATGTACTGCATGATGTTTACAGTCATGCCCTAGACTCTCCCTGTACTGTATGCAGTGTGCTGGTAACCCGATACCCTCCCCATAGAAATGTTGCCGTAGCATTCGAGCGTGGAGGTCTTTTGTGTCCCGTTCACGCTTTGTAACTTCACCTCCTCATTGAAATCGTGCAGATTTCTGAAATGTTACAAACCTCTTAGTCCTTACTAAGCATTCCGTGTTTCCCAACACGGTCAGTTGCAAGGGACGTCTCAAGTTTAAGATAATTATAACTTCGAATTGTTGCCCTAAAATGGCGGCCCTTCTGTGGCGCCAAGTTTACAACATACCACACCTGTAGACGTACTGAAGCTTGTTTGAAGACTCACCTGCTTGAAGTACTAGTAACCTTCAGCGAGTAAAGTAACCCTTAGCTGAATCAGGTACCGACAACACTGTGTTATCCACAACAAAAGAAGTCAAACAAAGTCGTTGGTCTGGCTACTGACGTAACGGTAAATAGGGCGAACCTAGAACAAGAGTGCGTTACCATTTGAACTTTGACACGGCTGACCTTGGCAACGACGTGTTTGTTTCTCTTGCTCCCACCTTTGCAGGTGTTTTTATGTGACGTCACTGGAGTCTGGCTCAAGTTGCTGGCTGCTTTTACCCAGTAGAGACAATCCAACATGACTGACTATGCATGCCGTTGTCAACTAGATATGACTGTAGTATATAGACTCGAATTCCACTGTCAATTATTCAAAGACAAACTGTTTTAGTCGTCACAAGTCTTCCGATTACAGTCCCACGATAAACATGACAGGGAATTCAGTCGTGTTTCAACAGCGACAATGGTGCGGAAATTGATCATTCTGTGTCTCGGAACGACTTTATGATAAAATTAAGCTGGGTTGAAACTACAAAAAAATGTTTATTTTGCTACAAAGTAAATGCATTTTCAATTCAGTGAATGAGACTTGGTCAAGCCCTCGAGGACCGAATCTTGTGCGCTTCCAAGTATACCCGCAAGGCGTCGCTACTGAGCAGCTAACAAACGAGTCCTTCCCGAATACAGGTAGGCGTAAAGTTTTCTTCACATTCTTCTTTATTCTTTATTCAAACAATGGTCAACATGGCAGTAGTACATAAACAAAGAAGATTATGGACTGCTGAATTAATATTGTATTGACCTTACATGTAAATGAAACTACTATATAGGCACGAACAGAACATACAGATTCACGACACCAACAATATACAACTATCTGCAATTCATTCATCATGCTGCAGACGTGGTGAATAAAACCTAATGAAATCAATTGATTCGATAACTTCCATGTAGCTAATCTTTAAGCATTATATGTACATTGTCGCCATACTTTGTACCGTGTACAATTGTCGTGCAATAAAGTTTTCTATGTACATAAGAAAAGCATGGAGCAGAGTCGTGGACTATTACAAAGTCACTTGCTCAGAAACTGGATGCTTTCGATTCGCAGTGTCTGAGAAAGATAGAGGGTATCTGCTGGCACGACTTCATTTCCAATGAAACAGTCCGTCTTAGGACAAACCAGCCGCCTGTAACACGCAGGATTGTAAAGCAGCAGATGACCTTCTTGGGGCATGCCTCACGAGCTGTTCCTACCCAGGACGTCATCAAACTATTGACTTCACAACCTGACCCAACCTGGAGACGTCCAAGGGGCCGCCCCAGGGCAAGATGGGAAGACCAGCTCTTCCCCACACTTGGGGAGCTGGGAGTCAGAGACGACTGGAGGGTCTGGGCCGAGAATAGATCATCTTGGCGAGACCTCTGTGGGACTGTAGCCGCTATGCATCAGTCCATGATGCCCGCGGAGGATTGATTGATAAGAAAAGCAGTCTTGGGTATTGCTGTGGTCTTGTAGTTTAATTAGTTACGTGCAGTTATATCAATTATGTTTACCTTCACAGGAGGAAAACATATATTTTTTTTGTGCTCGGTTTCTTCTTCTCCAAACAAATAAGGTCAATGACCTGAACCAGACGACCGTCACCATGATAACATTTGCTGTAGCAGACACCATGTGGTGTTGGGTTACATTATGTGGCAAGTAAGAGGGGCTTCGTCGTCATCATATATATAAATGTGTTTGACTTTGAGTAAGAAAAATCAGAGCAGGAGTTTGTTAGGCTGGACCATGTTAAGGTAAAGATTACCTATTTGCAAATGTTACCTTATAGTTAAACTTAATATCAGCATTTCACATTAAAATGTATAATTATAGCATAAGTACATAAAGGACATCATGTCATGTGAGAAAAGCGGAACAACAATTCTAAGGCTCTATTACTCGCTTATGTGATCTCTGATCTGTAGGTGTCGTATTAAACAGACTACATCATTTTTCACTAACGTCACTTACACAAGTATGAAAAGTCGATTACTTATACTTATAAAGCAGTGTTAAAAAACAGTTAACCTCGATAAAAACAACCTGGTACATTCGATAAATGAGTGAAATACTTAACAAACAAGATGTAATTGTACTGCAGATATTGATTATTTGTTTGATATAATAAAACTCTGGTAACTAATAATGAGATCTATACATCAGCAACATGACTAACATGATATCAACCTTCTAGAATAGAGTTTGTACAAAGTTATGGAACAAAGGGAAATAGCTGGGGGGGGAACAACAATGAGGTTTCGTTTGATTTAAATAAATACAGTAATACATTGCATTGTATGCAATTTGAGCCTACTTAATTAATGAATCTAGATACTGTTTAAACAATAGATTGTAAAACATTTCTGTTCACATATGCTCAGCAACATGCTAGGAATCCTAAAGCATTAAGATCACAGATAACTAGGGAAAACAGTCACTGAATGTCTGTCCCAATCAGTCATTACCAGCTGCCCTTCCGGTCCCACGGCCACGCCCTGTACCCCAAACCCAGTATCCATGGTCCGGACATACTCGCCGTGACGTGTGAACATCTGTACCCTCTCGTTCCCAGATTCCGCCACGATGATGTGACCCAAGCTGTCTGTACAGATACCGCGGGGAGACCGTAGTTGACCTTCACCCCTTCCCGGACCTCCAAACTTCAGCAGGAACTTCCCGGACTCGTCATACATGTAGACATAATGAGTGTCCCAGTCCGACACCAGGATGTTTCCTTCCCCGTCCACAGTAATATACCGCGGGAGTCTCATCTCACCCCCTGGATGTCCGAACCTCCGCACCAGAGAGCCATCCGGACGGAACACCTGAACTTCCTTACGGTCTTCATCAGTCACCAGGATGTGGTTATTGCGCATGTCCACCGCAATCCCGCGGACATACCTGCTCTTCTGAAGGTCAAACTGTGTCATGGCGGTCCCGTCCGTGCTGTATTGTACAACATGCTCGGCTGATTTACCACCCCCGACTACCCACAGTGTGCCGTTACTATCCATAGAAACATCATATGGCCACATGTACCTGTCCTCTGTACCCGGTACGACTGTTGGGAAGTGGCGGAGGTAAACCCCCTCTGTGTTGTGGACTTGGACTCGTGCGTTGCCTCCATCAGCCACAAAGATCTCGTTACTAGACGAAACCACAACGCCGCGTGGGACCCGAAAATTCCCGGGTTCTGATCCCGCCCCGCCGTAAGTGATCTTACCCTGTTTAAAGTCTCCAGTAGAACGAGGTGCCGCTCCCTTTGCCCCTGTCAACGTGGGTCGCTTTTGCTCTGCTTGTTGCGTCGCAAGTTTGTCCTCCTTTTTATCTCTTTCCGCGGTCTTGCCTGCGTCTTTTGCAGCCGATTCTTTACTTGCGGTTTCACCCACGTCTACCTCTCCTCTTGCAGTGTTCCCGTCGCCCGCTAGGTGTGTATGTGTGGCTACATCTGTCTTCTCGACTTGTCCCGGCCAGCCACCAGGTGGCTTCTCTCCCCTGTACTCCTCTGACCAGCCGCCAGGAGGCTTCTCTCCCCTGTAACCCGTCACGTGAGAGGTAATCTGCCTAGCTGCTTTCTCCGCATTCTCAAGGGCCTGCTGGAGCTTCTTCTCCAGAACTGCGTTTGTCTCAAGAGTTTCTTTTAACCTGTTCTCTGAAATGGTCAGCTTGGCGCGCAAGGTCATGAACGTGTTGGAATCCACCTCTGCTTTTTGGATGAGCTGCTTCATCTCTCGTTCTCTTCGTTCATCCTTCTGCTTCATCTCTAGTTCTCTGAGCTGATCCTTCTGCACCAGAGCCTGGACCAGGCTATAGGAGAAGCCCTGGTACTCCAGACTCTCGGCCACCTGCAGATGGAGGGGCAGGGCGTCCGAGAACAGGTTCAGAGCGGACAGGCGGGTCCAGTTCTTGGGCACCCTCTGCTGCTTGGTGCGGGTACTGCATCCCACCTCGATGTCATCGACGGTACGCTGTCTCTTGATATCTGTGAAGCAAAAAAAGCACATTATTACACTTTTCTATTTGATATGCTTTTGAAACCAGATTCTATTGAAAATTAAAGACTAAGTAGTTGTTTTGAGAGTAGAATTTGAGCGTACATGAAATGTAAATTTCCTCTGAAATGAATACACTTAGAGACTAGTACTTGCTCCTTTTGTTGATATGCTAAAATGGATGTGTCAAGAAATACTTCAGGTCGAGTTCTACATACCGTTGAGAAGCTCCATCTGTGCGACTTTGATAGGTGTTTCAGCATCGATCTGCAGGGACTTGACGCCCATGAACACAAGCCTAGGGTCGGAGTAATTCGCCATGAGCCTCAGCACCGCTGTGCTCTCTCGTGGTATGGTGTAGTGCGTAAGGATGCTTCTTCCTTTCTTGTAACCTCTGAACTTGACCTGTGACCTGCTAGTGCCACACAGCGATGCAAGGTTGTGCCTATGACGGTCCACGGTTTCCTGGATCATGTGTCTTTGACCATGAATGACCAAGAAGGCGTCGGACGTTCCTGTTGCTGGAAGTGTCAAAAGCACAGTTTTTAATAACATTTTATTGAAAAAATTGTTCGCAACTTATCCAAGGACCTTTTCGTAGCTCTTTTGTGGTGTCATTGTTTAAAAATAAGAACAAACAGGACTACACTATGACCTAAAACAAGTCCCATAAACACAGCGTCTTCTATGTTACATAAAAAAGAGACGGACCTCTCTTCTATTGACATTATGTACGTAACGGATCCAAGCTTCAAAGAAAAGCGACCACATAACACGTTTAGGTAAAAGGCTAAAATTAAAGGTTAATTCTCCTTTGAGGCTTGACCAAAAATATTGCATTGACTCACCATCAGTGCTTGCACCATCTGCACTAGCACCATCGGTACTTGTTCCCGATTGTAGTTCGGGATTCTCCGGAATCTCTCGGCCAGGCGGTTTGAACGGCCTAAGAACGTTGATCACCAGGTCTGGTCTCCCCATTCTTTCCAAGATCTCTTCAAGAAAGTCCAAGTTTTCCGGATCGATTTTGTCCAGTTGTATCAGCTTTTGGAAGACGTCAAAAGCTTGAGTCAGTCTTTCTGCAATACCTTGTGGAATCACATGGCTACAGTACAACTTCAAGAGCCTCCTTTCCTTCTTTGTCAGGGCATCAGAAATGCGCTGTAAAGTTTGCACGAAATCAAAATGGCGTCTGTCAGCCTCTGTCACTCTTCTTCGGTCTGGAGCTGCCATTCTGAATGAAAGGTACAAACTTTCAGTCTACACAGTTAAGGACATAGTAGTACAGTACTACTGGCTAACATTTCGATTATAATTTATACCCAAATGTTGCTAGGTTTGACCAACTGACATGGTGGATAACAGGTACGACATAGTCACGTGAGAGGAAACACATGTTTCTACCACCAAAACGCGAGGAATCTGACTATCAATCAAGTCCGTGGACTGTGCCATCCTCCATATAGTAATTAAACGTTGTTGGAACACATAAGGACCTTGACTCTCAGCCGCAGTGCCCCCGCACCTGTTTATAACACAACCTTTGCTCTTGTTTGTACCTAGGAAACAGTGGGTCGAAGTGCACCTTGACGTCAGTGTACCAACTTCAGCACGTTTGTTCAAATTTAATGATTATCAAGTCATGCGGACGTGCCTAGGGTGCTGGGCCTTGGTTTATGACACTAATAGGTGCCTGTTACGGGTGTGTGTAGCCTTAGATCATGACACTGATAGGCGCCTGCTTTAAACATTCTATCCATTATAAGTGATAGGAGAGGGGTCGGTGACTCTAACCAGTGGTTTTCTTACGAGAACAAAAATTGGAAAAAAAGTGATCTCTACCATTGTATTTCATGGAATTCAAACTTTTGACGGTCTACTGATTGCTAAATCTTTCTCAGTGTTCATAAAGGGCCGAGAACTATTTTAGTCATAATTAACAAGTTTCTTTCACCGAAAAAAGGAATCTGACTGTAAAGTCTGCCCTCCTCCATCCACAGTAAATAAACCTTGTTAGAACACATAAGGACCCTTTATCCCAGCTTCTCTGTCCTCGTGCTTGTTTATATCACAACCGTTGTTCTTGTTTGTACCGAGCAAACAGTGGGTCAGAGTGCACCTTGACGTCAGTGTACCAACTTCGGCTCGTTTGTTCAAACCAACAATGATAAACAAGTCATGCGGACGTGCCAAGGGGGTGGGGCCCTAGATCATCACACTGATAGGTGCCTGCTTTAAACATTCTATCCATAGCAATTGGAGAGAGGTTGGTGATTCTAACAAGGTGTTTTCTTTCGACAAAAAAAATTAGAAAAAAAAATTGATATCTACCATCTACCATTGTATTTCATGCTTTGCAAGCACGGTCTACTGATTGAGCAAACAATCTTTCTCAGTGTTCATAAGGGGTCGAGAACTATTTTAGTCATATTAACAAGTTTCTTTCACCGAAAAAAGGAATCTGACTGTTAAGTCTGCCCTCCTCCATCCACAGTAAATAAACCTTGTTAGAACACATAAGGACCCTTTATCCCAGTTTCCCTGTCCCCGTGCTTGTTTATATCACAACCGTTGCTCTTGTTTGTACTTAGCAAACAGTGGGTCAGAGTTTCGGCTCGTTTGTTCAAATTTAATGATTAAGAAGTCATGCGGACGTGCCGAGGGGGTGGGGCCTTAGATCATCACGCTGATAGGTGCCTGCTACGGGGGTTGTAGCCTTAGATCATGACACTGGTAGGTTCCTGATACCAGGGTGGTCTTGCCTTAGATCATGACGATGATAGTTGCCTGCTACGAGGGGGAGGGGCCTTAGATCATGACACTGATAGGTGCCTGCTTTAAACATTCTATCCATAGCAATAGGAGAGGGGTTGGTGATTCTAACCAGTGGTTTTCTTACGACAAAAAAAATTAAAACAAGTGATATCTACTAGTGTGTTTCACGGTCTACTGATTCAGCAAACAATCTTCCTCAGTGTTCATAAGGGGTCGAGAACTATTTCAGTCATATTAACAAGTTTCTTTCACCAAAATAAGGAATCTGACTGTAAAGTCTGCCCGCCTCCATCCACTGTAAATAAACCTTGTTAGAACACATAAGGACCTTTTATCTCAGTCTCGTGCTTGTTTATATCACAAACTTTGCTCTTGTTTGTACCGAGCAAACAGTGGGTCGAAGTGCACCGTGACGTCAGGTTGCCAGCTTCGGCTCGTTTGTTCAAACCAACAATGATTAACAAGTCATGCGGACGTGCCGAGGGGGTGGGGCCTTAGATCATGACACTGATAGATGCCTGCTTTAAACATTCTATCCATAGTGATAGGAGACGCGTCGGTGATTCTAACCAGTGGTTTTCTTACTACAACTAAAATTAGAAGAAAAAACATAAAAGTGATCTCTACCAGTGTATTTCATGCAATGCTAGCTTTTCACGACCTACTAAAAATTGCTCAGCTAACCTTTCCCAGTGTTAATAAGGGATCGAGAACTCGGTATTTTTAGTCATATTTACGAGCTGTACACCCTTTAAAACTTATACTCCTACTACAGAATCACTTGTCAAGTGTTGTTAACGTTCCACTCGCCTCAACACAAAGTGTTACTAGCTTTCCAGCACATTTCTCAAGAGTGGTTTCTGTAATTGGAAAAAAAATGGCGGCCTGACTGTGCCACGTTTACAACATTCCTCACCTGTAGTGTAAACTCTAACAGCAGTGAAGCGTGTTTGAAACTCACCTGAGTGAAGTAACCTGGAGACTCACACCTCAAGATGGTAGAGAGAAACAAAAAAGCTAGAATATCCAAAATGGACTCCCTCAGTTGTTGCTGTGTTGCTGACGATTGACGCACTAGTCTACTAGTTATATAGTCAATATGGCAGGTGGAGAACAATGCCTGTCTGTTGGTTATTGAACTTTGATCACCTGCCGGTCGTTAGACTGGTGGCGTGACGCAGTTTGTTTTCACGAACGCTGCTCAAAGATTGGCTACAGTGATCACCCAAAGTACTTATGACTTGTCAAATGGCGTAAGTAGTATGAAGGTATAAAGTAAAAATGACCTGTTGAAGTTTTTTTGTGTTCTACACATCACTTTTTTAGTATTAAGATGTGGTATTGGTCACGTTTTCATTATAGTAAGATATGTTATTGTTACGTTTGCATGGAGTTATTATGTTTACATGTACCTTCGCAGAAGGAGAACATATTGCTATTGTTCTGTTTCTTCTTCTTCTCCAAACACTTAAGGTGAGTGACCTGAGCCAGGTTGTTGAACTTTGATCACCTGCCGACCATTAGACTGGTGGCGTGACGCAGTTTGTTTTCACGAACGCTGCTCAAAGATTGGTTACAATGATCCCCCAAAATACTTATGACTTGTCAAATGGCGTAAGTAGTATGAAGGTATAAAGTATAAATGCTCTGTTGAAGTTTATTGGTGCTCTACGCATCACGTTTTAACTATAGTAAGATATGTTATTGGTATACGTTTGCACGGAGTTATTATGTTTACATGTACTTTCGCAGATGTGGAACATATTGCTGTTGTTCTCACGGTTTATTCTTCTGAAAAAACATAAGGTGAGTGACCTGGACTAGACGTCTGTCACCATTGTAACTGTCGCTGTAGCAGACACCCTGTGGTGTTGGGTTACGTTATGACATTATTTGTCAAGTTTGAGGGGCTGGTCCCCATTAAATGAATGTGTTTGAGTAATAAAAAAACAGAGCAGGAGTTTATTAGGCTAGACAATGTGAAGATAAACATGATGTACATGCTTTGCAAATGTTACCTCTAGTTACACTTTATTTTATCATTTACAGTAAAATATATCCTTATATCATAGGTACATAAACAATTGTATGGTACCATGTAAATAAGAGTAACAGCAATTTTAAGGTTCTATAGGCGTTTTTCTGGCCAATGGTCTGTAGGTGTCGTGTCAAACATAGTGCATCATTTTTCTAACGTCACTTCAAAAACACTAAATTAAACCAGGTGATTAATGATCAAACACTGTTAATAAAACTGTCATAACCCATATCTGTATAAATCACTCACCTAACGAGAAGTAATCGTACTGCAGATATTGATTAGTTGTTTGATCTAATAAAACTCTGGAAAGTAATAATGAGATCTATACATCAGCAACATTGTATCAACCTTCTAGAATAGAGTTGGTACTACTAAGTAAGTTATGGTAGAAAGGAAAAACTGGAGGGAAAAACAACAATGAGGTTTCGTCTAATTTGATTAAATACACTAATACATTGTATGCAAATCGTGCTTGCATCTGGATACTTTTAAACAATAGATTGTATGTAAAACATTTCTGTTCACATATGCTCAATAACATGCTTGGAATCCTAGAGTATAAAAAAAACTACGATAACTGGGAAAAACAGTCACCGAATCATTACCCAAATCAGTCAGTACCAGCTGCCCTTCCGGTCACACTGAATCACTACTCGTAAATAGTAAGGGCTGGTAGAGGCTGTCATGTGCCCCCCCTCCCCCATACACAATGTTACAGCGCCTCGAATTACCTTTCACACACAAACTACTAGAACTAAAACGCTTGTGAATTTCCGGAGTATTTTTTATAGCGTGTAAGTGGTCAGATTTGTGGCATAAAACAAGAGAAAAGAAGAAAACATAAGCCGTGTGAAAGTACTGCCCTATCCGATGCTTTACGAACCATTCCTGTCGCGTTGCAAAAAACAGAAAAAGAACGAAAGGAATTAAAAAAAAAAGAATCTTGTGGCACATCTCTTACCACCATATGTTCGCCACAGGAACGTTAGAGAGCTCTATTTTTCTAGCCGAACTTTTGTACAATCTGGCTCTTGTCTAGGCAGTGCTTTCACTTGCGCCCCGACTGTTGTGTTCACACTATGCACAACACAAAATCTCCGCGTATAGCCCCAAACGGTAGCCACAGTGTAGCCACTTTCGAAAGTAAGTTTGTTGTGTGCCTTTGTGTACGAAAGAACGTAAACAGTTTGCCACTACTCGTGATCGTTTTGCAATTCTGAGAAACGGACAGATTACGGACATGGCAAAGACTTTAGAGATACTGTGAACATCACTGACAATAATGTGTTTGTTCCAATGTTGATAAATACACACTGGAACTAGACAGGATTTTGTTGGAGCAAAACATTGAATCCTCTTGTGCATCTAAGATACTGATAATGAGCAAGAAATGTTTGTATAAGCTGCCCTTGTAAAAAAATTTGCCGGCGCCTTGCCTGTATTTGTGTATTTTTATTTGTATACAATTCTTATGTATTGGAAAGTTGATTTTTTGGCGACGCCTTTCGGGCGTAGCCATTTTCTGAGAACTAGCTCAGCAAGATACGAAGGTCATGAATTAAGGATTTTAATGGAGGTTAAATGCTGGTGGGTATGGTTGTTGTATGGTAAATGTTGACTGTTGTGAGGGAAACTGCAAAACCAGCATGTTCGGAGTTTTGTGTGTGCAGCTACATGTATAGCAAACATTACAGCCAGTATGTGGGTTTGACAATGTGAGAGGTATAACATCAAGAATGAACAAGACAGTACAGGACCATTATGCTTTCTTACATCAGGAAATCTAGTTGCACTTGAGCAGTTTTCTACTGAAATGTATACAGGTAAGGCCTCACCATCAATTGGTTCTCGGATTCGCCCGCTTCATTTTTTCTGATTTGCAGAGAAAAAATTCTGGTTCCGAATCAACACCAAATGGCCCCAACACTTGAAGAAAGTCCTTTTCTTTGTAGTTGTTACAGTTTTTCCATCTATCAATGGAGTGGTTTGATTAAAACTCAAAATTCATTGTTTAAATTATAAGCCAGCCTGGTATGTTGACTTCATGGCTCCTATCGTAGCATTTGAGGCTATAATAGGATGCTGAGGCCTTTTTTTAACACTGTCGCTTCATATTGTTTTCTGAAAAAATCCGAGAACCAACATATTAAATTGGTATGGCCTAATGTTACAGAAAAGGAAGGCCCAACTTTGCTTGGTTCTGTGTGGTGTGAAATATGTACAAATTACAATTGAAATTCAACAAGTTTTACATTCAAAAGGCATAATATCTTGTTCTCTAAGTCTAAGAACACTTCAAGGCAGCGGTATGCCTGTACAGAACTGTATTGTTTTCAATGGAAAAATGCTCAAAGCTTGAATTGCTTCAGTGCATCTCCCATCATCATTTAACATTTTGGCAACGCCCCTTGGGGCGACGCCATCTTGCTGGTGGTATTTCTACTTAAAGCCTGTGGTGCCTGGAATTTTCTGGAAAAAAAATCTGACTCTTTCTAGGATGGCTGGACTAGCAAATTGTTGAACTGTTCACATGGTACAGAATGGCGGTGTGCAAGATTCAAAACGGCCATCTCCTAGTTTCAAGATGGCCGCCGGTACATGGGTTTTCCTTTTATTCTCGTAGACCATAGTGTGGCGTGGATGTTCTATATGTCATGACGATGTCAGTGTTCTAGAGAAATGTCTCAATTCTTATAGTTTCTCTCTGGGACAGAAAAAACAACTTGATGTACATCAAAATGTTTTTGCTCTGTTTCTTGTTCAACAAACAAACAAACAAACAAACAAACAAACAAACAAATAAGGTCAATGACCTGAACCAGACGGCTGTCACCATGGTAACTGGTGCTGTAGCAGACACCCTGTGGTGTTGGGTTACATTATGTGGTAAGTAAGAGAGGCTTCATCGTCAACATATATATGAAATTCAATGTGTTTGAGTAAGAAAAATCAGAGCAGTAGTTTTTTTAGGATGGATCATGTGAAGGTAAACATTACCTATTTGCAAATGTTACCTTATATATAGTTACCCTTTATATTAGCATTCTTATATCAGCAGTCATGTGAGAAAAGCGTAAAAACAATTCTAATGTTCTATTAGCCACTTATGATCTGTAGGCTACATCATTTTTCTCTAACGTCACTTACAAAAACACTAACGTTAAATTACACCAGGCGATTACTATGAAGCAGTGTTAAAAAACCTGTCATAGTCGATTTATGAATAAAGTACTCAACAAACAAGATGTAATTGTACTGCATATATTGATTATTTGTTTGATCTAGTAAAACTCCTGCTAATAATCCGCTGTATAGCGGGATGAGCAGTATTTGAGATGATGATGAACTCTGGTAAGTAATAATGACATCTATACATCAGCAACATGGTATCAACCTTCGAAGCTTCTAGAATAGAGTTGGTACTTATGGTACAAAGGGAAATAGGTGGAGGGAGAAACAACAATGAGGTTTCGTCTAATTTGATTAAGAACAGTAATACATGTATGCAAATCGAGCCTACATCTGGATACTGTTTAAACAATAGATTTAAAACATTTCTGTTCACATATGCTAAGCAACATGCTAGGAATCCAAAAGCATTTAAATCACAGATAACTAGGAAAAATAGTCACTGAATCACTACCCAAATCAGTCATTACCAGCTGCCCTTCCGGTCCCACGGCCACGCCGTCTACTTCAAACCCAGTATCCACGGTCCGGACATACTCGCCGTGACGTGTGAACATCTGTACCCTCTTGTTCCCCCAGTCCGCCACGATGATGTGACCCGAGCTGTCTGTACAGATACCGCGGGGATCGCATAGTTGACCTTCACCACTTCCCTCCCCTCCAAACTTCAGCAGGAACTTTCCGGACTCGTCATACATGTAGACAGAATGAGCGTCCCAGTCCGACACCAGGATGTTTCCTTCCCCGTCCACAGTGATGTACCACGGGTGTGTCATCTCAACCCCTGGATGTCCGAACCTCCGCACCAGAGAGCCGTCCGGACGGAACACCTGAACTACCTTACGGACTCCATCAGTCACCAGGATGTGGTTATTGCGCATGTCCACAGCAATCCCGCGGTAGTAACTGCTCTTCTGAAGTTCAAACTGTGTCATGGCGGTCCCGTCCGTGCTGTATTGTAAAACATAATCGGCTGATCCACCACGCCCCACTACCCACAGTGTGCCGTCACCATCCATAGAAACATCAGATGGCGCCATGTCCCTGTCCTCTGTACCCGGTACGACTGTTGGGAAGTGGCGAAGGTAAACCCCCTCTGTGTTGTGGACTTGGACTCGCTTGTTGCCTATATCAGCTACAAATATCTCGTTACTAGACGACACCACAACGCCGTGTGGGGACCGAAATTTCCCGGGTTCTGATCCCCTCCCGCCGTAAGTGATCTTACCCTGTTTGAAGTCTCCAGTAGTACGAGATGCCGCTCCCTCTGCCCCTGCTGACGTGGGTCGCTTTTGCTCTGCTTGTTGCGTCGCAAGTTTGTCCTCCTTTTTATCTCTTTCCGCGGTCTTGCCTGCGTCTTTTGCAGCCGATTCTTTACTTGCGGTTTCACCCACGTCTCCCTCTCCTCTTGCAGTGTTCCCGTCGCCCGCTAGGTGTGTCTGCGTAGCTACATCTGCCTTCTCGGCCTGTGCCATCCAGCCACCAGGTGGCTTCTCTCCCCTGTACTCCTGTGACCAGCCGCCAGGAGGCTTCTCTCCCCTGTACTCCGTCACGTAAGAGGTGACCTGCTTAGCGGCTTTCTCAGCGTTCTCAAGGGCCTTTTGGAGCTCCTTTTCCAGAACTGCGTTCGCCTCAAGGGCTTCCTTTAACCTGTTCTCTGAAATAGTCAGCTTGGAGCGCAAGGTCATGAACGTGTTGGAATCCACTTCAGCCTTTTGGATGAGCTGCTTGATCTCTTGTTCTCTGAGCTGATCCTTCTGCTTCATCTCTTGTTCTCTGAGCTGATCCTTCTGCACCAGAGTCTGGACCAGGCTATAGGAGAAGCCCTGGTACTCCAGACTCTCGGTCACCTGCAGATGGAGGGGCAGGGCGTCCGAGAACAGGTTCAGAGCGGACAGGCGGGTCCAGTTCTTGGGCACCCTCTGCTGCTTGGTGCGGGTACTGCAGCCCACCTCAATGTCATCGACGGTGTGCTGTTTCTTGATATCTGTGAGGAAAACAAAACACATTATCAGACTCATAATTACATTTACGGAAGGAAAATATATTGTTTTTCCCACGTTTCTTCTTCTTCTTCTTCTCCAAACAGTGATCTCAATGATCTGAAGCATACAGTCTGTTACCATGGTAACTAGTGTTGGGTTACATCATGTTGCACTTTTATAGCAGAAGGGATTTAGACTCCTGTCTGACCATATGTATGAATGTGTTTGAGTACGAATTAAGAAAGCGGACCATATGCGAGGTAAACATCATGCATTTGTTTTGAAAATGTTACCTTTCTAGTTTGATATACTTTTTAAACCAGATTCTATTGAACATTAAAGACTAAATAGTTGTTTTCAGAGTAGAAGTTGAGCGTACACGAAATGTTAATGTCCTCTGAAATAAAGACATTTAGAGACTTGCTCCTTTTTAAAATATTGATATACTCCAATGAATGTGTCAAGCAGTACTACAGGTCGAGTTCTACATACCGTTGAGAAGCTCCATCTGTGTGACTTTGATAGGTGTTTCAGCATCGATTTGCAGTGACGTGACGCCCATGAACACAAGCCTAGGGTCGGAGTAATTCGCCATGAGCCTCAGCACCGCTGTGCTCTCCCGCGGTATGGTGTAGTGCATCAGGATGCTTCTCTTTTTCCTGTAGCCCCTGAACTTGACCTGTGACCTCCTAGTTCCACATAGTGATGCCAGGTTGTGCCTATAACGGTCGATTGTTTCCTGGATCATGCGTGCCAGACCGTGAACCACCACGTACACGTTGGACGATGAGTCTGGAAATATTATTACAAAAGCTCTGTAAAATTATATGTTGGAAAAGGTGCTTTTGTGTAAACCCAATAAGTCCTACAGATACATATAAAAAAAAAGAAATCCTAACAACTCTATCAAAAAGCACCTATGAAAAGGGTAAAGCAATTCATACATCTGTGTTCTATCATGTCAAGGAAATCTGTTTCTGTAGGTTTCTGAAGGCTTAAAAATCGCCACATGAATACATTTGTGTCCACGTCACCATCTAATGATAATTAAACTTTAGAGATGTTGCCTAAAATATTTTCCTCACCATCTGCGCTTGCATCATCTGCGGTTGCACCATCAGTGCTTGCACCATCAGTGCTTGTTCCCGATTGTAGTTCGGGATTTTCCGGAATCTCTCGGTCAGGCAGTTGGAACGGCCTCAGAACGTTGATCACCAGGTCTGGCCGCCCCATTCTTTCCAAGATTTCTTCAAGAAAGTCCAAGTTTTCCGGATCGATTTTGTCGAGTTGCATCAGCTTGTCGAAAACGTCAACCGCTTGAGTCAGTCTTTCAGCGATACCTCTTGGAATTACATGTCGACAATACAATTTCACGAGATTAGTTTCTTCTATTGTCAGTTCATCAGATATGCGCTGTAACATTTGCACGAAATCAAAATGGCGTCTGTCAGCCTCTGTCACTCTTCTTCGGTCTGGAGCTGCCATTCTGAATGAAAGTTGACAAACTTTCAGTCTACACAGTTAAGGACATAGTAGTACAGTACTACTGGCTAACTTTTCGATTATAATTTATACCCAAATGTTGCTAGGTTTGACCAACTAACATGGTGGATAACAGGTACGACATAGTCACGTGAGAGGAAACACAAGTTTCTACCACTAAAACGCGAGGAATCTGACTATCAATTAAGTCTGTGCACTGTGCCCTCTTTCATATAGTAATTAAACGTTGTTGGAACACATTAGGACCTTTAATCTCAGCCGCAGTGCCCCCGCACCTGTTTATAACACAACCTTTGCTCTTGTTTGTACCGACCAAACAGTGGGTCAGAGTGCACCTTGACGTCAGGTTGCCAACTTCGGTTCGTTTGTTCAAACCAACAATGATTAACAAGTCACGCGGACGTGCCGAGGGGTGGGGCCTTAGATCATCACACTGATAGGTGCCTGCTACCGGGGGTCTTGTCTTAGATCATGACACTGATAGGCGCCTGCTTTAAACATTCTATCCATAGTGATAGGAGAGGGGTCGGTGATTCTAACCAGTGGTTTTCTTACGAGAACAAAAATTAGAAAAAAAAGTGATATCTACCAGTGCATTTCATGCAATGCTAGCTTTTCACGGTCCAAATAAAGTCAAGTCAAGTCAAGTCAAGTCAAGTCTACTGATTGAGCAAACAATCTCTCTTAGTGTCCATAAGGGGTCGAGAACTCTTTTAGTCATATCTACAAGAAGAACACCCTTTTAAAACTCCCCCTCCGAAAAAGAAATCAGTTGTCAAGTGTTGTCTACGTTCCACTCGCCTCAACACGAAGTGTTACTAGTTTTACAGCACATAAAGTAGTATACATTTCTCAAGAGAGGTTTCTGTAATTTGAAAAAAAATGGCGACCTGGCTGTGCCACGTTTACAACATTCCTCACCTGTAGTGTAAAGTCTAACAGCAGTGAAGCGTGTTGGAAAACTCACCTGAGTGAAGTAACCGGGAGACTCACACCTTAGGATGGTAGAGAGAAACAAAAAAGCCAGAATATCCAAAATGGACTCCGTCAGTTGTTGCTGATTTGCTGACGATTGGCGCACTAGTCTACTAGTTATATAGTCAATATGGCGGGTGGAGAACAATGCCTGTCTGTTGGTTGTTGAACTTTGATCACCTGCCGACGTTAGACTGGTGGCGTGACGCAGTTTGTTTTCACGAACGCTGCTCAAAGATTGGCTACAATGATCCCCCAAAAGTACTTATGACTCGTCAAATGGCGCAAGTAGTATGAAGGTTTGAAGAATAAATGCTCTGTTGATGTTTATTGGTGCTCTACGCATCACGTTTTAACTATAGTAAGATAGTAAGATATGTTGTTGGTATGTTTGCATGGAGTTTTTATGTTTACATGTACCTTCGCAGAAGGAGAACATATTGCTTTTGTTTGTTTGTTTGTTTGTTTGTTTGTTCTGTTTCTTCTTCTTCTCCAAACACATAAGGTCAGTGACCTGGACCAGACGGCTGTCACCACGGTAACTGTCGCTGTTAGCAGACACCCTTTGGTGTTGGGTTGCGTTATGACATTTATTTATTTGTCACGTTGGAGGGCTGGTCACCATATAAATGAATGTGTTTGAGGATAAACAAAGCAGTAGTTTGTTATGCTAGATAGTGTGAAGGTAAACGTGATGTATTTGCTTTGCAAATGTTACCTTTCTAGTTACACTTTATTTTAACATTTACAGTAAAATATATCCTTACATCAAAGGTACATGAACAATTACACGGTACCATATAAGAAAAAAAAGTAACAACAATTTTAAGGTTCTATAGGCGTTTTTCTGGCCAATGGTGTCGTATCAAACATAGCGCATCTTGTTTCTTACGTCACTTAAAAAACACTAACTTATACCAGTCGATTACTTGTCAAGCACTGTAAATAAGATTGTCACAGTCTATATCTGTATAAAACACTCACCCAACGAAATGTAATTGTACTGCATATATTGATTATTTGTTTGTTTGATCTAATAAAACTCTAGTAAGTATTAATAAAATCTATACATCAGCAACATAACATGGTATCAACCATCTAGAATAGAGTTGGTACTTATGGTACAAAGGAAAATAGCTGGGGGAGAAACAACAATGAGGTTTCGTCTGATTTGATTAAATACAGTAATACATTGTATGCAAACCAAAACCTACATCTGCCGGATACTGTTTAAACAATAAATTGTAAAGCATTTCTGTTCACATATGCTCAGCAACATGCTAGGAATTCTAAAGCAATAAAATCACAGATAACTAGCGAAAACAGTCACAGAATGTCTGTACCAATCAGTCAGTACCAGCTGCCCTTCCGGTCCCACGGCCACGCCTCCTACCCCAAACCCAGGATCCATGGTCCGGACATACTCGCCGTGACGTGTGAACATCTGTACCCTCTTGTTCTCAGAGTCAGCTACGATGATGTGACCCGAGCTGTCTGTACAGATACCCTGACCGACGTGGGGAGTCTGTAGTTGACCTTCACCACTTCCCGGACCTCCAAACTTCAGCAGGAACTTCCCGGACTCGTCATACATGTAGATAGAATGAGTGCGCCAGTCCGACACCAGGATGTTTCCTTCCCCGTCCACAGTGATGTACCACGGGCCTCTCATCTCACCCCCTGGATGTCCGAACCTCCGCACCAGAGAGCCATCCGGACGGAACACCTGAACTTCCTTACGGTCTCCATCAGTCACCAGGATGTGGTTATTGCGCATGTCCACCGCAATCCCGCGGATATCCCAGGTCTTCTGAAGGTCAAACTGTGTCATGGCGGTCCCGTCCGTGCTGTATTGTACAACATGCTCGGCGGATCCACCATCCCCCACTACCCAAAGTGTGCCGTTACTATCCATAGAAACATCATGTGGCCTTATGCCCCTGTCCTCTATACCGGGTACGACTGTTGGGAAGTGGCGGAGGTAAACCCCCTCTGTGTTGTGGACTTGGACTCGCCTGTTATTTCTATCCGTCACAAATATCTCGTTACTAGACGACACCAAAACGCCGCAAGGGTACCGAAATTTCCCAGGTTCTGATCCTCTCCCGCCGTAAGTGATGTTACCCTGTTTGAAGTCTCCAGTAGTACGAGGTGCCGCTCCCTCTGCCCCTGCTAACGTGGGTTGACTTTCCTCGGTTCGTTGCGTTGCAAGTTTGTCCTCCTTTTTATCTCTTTCCGCGGTCTTGTCTTCGTCTTTTGCGGTCGATTCTTCTCTTTCTTTTTTACCCACGACTCCTTCTCCTCTTGCAGTGCCTTCTTCACCCGGTAGGTGTGTATGCGTACCTACCTCTGCCCTCTCGACCTGTGCCGACCAGCCACCAGGCGGGTTCTCTCCCCTGTACTCCTGTGACCAGCCACCAGGAGGCTTCTCTCCCCTGTACTCCTGTGACCAGCCGCCAGGCGGCTTCTCTCCCCTGTACCCCGTCATGTGATGGGTGACTTGCTTAGCGGCTTTCTCGGCGTTCTGGAACTTCTTCTCCAGAACTGCGTTCGTCTCAAGAGCTTCCTTTAACCTGTTCTCTGAAATGGTCAGCTTGGAGCGCAAGGTCATGAACGTGTTGGAATCCACCTCTGCTTTTTGGATGAGCTGCTTGATCTCTTTTTCTCTGAGCTGATCCTTCTGCTTCATCTCTAGTTCTCTGAGCTGATCCTTCTGCACCAGAGCCTGGACCAGGCTATAGGAGAAGCCCTGGTACTCCAGACTCTCGGCCACCTGCAGATGGAGGGGCAGGGCGTCCGAGAACAGGTTCAGAGCGGACAGGCGGGTCCAGTTCTTGGGCGCCCTCTGCTGCTTGGTGCGGGTACTGCAGCCTACCTCGATGTCATCGACGGTGCGCTGTCTCTTGATATCTGTGAGGGCAAAGAAGAGCATTATCACATTCATTTGTTTGATATGCTTTTCAAACAAGATTCTATTCAAAAATAAAAGACTAAATACTTGTTTTGAGAGTAGAAGTTGAGCGTACATGAAATGTAAATGTCCTCTGAAATGAAGACATTTAGAGACTTGCGCCTTTTAAAATGTTGATATGCTCAAATGAATGTGTCAAGGAGTACCGCAGATCCAGTTCTTCTTACCGCTGAGAAGCTCCATCTGTGTGACTTTGATAGGTGTTTCAGCATCGATCTGCAGTGACGTGACGCCCATGAACACAAGCCTTAGGTCGGAGTGAGTCGCCATGAGCCTCAGCACCGCTGTGCTCTCCCGCGGTATGGTGTAGTGCATCAGGATGCTTCTTCCTTTCTTGTAACCTCTGAACTTGACCTGTGACCTCCCGGTGCCACACAGTGATCTTAGGTTGTATCTATAACGATCTACTGTTTCCTGGATCATGTGTCTTTGGCCGTGAACGACCAAGTAGGCGTTGGCTGTTTCACCTGGAAATATTGCATTTAAAACATTGTTAATGTCAAGTTTTGAGTGGAGCAAAAATTAAATATTGTAAGTTCTTCTGCAAAATCAATAATATTTAGTTTATTACTGGGGTGATAAGAATTTCCAAATGTACATAATTAGAAAACATACAACTCTTATCGATCAAAGGAAAACTTTTGTTTTTTTTTTGTATCAATTTAAGTGGGAGGCATTTTTTACAAGAATGTATTACTAAAAATAAACACTCAAAGTGCCAACTATATTTACAGCATATTAATGTCATATGACAACAAATATCCCCGCTCTAGCTATAGGGAGTGGCCAAAATGACTTTAACTCACCATCAGCGCTTGCACCATCAGTACTAGTTCCCGGTTGTAGTTCGGGATTTTCCGGAATCTCTCGGTCAGGCGGTTGGAACGGCCTCAGAACGTTGATCACCAGGTCAGGTCGCCCCATTCTTTCCAAGATCTCTTCAAGAAAGTCCAAGTTCTCTTGGTCTATCTTATCCAGTTCTAATAACTTGTGGAAAACCTCAACCGCTTGAGTAAGTCTTTCTGCAATCCCTTTTGGAATCACATGGCTACAATACAACTTTATGAGATACGTTTCATTCATTGTTAGCTCATCAGATATGCGCTGTAAAGTTTGCACGAAATCAAAATGGCGTCTGTCAGCCTCTGTCACTCTGCTACGGACTGGAGCTGCCATTCTGAAACGAAGTGACAAAGCTTCAAGTTGAATGAATGAATGAATGAATGGCATTTATTTGCACATGGTAACAGCACTGTTTTATTTCTATGACCGTAGTTGCATCTATGAGTAGATTTTAACTGGAAACTGCCATGTCTAGTCATGTAGCTTTTAAATTGCTTTTAATTTACGTCGGAAAAACGCGGAGCCACACAACAGAATCTCCATTCTGTATATGCCTCCACCTTCAGGGTTCGGACTGTTACCCAGTAGTTTTACTGGTAATTGTACAGTGACTTTACAAGTGTTTTTTTTCATGAAGTCAAGAGCACTAAAGATAGTCAGTGAACATGTAGATTACCTCGTACTTGAAACTCAGACCAGGTTTAATAGTCTTGTACTCCTTTCCTTTGAGGTTGTTGAAACACGTGAGGGTCTTTTTATTCGAGGTTATGATATTAGTCCATTTTTACTCCGCATCATCTATACTCGTGTATTGGTTCTACTGCACTAACTGTTGGTCGGCCTGACAAATTTTGCCTTGGTCATGAATTAGGTATTGAAGTTTTGCATGCGATTACATGTACATGCGCATGTACGTGAATGTAAATTGCTATGGGTAAATTGTAGCACGGTTTTAAGCTTTCGAAGGTTTTAAGCACTTAAAGGTACCACTCGAGTGTGGAACACCTACCGACTTTCCTTGGTTTTGCAGTGACAGGGCTGTTTTAATATTCCCTGCTTTGGAAATACTGTGTCCTTGACAATTCGGAGGCAGATTAGGTTTCCAACCGGAAAAAGAAGTGATGTCGGCCCCCTTTAGAAACAATCCTCAACGTGGATCCAGACTTGCCGATTGAATTTGACCATAGACTAATACACTGATGTGTACATGCTACAACTGATCAACCATACATTATACCTGCTTGAATAGAATGGGAGGGGGGGGCTTCACTCTCCTTACAAGCAGAAAATGTTTTAGATTCCACAACCTCCACTGGATGTAGTCTCTTATGAGTAGTAGTAGTAGTAGTAGTAGTAGTAGTAGTAGTAGTAGTAGTAGTAGTAGTAGTAGTAGTAGTAGTAGTAGTAGTAGTAGTAGTAGTGGTAGTAGTAGATAGTTTCCCAGGAAGAGCGACATAATTAGGTATGCCATGTAACTTTTACCAAAAGTACATGTCCTAAACTTACGCCTCTTTACAAAGAAACCGATTTAACAAATGCTTTAAATGTCGCCTTCCTTTATTACGAGATGTTCCTACTTTCACAGCCCGATAAGTGCAATGGACGTTCAAAAACTGCAGTTAATTGTTGACCCAAGATGGCGGTCTTGTCACAGTACCACGTTTACAAAATACCTCATATAACATACATAGCTTACCTGTAGTCGTACTCAAAGTTGATTGTAGACCTGCCTTAAAGCAACCTGTCGACAGGGAACCAAAGTTAAGCTAAATCAAACAACAAACACCTTGTTTATCCACAGCAGACTTCTTAAGTTGTGGATGGCCTGACTTATGAAGTTAACACTGTAAATATGGCGAATGGAAGAACAACAGTTTCCAATCTGTTGAACGTCGTCACCCGTCTGACCTCTACCATGGCGGAGTTGTTCTTCCGGTTGCCGACGCCTCAGGTCATCTGCGAGTGACGTCACAGCTGCCTTGCTGGTTGTTCTTACATGGGATAGTAGAGTCATTCAAATATCACTGGGTGCGTATATTATGACGAACAAAATGACAAGAAACTGTGTACAACTAAGTTAATTTAACTTTTGCAAAGTAAATGCATAATGTTTACATTCACATGGGGATGGACTAGCCCAATCAACTACTGATCTGTTTATTTTTCCTTGAACACATTCATTTATATGGTGACCAGCCATTTGCTACATACTGTAATCCAACACCACAGGGTGACAGACGTCTGGTCCAGGTCATTGACCTTATTACTCCGTAAAGGAGGCATACCTCCTGCAGGAGTATTCGGGTCAGCCGGTTTTTCGTGTTCGCAGCTAAAACTCACGGTTCCCTTTGTTCAATCGGCATTTAATTTTATACGTCGTCTGCAGGCATGCCAGTGGTGATGCACGTATATCAATATTTACCGTAGGTGTTTTCGCGGTCAAGATAATATTCGAAAAGCACCCCTACATTTAGGGGCACATGGGACCGGCCGCGAAAAACCCATTGTTTTGAATAGCGCGGGGGGGGGGGCATCCTTAATGCAGATGTGCGGTGCGGTTTTTAATGCCGACCAGATGCGGACCGTAATGGTTTATGGATGGGACGGAATTGTGAAATGTGTTCGCACGTAAAAGTCATGTTTGTGTACGTTGTATTTCTATGAATTTGGGCATGTGGTGTGCCGTTATGTCCGTGTTGATGCAGGTGTCTTTGTTTTTACCGTAGCGTTTTTTATATTGTGGTGATTGCCATATTTGTGACTCCCCCCTATTTTTCCTGTTGTGTATGAAATATTGTCGCCCGGCCGGTGAGCGGCAAGTGTTAAAATTGTTGACGTGGTTTTAGACTGACCGCCAGTTGCGCAGTTAACTTTGTGCACGTGTCTTTGTTTTTACCGTAGCGGTTATGTAGGGCGGTGTTTTCCGTGTGCAACGTTGCTGTTGTGATCATGTTGTTTCGTTAAGCAGTTGACTTGAGCGGTACCCGTTTTTCCGTGTTCGCAGCTAAAACCCACGGTCCCCTTTGTTCAATCGGCATGTAATTTTATACGTCGTCTGCAGGCATGCCAGTGCCAATACCACCTCCCAATCTGCAAATTATAAAATTTCACGGAGAATTGTCGCCTATGGCTTCTTGTTTGTTTATTTGTTTGAAGAAGAAACAGGGAAAAAATATTATGTCATGTCTTCTGCGAAGGTAGACATAATAGCTGCATGCAAACGTACCAATAACATGTCCTACTATACAGTAAAGCTACGTGTATATGTATGTACGAACACCAATAAACTTCAATACATCATTTTATAGTTTACACCTTTATAATACTTGCATTTTTGGGATCATTGTAACCAATCTATGAGCAGCGTTCGTGAAAACAAACTGCGCCACGCCACCAGTCTAATGGTCGGCAGGTGATCAAAGTTCAACAACCTGGTCCAGGTCACTAACCTTATGTGTTTGGAAGAAGAAGAAACAGAACAAAAGCAATATGTTCTCCTTCTGCGAAGGTACGTGTAAACATAAAAACTCCATGCAAACATACCAATAACATATCTTACTATAATAAAAACGTGGTGAGTAGAGCACCAATACGTACCAATACGTACCAATACGTACCAATACGTACCAATACGTAGCAATACGCACCAATACGCACCGCGCACCAATACGTGATGCGTAGAGCATTTATATTTTATACCCTCATACTACTGACGCCATTTGACAAGTCATAAGTACTTTGGGGATCATTGTAGCCAATCTATGAGCAGCGTAAATAAAAACAAACTGCGTCACGCCACCAGTCTAACGGTCGGCAGGTGATCAAAGTTCAACAACCAACAGACAGGCATTGTTCTCCGCCCGCAATATTGACTATATTGCTAGTAGACTAGTGCGTCAATCGTCAGCAAATCAGCGACAACTGAGGGTGTACATTTTGAATATTCTGCCTTTTTTGTTTCTCTCTACCATCTTAAGGTGTGAGTCTCCTGGTTACTTCACCCAGGTGAGTTTTTAAACACGCTTCACTGCAGTTAGAGTTTACACTACAGGTGAGGAATGCTGTAAACGTGGCACAGCCAGGCCGCCATTTTTTTTTCAAATTACAGAAACCTCTCTTAAGAAATGTACACTACTTTACGTGCAGGAAAACTAGTAACATTTCGTGTTAAGGCAAGTGGAACGTAAACAACACTTGACAACTGATTCTGTATTAGTAGGAATCAGTTTTTAAAGGTTGTACGGCCTGTAAATATGACTAAAAATATCGAGTTCTCGACACCTTATGAATCCTGAGAAAGATTAGTTGAGCAATAAGTAGGCTGTGAAAAGTTAGCATTGCATGAAATATACTTATGAATATCCCTTTTTTTCTAATTTTTTTTTGTCGTAAGAAAACCAATGGTTAGAATCACCACCTCTCTCCCTTTGCCATGGATAGAATATTTATAGCAGGCACCTATCAGTGTCTTGATCTAGGGCCCCTCCCCCTCATAGCAGGCAACTATCAGCGTGATGATCTAGGGCCGCACACCCCCATAGCAGGCACCTATCAGCGTGATGATCTAGGGCCGCACACCCCCATAGCAGGCACCTATCAGTGTGATGATCTTACGCCCCACCCCCTCGGCACGTCCGCATGACTTGTTAATCATTAACTTTGAACAAACGAGCCGAGGTTGGCAACCTGTCGTCAAGGTGCACTCTGACCCACTGTTTGCGCGGTACAAACAAGAGCAAAGTTTGCGAATTACAAACAAGATAGCGAGTCCGTAAGGTCACAAACCTAAGATGAAGGGCGTCTATGTGTTCCAGCAAGTCCTAAGATCTTGTGGTAAGTCTTAGTTTTGCTAGGAGGTGTATAAAACAATTTGACAATTACGTCGGTGAAGGTTAGACATCCAGGTAATAAGATACGCCAAAAATAGCTACTCAAGCAAATGGATATGATTTTGGATTTCTACAATCATGAACATTATCCAGTTGTTGGAATAACTGTTTTTGGCGCCATTTGACAATTAAAAATTAACTTGGATTTTGACACTCATAACTCGAGAACGGTATATCGTATGGCCACCAAATTTTCAGAAGATGGTGTACTAGTAAAAATAAATCTATACAACATATTTTGATGTCGTTATGACGTAATATGACGTCATTATGACGTCATTTCTATAATTTTATTGGCTAAAACCGTCTAAATAGGTTATTCTCTTAAAACTTAATGGTATACAACACAAATTTAAAAAAAAAGTGTTTATGATAAAATGATAAGGTCTGCTAAAACTTATGTTGCCCTTAGCAACACCAGTGACGTCATGCGATGACGTCATACATATTTAATTATCCGCCATCTTGGATCTTGGTTTTGACCAATGACGTCATTAAATTAGCTTAAATTATGCATAATTACTAATAAAAATTACATAAGATGTTATTAATGTTAGAAAGCATGTGTAACTTATCATAAATGCCTGAAAATAAAGTAAAGTATAAGAAAATAAAGTAAAGTATAAGACGCCAGTGTATCCATTACGATCGAAAGCCGGCTGGGGTCCGCGCGGACCCCAAAAGAAAATCAGATACAAAATTTTTAAAAATGGGGGAAACGGAATTTTCTGCACTGTGTTGAGGCACAACTTTGTGGGTGACAATTACCTGAAATTTCAGAAAGAAATCTTTAGAAACAAAAAAAATAGTACAGAATACATAGTGCTGGTCCACGCGGACCCCAGGTGTACTGTTTAGGGTTAATAATACACATTTACAAATGCGATTAGTCTGAAATTTTATCATTTTGTTTCAGAATGGCAGCTCCAGATAACGTTCAAACAGGGGTGACAGAGGCTGACAGACGCCATTTTAAATTCGTAAAGACTTTACAGAAAATATCTGAGGACCTGACAGTGTATGAAACGAAGCTCATGAAGTTGTATTGTCGCCATTTGATTCCGAAAGGTATTGCAGAAAGACTCAATCACCCGTTTGACATTTTTGAGAAGTTGATAGAACTGGGCAAAATTGATCAGGAGAACTTGGAATTTGTTAAAGAGATATTGGAAAATATGGAGCGTGCAGACCTGGTGATCAACGTTCTGAGGCCGTTCCAACCGCCTGACCGAGAGATTCCGGAAAATCCCGAACTACAACCGGGCACAGGTACCGATGGTGCAAATGCAGATGGTGAGTAAATGTATTTTTGCGACGCTGTCCACGTTTGTATTGCTTGCGTAACTTTCTAAGCAATATCTTCCACTGAGAAAATGAGAGATTGAACAACAGACGGATATAAAATCGCTTTGTTTCATCGAAACGACGGATGTAATTGTATAAGCTTTAGACATATGACTTTGTTTTACGTAAAAAAACTATTGTATTAGTCATTTGGATAATGATATCACTCTAGTAAGCACTGTAGTCTAAAATTCAAATTTTGTGGAAGAATAAAGAATCCTTAATTCTGCTCTAATCAGGAAATAATGTAAACAATGGTTCCCCAATAAATATTTTCAGGAGAAACAGCCGAAGCCTACTTGGTCATTCAAGGTGAAAGACGCATGATCCAGGAAACAGTAGATCGCCATAGATACAACCTAAGATCGCTGTGCCGCATTGAGGGCTCACAGGTTATATTCAGAGGATACAGGGGAGGCAACAGCATCCTTGTGCACTACACCATACCGCGGAAGAGCACAGCGGTGCTAAAGCTCATGGCATATCACTCCGACCCAAGACTTGTGTTCATGGGCGTCACGTCACTGCAGATCGATGCTGAAACACCAATCGAAGTCACACAGGGGGCGCTTTTCAACGGTATGTAGAATTGAATCTTCAGTAGGCATTCACACTTTCATGCAAAGATTTTAACATTCTTATTAAACGGCATGAATTTAAATATGTTCATTTCAGAAGTTAATAATTTACAATTCATAAACACTCATATTTTACAAACAACTAATTAAGCTTCTGTTTACAACAACTTCCGCTTTAAGCAGCGTATTAAATAATGAGTCTAGTATTGTACAAAATATGTTTGCGTCACAGATATCAAGAGACAGCGTACCGTCGATGACATCGAGGTGGGCTGCAGTACCCGCACCAAGCAGCAGAGGGCGCCCAAGAACTGGACCCGCCTGTCCGCTCTGAACCTGTTCTCGGACGCCCTGCCCCTCCATCTGCAGGTGGCCGAGAGTCTGGAGTACCAGGGCTTCTCCTATAGCCTGGTCCAGGCTCTGGTGCAGAAGATTCAGCTCAGAGAACAAGACATGAAGCAGAAGGATCAGCTCAGAGAACGAGAGATGAAGCAGAAGGATCAGCTCAGAGAACAAGAGATCAAGCAGCTCATCCAAAAGGCCGAAGTGGATTCCAACACGTTCATGACCTTGCGCTCCAAGCTGACCATTTCAGAGAACAGGTTAAAGGAAGCCCTTGAGTCGAACGCAGTTCTTGAAAAGAAGCTCCAGCAGGCCCGTGAATACGCCGAGGAAGCAGCTAAACAGGTCACCTCTCAAATGATGGAGTACAGGGGAGAGAAGCCTCCCGGTGGCTGGTTACAGGAGTACAGGGGAGAGAAGCCACCTGGTGGCTGGTTACAGGAGTACAGGGGAGAGAAGCCTCCCGGTGGCTGGTCGTCACAAGTCGAGAAGGCAGATGTAGCTACACAGACACACCTAGCGGATGACGAGGGCACTGCAAGGGGAGAGGGAGACGTGGGTGAAAAGGCAAGTGAACAATCGGCTGCAAAAGACTCAGGCAAGACCGCGGAAACAGATAAAAAGGAGGACAAACTTGCGACGCAACAAACTGAGCAAACGCGACCCACATCAGCAGAAACAGAGGGAGCGGCACCTCGTACTACTGGAGACTTCAAACAGGGTAAGATCACTTACGGCGGGAACGGATCAGAACCCGGGAAATTTCGGTACCCAGGCGGCGTTGTGGTGTCGTCTAGTAACGAGATATTTGTGGCTGATGAAGTCAACAGGCGAGTCCAAGTCCACAACACAGAGGGGGTTTACCTCCGCCACTTCCCAACAGTCGTACCGGGTACAGAGGACAGGGACATGGCGCCACTGGATGTTTCTATGGATGGTAACGGCACACTGTGGGTAGTGGGGGATGGTGAATCAGCCGGGCATGTTGTACAATACAGCACGGACGGGACAGCCATGACACAGTTTGACCTTCAGAAGAGCAGGTATTTCCGTGGGATTGCGGTGGACATGCGCACTAACCACATCCTGGTGACTGATAGAGACCGTGGTGAAGTTCAGGTGTTCCGTCCGGACGGCTCTCTGGTGCGGAGGTTCGGACATCCAGGGGGTGAGATGACACACCCGCGGTACATCACTGTGGACGGGGAAGGAAACATCCTGGTGTCGAACTGGGTCGATCATTCTGTCTACATGTATGACGAGTCTGGGAAGTTCCTGCTGAAGTTTGGAGGTCCGGGAAGTGGTGAAGGTCAACTACAGACTCCCCACGGTATCTGTACAGACAGCTCGGGTCACATCATCGTGGCGGACTGGGGGAACAGGAGGGTACAGATGTTCACACGTCACGGCGAGTATGTCCGGACAATGGATACTGGGTTTGGGGTACAGGGCGTGGCCGTGGGACCGGAAGGGCAGCTGGTACTGACTGATTTGTATAGACATTCAGTGACTATTTTTGCTAGTTATCTGTAATGCTTTGAAATTTTGAGCAAGTTTCTTAGTATATTTAAACAAAAATGTTTTGGAATCTATTGTTTAAACAGTATCTTTATGCATGGTTGATTTTTATGAAATCAATTACATAATACATTACATATGTTATGCCCCGCGAAGGGCTTTGACCACAATGGAATAGGTGAAGAAGTACATATTACATAATATAATCTGACACTATTTCATTGTTGTTTCTTCCAATTCCTTAATCTATTGTTCCTCTGTTTTTCTACTAAATCGATGCTAGAAGGATGATACCATGTTGCTCATGTATAGATCTCACTATTACTTTCCTTTAGTTTTAATTCGTTTGATCAGCGACTAATCAGTTACTAAGGTTTGAAACTTTGAATATTTTTTTTATTGTTTAGTTGCTGTTTTGTAAAGATATCGGCTATTATCAACAGCTTAATTAACAGTGCTAGAAAAAAATCACTCGTTATTTCGGTACCAGTTTAAGCTATGTTGGAAAATAATGATGCTTTATGTTTGAGACGATACCTACAGATCATTGACCACAAAGGCACACAAAAGAACTTAAGAATTGTTTTTTTTCATGGCACTATACTGCTTTTATGTACCTATGCTATCTGTAACTTCACTATTCTAATTAAATCACAAAACCATAACAATATAATACTCAAGATTATTGTCATGTTTTAAAATGAAGTGCATGCATATAACAATATGGAAGTGGTTAAATCAGTTAATTTAAATGATTTATATGTAGCATAGTGATAATCGTTAAGAAATATTCAAGGCTACATGCATTCGGAAAGTAATACTAGTAGTTTGTTTTGCATAAAATAATGATGAAAACGAGAAATAAAAAAAAACATAATAATAATCGTGAAGAAAAATTTAAACCTACCTGCATTCGGAAAGGAATAGTTTGTTAGCTGCTCAGTAGCGTCTCCTGGCGGGTATACTTGGAAGCGCACAAGATTCAGTCTCCGAGTATGTATAATTTAATTTATAATTTATTGTTTATTTCAGACACAGCGGTCCATATAAAAATAGACACGTAACATAACACAAAGACATCTAAAAAATAAAGACATCGATGTATGTACGGATAAATATGTAAAGAAAGTATGTGACTAAATCTTATTCACTTATTCATAAGGTCGCAGGACACAGTATTTATGGGCGCGGGTATAGAAAATAGTACGGAGAATATTGTTGGGGACTGAGTAGAAAGCCTCATGTTAGCGTCAGCCGGATGTAAATTGTGCTGTGTGGTAAAGGAATGTATCGGGTTTGAGACTGTGTGATTTGGATTGAGAAGGTTTTGCAGTACGTGTATAAATGCGCCGCATTACGCAACTGGCCTTCCGGGTGAGTCGGCTGCAGTTCAATTGACCTCCTTAGAGGGCGATTTCAAAGTGTACGTCACAAGCAGATACGCCGACAAATTTTTTTTTGTTTCTAGATATTTTGTAGTTTGTACCTTCTTCTCAAACATATTCGATTTTCGTATTTGTGAAGTGCACCTTACTATAATTTTTACCGCGTCGAAGTGGGTCATCTTGGGCTCCTTAACTATAGGAATCCCCATAGGGCGAAAACTACGGTCTGCTAGCTTCAAGAGGAGGTTGGTCTGAAGGACCGTGACCTGATGGCCGCCATGCTGGGCAGAAACGCCTGGAGGGGCATCCAGAGTGGCACCTCATAAATGAGGATGAACTGAACTGAACTGACATAAGAAAATTAACATTTATTTTCCTGCTTCGTAGTTTCAACCCAGCTTAACTTTACTGGTAAGTCATTCCGAGAAATAGAATGATTAATTTCCGCATATGTTAGAAATCATTGTCTGTCGTTGTTGAAACATGACCAAAAATCTTGCCATGTTTATCGTGCTACTTCAATCTGGAGAAATGTGACAACTATAGCAGTGGAATTTAAATCGACGTATAAGATAGCCAAATCTAGTTAACAACGACATGCATAATCAGTGAATGACTCTACTGGATAAAGAGAGGTAAAAAAAAACAGCAACTTGAGCTAAACTCCGGTGACGTCACATAAAAACACCTGCGAAGGTGAGTAAGAAAAACACGTCGTGGCTAAGGTCAGGCGTGTCAAAGTTCAACAGGTAACGCACTGTTGTTCTCGTTCCGCCATATTTACTGTGACTTCAGGAGCCAGGCCAGCGGCTTTGGTTTACTTCTTCTGTTGTGGATAACACAGTGTCGTCTGTACCTGATTCAGCTAAGGGTTACTTCACTCGCTGAAGGTTACTTCAAGCAGGTGAGTCTTCAAACGAGCTTCAGTACGTCTAAAAGTGTGGTATATTGTAAACTTGGCGCCACAGAAGGGTCGCCATTTTAGGACAACAATTCGAAATTATAATTATCTTAAACTTGAGACGTCCCTTCTACTTACCGTGCTGGGGAACCAGGAATACTTAGTAAGAACTACGAAGTTTGTAACATTTCAGAAATCTGCACGATTTCAATGAAGAGTTGTACTTACAAAGCGTGAACGGGACACAAAAGACCTTCACGCTTGAATGCTACGGCAACATTTCTATAGGGAGGGTATCGGGTTACCGCATACAGTACAAGGCAGGTCTAGGGCTGACTGTAAACATCATGTAGTGCATGTAGTAATACACATAGAAAGAGAATCACTCTTCATTCAAGATAAAATGGAATTTAGGCTGTTTATACTTCAGATGTTACCATTTTACCCTAACTGCATGGCTTAATTGTCTTCGTCAGAAGAACTATGGAAATGGTTGGCCGAATTGTGGGTTACAGCGGATTTAGGGATATAACTCTGGAAAGCATGATTCGAAGTCCATGATATTTGGCAGGCAGATTACCGTTATTAAGGCCGAAGTCAAGTGCAAGTTTGGGCTTTGTGGGGGGTCCGTACGTCACGTTAGTGAACCTTTTGTGTTTGTTGCTTGTTAACAAAATAAGTCGAGTATATTTAAATGGATGGTCATGATTTTTGGTAGGGAGGTTACTATTGTTGAGAGCAAGGTTAAGTTCGTTAACGGGCTTCGTGGGGGGTTCGGTTGTCACTGCAGGGGGCATTTTCCTTTTTTTTTGTTAGCAGGATAACTTGTGTATTTGTGGATGGAAGTTAATGAATTTTGGTAGGCATGTTACTGTGGTGAACACCAAAATTAAGTTCAAAAATGAGAGTCGTGGGGGTCGATATGTTCCCGTAATAGACCTTTTGTGTTTGTTTCTTTGTTTGTTCGTAGTTGAGGTGCTGATTGGGCAGTTGTCTAGATATTTGTATGGTGTATAGGTTTAGAAATATAGATATAGTGGTGTAAGTTTGAACTTAACTGGTTTATAGGAATGTGGAAAATAAGTTATATTGTTTTTTTTGGTTGCCTTGTTGTTGTCCTATATGTAGGTCAACGACCTTTTGACCATTTATCAGGGTGGCTTATAGACAGCTGGACAGCTGGAGAACCCCATGACTATCAGGTCTGGGATCAGATAAGGTTGTTTACATTAAGGGACTGTTCTCTAATTTCAGCGGGAGGAGGAAATGTTGATCAGGTCATTACCTATGCATGGCCACACCAAGTAATTTTTATGGATGACGTCCACTGGAGACCTTAAATTTATTGCGAAAGCGCGATAAAAACATGAAGGGTCGAAAAACAAGATGACTAGATTTGGAATATACGAAATGAGTGTAGAAATACAACTGTTAGGACACAAATTAAATAAAAGAACACAGTATAACAACAAACAAGCATAAAAATAATTCAACTAAAAAGCAGTAGTCGCCCTGTTCTGATTCTTTCCTTTCATCACAGGTTCTCTTATTACATTTTGCGACACTGTTGTGACACTCTGATCATAATACAGTAAGCAGAATTTCTTATAACAGTAAGTTTTTTCCCAGTAACAGTCCCGGCCAAAAGCTAATGGCTAACACGGATGGCAGCGAGTCTGTAACTCTGTGGTGAACCATTTCACAGTTTTCCGTAGAATAAAAAAAGGAGTACAGAGATTCTTTTGTACTCTAGACCAAATTGATTACCAAAAAAGTACAGAATACACGTTCATTTCTCTAGAGCAATGTCCCTCTGACGAAGGCATGAGATCTCCGACCTCTAGTTATGTTTACCGAAGGAAAACATATTGTTTTTGCTATGTTTCTTCCTCTTCCTCTTCCTCCTTCACTTCTCCAAACAGTGACCTCTGACCCGGTCAATGACCTGAAGCAGACTGTCTGTTACCATGGTAACTGGTGTTGGGTTACATCATGTTGCAATTTTATAGCAGGAGTTATTGAGACTCCTGTCTGACCACATATATGAATGTGTTGGAGTAAGGAGGTTAATTGGTTTGAGTAAGAATTAACAGAGCAGACCATATGCGAAGGTAAACATAATGCATTTGCTTTGCAAATGTTACCTTTCTAGTGTTGATTTTGTTTCTGGTAACGTTTGTTTCTGGTTTAGTGGTTTGACAGCGTGACTCAAGAAGCCATGGATTGTTATGAAAGTTTGCATGTGGATAATTGTCGATAGAACAAGTGACTAGTTTGATTATGCACAGCAGTCTTTTGTTAACTGAAGGTGACATATAAGTAACTAAGGGGGTACATGTATTGGGTTACCGAGGACACCTGTCGTTACGTGTATCAGGTTACCAGCACTCCGCATACAGTACAGGGAGAGCCTAGGGCTGGTGAGTCGACTGTAAACATCATGCAGAAATTTCGAGAATCCCGCTCCAAAAAAGTGCATCATGTAGAAATCAGGTAGTATTGGGATTAACAGAACCCTGCACTCAGATCGTATCAGAATTCCACCGTCTCATACCGTCGCCAAATGATAATAACCTTTATTACAACGAACTAGTTGTCAGATCTTCTGTGGTGCCCCAAAGATCGAATTTGGGGCACCACGATAATTAGAAAAAAAATTGATGACAATAATATGACCAACTACGTTTATCAAATTGTGTTAGCACCGACCCATATGTTCTAATACAAATCTTACCTTTTGAAACTTTTCAGAATGGCAGCTCCGATACGTAGCAGAGTGACCGAGGCTGACAGACGCCATTTTGATTTCGTGCAAACTTTACAGCGCATATCTGAGGCCTTAACAAAGGAGGAAACGAGGCTCTTGAAGTTCTATTGTATTCAGCACATTCCAAGAGGCAGGGCGGAAAAACTCAAACGGGCGATTGACGTTTTTCACAAGCTAACAGAACTGGACAAAATAGACCAGGAGAACTTGGAATTTGTTGAAGAGATCTTGGAAAGAATGGGGCGACTAGACCTGGTGATCAACGTTCTGAGGCCGTTCCAACCGCCTGACCGAGAGATTCCGGAAAATCCCGAACTACAACCGGGAACAAGCACTGATGGTGCAAGCACTGATGGTAAGTAGAGGAAGTACGACGTTTTATAAGAAATATGTTGTTCAGAAGTTTTTAAAGCCCTTTCTGTGTTCCAGTTTTACTATGTCAAGTAGCAAATTGTTTGCGGTCGAATAATTCAAAACTAACAAGTTGAGTTTCACAACTTTATATTGCTTTCTGGAAACTTGGCTAAAATTCCAGTGTGGTTTTATTTTTTACAACAGCAACAACGTCTGACGCCTTCTTGGTCGTTCAAGGTCAAAGGCACATGATCCAGGAAACCGTGGACCGTCATAGACACAACCTGGCGTCACTGTGTCGCACGAGGAGGTCACGGGTCAAGTTCAGAGGTTACAAGAAAGGAAGAAGCATCCTGGTGCACTACACCATACCGCGGGAGAGCACAGCGGTGCTGAGGCTCATGGCGGATCACTCCGACCCAAGACTTGTGTTCATGGGCGTCACGTCACTGCAGATCGATGCTGAACAACCCATTAAAGTTCCGCAGGGAGCACTTTTCAACGGTGCGTTTAGTAATCCTTTACACATGATTATTTCAATATATAAATATGTTGGAAGGAGTACGTTTCTCAATTTGTGCATTTTAGCAGTCCGTTCAGAATGCACTAAAGCTAAATTTATAAAAACAAACATTTTGGCTTCCAACTATAATTATAAAAGGACTAATCAAATGATATGCTAAATGTTTTTGCTCAGCAGATATCATGACACAGCAGACCGTCGATGACATCGAGGTGGGATGCAGTACCCGCACCAAGCAGCAGAGGGCGCCCAATAACTGGACCCGCCTGTCCGCTCTGAACCTGTTCTCGGACGCCCTGCCCCTCCATCTGCAGGTGGCCGAGAGTCTGGAGTACCAGGGCTTCTCCTATAGCCTGGTCCAGGCTCTGGTGCAGAAGGATCAGCTCAGAGAACGAGAGATGAATCAGAAGGATCAGCTCAGAGAACAAGAGATGAAGAAGAAAGATCAGCTCAGAGAACAAGAGATCAAGCAGCTCATCCAAAAGGCCGAAGTGGATTCCAACACGTTCATGACCTTGCGCTCCAAGCTGACCATTTCAGAGAACAGGTTAAAGGAAGCCCTTGAGTCGAACGCAGTTCTTGAAAAGAAGCTCCAGCAGGCCCGTGAATACGCCGAGGAAGCAGCTAAACAGGTCACCTCTCAAATGACGGAGTACAGGGGAGAGAAGCCTCCTAGTGGCTGGTTACAGGAGTACAGGGGAGAGAAGCCTCCCGGTGACTGGTCGTCACAAGTCGAGAAGGCAGATGTAGCTACACAGACACACCTAGCGGATGACGAAGGCACTGCAAGGGAAGAAGTGGATTCGGCTGAAACGGAAAGACATGAAAAAGAGGACAAACTTGCGAAACAACTCACCGGTGAAAAGCGACCCACGTCAGCAGGGGCTGACGGAGCGGCACCTCGTACTACTGGAGACTTCAAACATGGTAAGGTCACTTACGGTGGGAAAGGATCAGAACCCGGGAAATTTCAGTACCCACGCGGCGTTGTGGTATCGTCTAGTAACGAGATATTTGTGGCTGATGAAGACAACAGGCGAGTCCAAGTCCACAACACAGAGGGGGTTTACCTCCGCCACTTCCCAACAGTCGTACCGGGTACAGAGGACAGGGACATGATGCCGCATGATGTTTCTATGGATGGTAACGGCACACTGTGGGTAGTGGGGTATGGTGAATCAGCCGAGCATGTTGTACAGTACAGCACGGACGGGACAGCCATGACACAGTTTGACCTTCAGAAGACCTGGGATATCCGCGGGATTGCGGTGGACATGCGCAATAACCACATCCTGGTGACTGATGGAGACCGTAAGGAAGTTCAGGTGTTCTGTCCGGACGGCTCTCTGGTGCGGAGGTTCGGACATCCAGGGGGTGAGATGAGACACCCACGGTACATCACTGTGGACGGGGAAGGAAACATCCTGGTGTCGGACTGGGACACTCATTCTGTCTACATGTATGACGAGTCCGGGAAGTTCCTGCTGAAGTTTGGAGGTGAGGGAAGTGGTGAAGGTCAACTATGGTCTCCCCTCGGTATCTGTACAGACAGCTCGGGTCACATCATCGTGGCGGACCCTGGGAACGAGAGGGTACAGATGTTCACACGTCACGGCGAGTATGTCCGGACCATGGATCCTGGGTTTGGGGTAGGAGGCGTGGCCGTGGGACTGGAAGGGCAGCTGGTAATGACTGATTGGGACGGACATTCTGTGACTGTTTTTGCTAGTTATCTGTGATTTAGATGCTTTCAAATTCCAAACAAGTTGCTGAGGATATTTCAACAAAAAATGTTTTGCAATTCCTTAAGCTATTGTTTGTCTATTCTTCTATATAACTACAACTCGTTAGCGTTAGAAGGATATTAACAATGTTGCTGATGTAAAGATCTCACTATTACTTTTCTTTAGTTTCTTGTCGCTTGTTCAACGACTAATTAGTAACTTCGGTATATTTTCTTATTGTTTATTAAAGCTATCGGCTGTTTTTTAAGCTATCGGCTATTACTAACAGCTTCATTAACAGTGTTAGAAGAAAATCACTTGTTATTTCGGTACCAGTTTAAGCTATGTTGGAAAATAATGATGCTTTATGTTTGGGACGATATCTACAGATCATTGACCACAAAGGCACACAATAGAACTTAAGAATCTTTTTAATATGGTACCACACTGTTCTTATGTGCTTATGCTAACTGTAACTGCACTGTACTAAATAAACGACGAAAACATAACAATACTCAAGATTATTGTCATGTTTCAAAATCAAGTGCATGCATATAACAATATGGAAGTTGTTAAGTCAGTTTATTTCAATCATTTATATATAGCATAGTGATAATCGTGAAGAAAAATCAAAGGTTACCTGTCGCTGGAAAGTAATAGTTTGTTAGCTGCTCAGCAGCGACGCCTGACGGGTAGACTTGGAAGTGCACAAGATTCAATCTTGTGCGCTTCCATGTATACCCGCAAGGCGACGCTTCTGGATAGTCTCGGCGTATTCAATGACAATTTTGCCTCATGCAGGCACAGTTATGGATTCGCGTGGACCATCCAGAACCATATCTGAGTATGTTTTTGGATAAAGCACGGTTCTGGATGCGCGTGGACCATCCAGAATCGTGTCTGTGCATGGTTCTGGATAAAGCACGGTTCAGGATACACGTGGACCATCAAGAACCGTGTCTGTACACGTTTCTGAACAAATCACAGATGTTAAGGCCACATGACCTTTGGACACACACGTCTTTCAGGATATGAACCAGTGTCACGGCTCTTAGCCTGTATTCCGTCGTTACGGCCGGCCGGGCGTCTTAGGCCACATCTCAGCACCCTTAAGACACGAACCAACATAGCCTCACGGTCCAGGCACGGTAGGAATGTGGCATGTGCTGGTGTCAGGATTATTAATCTCCAAGCAGATGTGTGGTTCCTTTCTACCTGAAATTTGTAAACTGGACCATATATGTTCAAACCATCAGGACAGCCCTTGCAAATTTTGTTGATTTCGGGTGGGTGGGGGGTGTCAGTGAGAATCTTTTAGAAATTACTCAGTCCTGTATTATAGTCGTACAGTGAGTCGTAAACCACTTGTATTTGTGTTGCCTGCACCCAAAGAGCCCAGTTACATAAGTTATACGTTTGTCGTACAATCATAAACTGAGGGCATCAAGGATTTGTACAAAAGCTGTCGTCTTGCTAAAAATGCTGTTTTAGATCCTTGTCGATGGTTGCTTCAGTGACAGCCTGCTTGAAAATTTTATGGCATTAACATCGTAAGGCGGCCTAGCGCCTACGACTAACACTTACCCAGCACTAACCCGTAACCCAACCCTAACCCAACCCTGACCCCTAACCCAACCTTAACCTGAACCCCTTACCCTAACCCTCAACCCTAACCCCCATCCCTAACAGCCTGCTTGAAAATTTTACGACATTAACAGCATATTACTACGGCTAGCCCTAAATAACCCCTAACCCTAACCCTGAGCCTAACCCCAAACCTTAACCCTAACCCTAACCCTTACCCTAACCCGACTAGAACCCAACCCTAACCCCCAACCTTAACCCTAACCCTAAACCCAAACCCTAACGCGCCATAAAATACATTGCTTGTTGGCGCATTATTTCTTAAGAGATACATACAGGAAGACAGTAATAAAGATTTGTCTAGACAAAGGTAAACTCAAAGTTACTCCTCTTAATTCTCTGTTTCCTGTACAGTGAAGCTGTGGCTAGACTTGTGTAGATTCAACAACAAAAACCAAACGCGAGAACAGGAAACCAGTAAGTAAAGAAGTGAGAAAAGAAACAACACTAGTCTGATATGGAATGGGTTATGTCATGATGAAATGTGAGTGGTTCAAATCTTACAGTCTGGTCTCAGTGTTGACATCTTGAAAAGGTAATAGTCACCTGTTTTGTCAATCCTTCCACAAATGTGTTAAATCTTAATAAATAAATAAATAAATAGATAAATTCAATCTAGCATTGACCAGCAAGACAAGGATTAACGAGAATATTGAAGAGAATATTTGACAGCTTACACCTGGTATTGTCTTTTTCCTTTGCAACTTAATTCGGTATTTGCCATGTCTACAGTTTATACCGGGCGTGACTGAACCTACGAAACCTTATCACCCCAGGACTACTAACCTACTATTAGGGGAATGGTGTGAAATGCAAACTCAAACAAACTAATACTACTAAAAGGGCGCCGGCAGATTTTGAGTGAAAGTTTCCCTTTTATTGGTTGTGCTTTAGATATATTTTGGAAAATTCACATTCACCATTAGCTTTAGATATATCTCGTATGAAAAACAAAAAAAAGTAGAAGAAATAAAAGAGTATCGAATTCAAAAGAAAGTAGTTGATATACTGTTTGAAAAAAGCAGAAGATACAACCATGGGGTCCTTTGCATTGTCTTGACAGATTCGCAAGCCATTTGTTGTTGTACGTTTTTACAAAATGGAAGCAAGTACAGAGGTCTCTCGATTTAGCAGAAAAAAATTGAAGAAATCGGCCCAAATAGGCCAAGTGACAGGAACAAATTATCTTAGCTTTTAGAGCCGATTTATCCAGCATTTTTAACTCAATCAGGACGTCTGATAAAGACAATGAAAATTCCAAGATGGCTGCCCCCTCGCCAGTAATCTTGTAATTTTTAATGGGAATTTAACTTCATACAATATAATAACTCTCTTATCGATGCTACGTGTTCAAAACTTTACTCGCGCGTCGAGGTGAAAATGAGTAAGCATAAACTGGTTTGTTTGTTGATAAACAAGTACGGTGGTTTGCGATTTGCATTTCGGGGTGGGTAGCATAGAAACAAAGAAGTACATGTCAATGCTGGTCATACAATCCAGAAAACCACCTCAATAGAGTACAACGAGTTTTTGTAAAGCATATAGTTACCTCCACCTTTGTTAGTACATGTTGGCATTTTAGGACTGTAGAAAGATATGAATTGTCAAACAATTGCAAAGATTGGGAATTTTTCTGGATGCCCGATTCACCTGAGTAAGAAAGCACAGAAGATCCAAGACGTTTAATCGTTAATCTTCACCTGTCGGTCAGCAACAATGAGGGGCGGAGCGCTAAGAAAGCCCTCAGTGGCCCGAATTGTAAAGCCGATACGCCCCGCCTCGTGTGTGTCCTGAGGTCGCATTGGGCAAATACAAACAGGAAGGCACCGTTATACGGGGCGCACCTTTCCCGCCGTGCGGTCACACAGGTGCGGAACACGCCGGGACGTCGGACGGCAATCCTACGGGGCTCCACCGCTATGGGCCCGAAGGAAACTCTGCGTTTGCTGCTGGTTGTGCTCGCGGTTACCTATGCCGGTAGGTGTAACAGGTTCTGTATTCGATCATCTTTTCACACCTTTTCTTTGTCCCGAAAGGTGGCTATACAGGTGCGTACATTCCTAAGGCAGACCATGCATTCGCTGCGGCGGTTTTGCTGGATTGGAGACCATCTTATTACTTCGCTATGTTTGTAAACTAGTGAAGTACTTAGTTTAGCGCTAGAATTTCTGTTGATATGATCGTTTCGTTTATGGTTTTAACAGGTTAATAAGTCAAGAACTATAGACCTTTCTAGAAACGGCACAATGCTAATATTCATTACATTGTGTTTGCTAAAGGAACCACTCTGTTTTCCCTAATCCAAAACATGTTTGAAAAACGGATGGAATTGTTCCGTAACAAGGATATGGGAAGCAGTGATTAGAGAAACTATGTGAGGAATTATACACTCGAGTGAAACTATGGCCGTTTTCACTGATGACTTGTTCTTTGATTAGTTTACTCCTTGGACCAATGAGGTGCAAATATAATCACAAAGCTATAACGTATACATATATCGATGTGCCAGCAACCGTTCTGAACTTTGCTATTAAAACGACGGTGGTTACTCAATGAGTGCAGGGCTGAAAAGCCCACCTGCATATGCAGGTTATGATTATAAGTGCAGGTAAAATTGAAGATGTGCAGGTATTTCTGATGCCTACCTGCATGTAAGCTGCACTGGGCCATGTACTGAGTTTATGTGGAAATATAAGTGTATGTGGATTTTTTTATTTGCTGCATTGACTGTTACCACCTATGAAGTATCACAGAAATAATGGCAATGGTTTCTGAACAGTTTTTAGTATGATCGATAGTTCCTCAATTCTGTCTTGTGCAGAATTGTATCCAGAACAGTGCCTGTCTAGTTCTATGACTGGATAGGTTAGGGTTAGGGTTAGGGTTAGGCACGGTTCTGGGTAGTCTCTGCGTATCCAAGAACGTAGATTTAGCTCAGGCACGGTTCTGGATACACGCGGACTATTTAGAACCATGCCTGAGCTTGGTTCTGGATACAGCACGGTTCTGGATACACGTGGACTATCCAGAACTGTGCCTGAGCATGGTTTTGGATACAACAGCTACGACAAAAGTGACCGGGTGCTCAGTGGGTGGTCGGTGTGTCATATGCTCAATCTATCCCATATACTGCGCCCTAATTCAGGACAATGGTGGTGGCTGGATCGGCAAACAAACCTTATAGAGCAATTAACCTAGAGTTCTAAGCCTCCATTTCCACAGTATTAAATATCCATTTCCTTTATAAATTCTAAGACATACATTGTGTATGTATTAAAGAATCAGGCAACTCAAAAAGGATACATTTTTCGGGCAATTTTCGGTCAGAAAAGATGAAAACATGGTAAACAAACCGAACGTGAGAAATGACCCCTATAGCCGTATCTGTCGTTCCGCAAACAGACAATACAGCGTCTCTAAGCCAACAGCTGATGGGCCTCGCAAGAACCGGGTCAACTCACCTGAAGGGGTCGTTTGTCGTCTCAGTCAGGTGGAGAAGTGATAATGGGACATAAAGCGACGAGATGCCATCTTCAGAAATCCTTGTTTTCTCAATGTTGCGGTACCAAACAGGTCAAGAGAGTAAACAAATGCAATGAACTCTTGAAAGTTATTGTGAAAACGGCAACGAGCGAGTTCAAAACATGTAGATTATAAAATTCATTTCAAGATGGTGGACACGTACTGATTCACAAATATATCATGTTTGTATCCTTTCGGAGGCATTTTTAGCATTTCTTGCTTTACATTTTTGTGAGTTGACAAAAATTGAAAAGATTGAAGGCAGCAGGAGAATTTACTATCAAAGTTAGGCGACCGTTCAAAAAATCTACTTATTTTTTTAAAGCTTAATCAAGGACCTCCTTGGCTTAATTAAAAGCTTAATATAAAAAGTGCAATATATTTTTTCGAGTATGGATATCCAAATGACCATCAATTTCTTTGATTCGCGCAGAGCGATTTCCAATTAACAATTAGATAATAAAACGAGTTGCCAGTGACTGAAACAAACAAGAATTTGGTACGAGCTACCCCCCCCCCCCCCAAAAAAAAAAGACTAGAAAAGTCTTCCATTGGGATGTTTTCCCGCGTAAGGTTGAAGGGAATTTGAGTATTTCTTTTCAATCTACGACTCTTTGAGGGATGGAATACCGTAACAGTGCAAACACGTCCTTTATAAAAGGGACCGCTATCACGTGAAGACTACCCCCCCCCCCCCTCCCCCAACCTTCTGTATATCTGTATGCCAGGCACAACCGCCCTTCGGCGTAACACACCAACCTCTGTATCTGTATCTGTATAGCCGGTATAACCGCCCTTCGGCGTAACGCACCAGCTTTGCAGGCACGTGGCGCAGTAGTAGCTGGTTATATTACACTGAACAACCTGTCACACCTAATCTTTGCACATCTAACTGCTATCGTTGTTTAAAGAGCTATCTAGTGAGGATACCCCTGAACGCAAGGACTTTGAGATAAATATTATGCAGAAGAACAAAATATGTGCTTTTCACACACTGTTGCCAAGTTGAGGTTGAATATTGCACCAACATGCTTACACAGTGCCTCTTCTACCTTCTACACCCTGCCACTTCCTAATATTAGTAAACAGTTATGCCGACTGTACACAGTGCCTCTTCTACCTTCTACCCCCTGCCACTTCCTAATATTAGTAAACAGTTATGCCGACTGTAGCTGAAAATTCATTTCATATTGACCTTAGAGACAGGCTAAATTTATTTTATTTTACAGACTGACAGATTGTAGATACTTTACCCCCTCCCACCTCTTTCCTTCACAACATTGTAGAAAGACTTATAGTCTCTGGTAACTTTCACCACTTCTTTAAACAATACTGGGGTGAAAGTTAGACCATTATGTAAACGTTGTGTGGGCCACCACGACGACGTCGAAAAACATGTAAAGAATAGGCACTATTTTCTCGTTTGACTGCGTTACCGATAGAGTTTATAGGTGTGCTTGGATAACGTCAATAGATACTAAATCACTGTTCTATGTAACGGATACTCATTAAGAAACTGTTGATTTTGAAACAGAGGACCAGAAAAGAACAACAAACAAAGAGTTGTGACAAACCACGACGGGTTTGTTTTTAATTCTGTCGACAAATGCTGGATAGGATAGTCATTACAGCAGTACATGTGTAACTTAAATTCTGTTTAGAGGTACATGTCGAAAGGAAAGGGTTTTTAAGAACGGAAAAATGTTGCGGGAGGAACGGGAAACCACAAGGTGGTTAACCAAATAGGCACCTGTACACAAGCCTATTGTAGCACCATAATATATATCATATAGAATAATATTTACGTGAAGGAAGGTGCTCAAGTGTTTAATGGGGGTACGAATTTTATACACTGATAATCCTTTGAGTTAGCCTCGAATACAGCCCCTGGTCAGGGTTTCAGCATCGGCGTTTTTTCTTCACTACGCACCAGTTTCTGGTTGCTGATATTTTGTTAGCCTCTACCAGGCTCCAGAAGCGGTTGCAAAGAGTACAAATTGACCAAATAGACAGATGACATGCCAGGGGACGTGTCTTTAGCGGACCAACTCCCCTGGCATGTCATGTGTCTATTTGGCCAATTTGTATTCTTCCCAGCCACCTGTAAAGCCTGATAGAGGCTAACATTTTGTAACGGGTTACAACTGTGGAAGCAATATTCACCAAACTGCTGCAAAAAAAGCAGCAGCAATTAAAGAAAAAAAAATTGAGCTTTTGACGCCCAACGACTGAAACTGCTTCCGAGGCTACATTTTGTTTGCCCTGACCAATAGGTGACCTACATACATATGTTCCCAGCTGCGCACACCTCAGATTGTCTGATAAGCGGCGTTATTTGACAGGACCTCTTGTTCTAACAGGCTGATCGAAAGATAAAACCAAACCTATTGTATGTAGACAGTTGGTGTTGCATATTACTGAGGGCCTACATGGGGGTCCCCGACAACGCTTTAAACTAGATTCAGTAGGGACGTCTACGCAAAATGCTACCAGGCTTCAAAAGCGGCTGAAAAGAGTATAAATGCCAAATAGACAGGTAACATACCAGGGGAGTACGTCTGTTAAATAAAAGGAGTATAATTGTACTCTTCTACTTTCTAGTGGACTAAATCCGCTGGCATGTTATTGTCTATTCGGCCAGTTTCTGCTATTCTCTGAAGCCTGGTAGAGGCTAAAATTCAACTTCCGTTAGCCGTTTTGGCAAAACTTGACTGTACACAAAAACGAGTGAAAGTGGCTGTAAATCCTAGCTTAAATCATAAGAGGGCTAAATATCGTGTTTACAGCTGTACATGTCCTTATCTTTGTTTTTAGATTCATTTAATCCTCTTAGTATCTGAGAATACATGATCTGATAAGCTAGGGGGTCAGAATTTTCGAACCATTTAGTTTGTTTAGCATTTATCAGCTATTTATTTTGCTTGTTAGAGGGCCTTTCAGCGTTCGTGCCGGCGTAACTTGAGAACACCGCCACTGTAAATGTGGGTTTTATATAATTAGTGCAAATTCTACCATATTTTGGAATACAAAAATCAAACGCGGACAATAACATAGCAATCGACTGTTTATCCCCGAATTTCGTAAGAAATGAAATTCAGGAAATGGTACAGCTGTTGTTGTTTTTTGTGTGAAAGGACAATTTGTGAAGATTCTTATGCACTTGTTTTGCCCTCCCTTTCACGTTATGATAAACTCAAATAAACAAATCAACATCTGCATGTTACAGTTATACGTAAAATGAGCCCAAAACGCTGTTTTGACATTCCAGGGCTATTGGTTCTATTTCAACTTTCTCTCAATCCGTTCCCTGCATCACGCATGCCTTGCACCTAGACGGCCGCGCCCTGCCTACACGTATGCAACATTCCGGAACTGATTAGTGCTGGATTTGGGTACTTAGTGTTCCGCTCTAGATCACTTGGAGAGGATCTGGACAAGAGGGGTATTTACGGTCTTCAGAAAGATGTGCTGTGTTAGCAGAATGCACTGAGATTGAGAAATTCTCATCTTAGAGAAGTTCAGTCCAGTTCTCCGAAGTGTCTCCACAAGTTCATGTCTCGCATGACCGAGGACAGTTCAACACCCTCTAGTCCTGTGTCCTCTTCGATCACCTTCTTCAGAGTTAGAGAAGGGCGACCACGTCTACGCCTTTCCTCTGGTGACCAAAGGAGAACCAAACCCGCCATTTCCTCGTAGCCAGCTTAGAGAAACTCTTGGTATAACATCGATAGCAGAAAACATAGAAAGGGCAGCCCTCAGATGGATAGGGCAGCCCTCAGATGGATAGGGCACGTTGAAAGAATGGAGGAGGGAAGGATTTCAAAGATAGCTCTCAAATATAAACCTAAGGGCAAACGCCCTTTAGGCAGACCCAGGAAAAGATGGAAGGATCACATACTACTAGAAATATTAAGTACAGACTGGGCAAACTAGACAGGCTTGAGGAAGAGGGGGTCTTTGAAGACCGAGAGGAGTGGAGAAAGCGATGCCTCAACTGACAGGCTCTAAGGCCTACCTGGGGAAGATGTAAGATGTAAGAAGTACTATAGACTGCTTAACTACCATACACGGCAATGACCATGATGTTGACTTTCTTTTCAATACAAAAGTTGCCCTCTCACAGAATGTAAGTACCAAAATGTCTAAAAGTATCACTTTGAAATGAAAAAAAAGCAGATTGTAATGAAAATATTTTGCTGTTGCAGAGTCACAGCGGAGTGATCTTGGAAATGGTGCTGCGGTTGGAACTGTAAGTAAATCGGTTTTGTTACTTATTTACTTTACATGCAAGTAGTATTGTACGGTAAAGATGATAAACTTCGAATTCAAAAATTCAAATTTTATGAGATAAATGTGAAATCTACATTATGCTGTATGATAAGCAAAATGCCCTTCGAGCAAAACGTTTGTGTTTCCATGTTTCTCCAGCCCGATAACAGTAACTGTCAGGGAAACAACTGTGGCGGCGGCTGCCCCGGACAACCAGGGCCGAGGGTAAGGAACAGTAGGTTTGAACATATACAAAATGTTCACCTCACCTCACCTATCCCTTGACCTCGTTGATGGTCGTTGGGGCACCATGGCTTGGTTCACTATCCTCCTCCATCTAACTCTGTCCTCCCCCGCTCTCAGGGCTTCAGATAAGCTCAATCCTGTCCACTCTTTTATATTGTCTTCACACCTCTTCTTCTGTCTACCCCTTTTTCGACTTCCTGGCACTGTCCCTTGTAGTAACTTGAGGATCTTGCCACATGACCAAACCATCTCAGCTTGCGTTTCAAAATGTTCACTGACGGACAAATTCTAGCTTCTTCGCACCCTCTCTCCCTCTTTTTTTCAACATTTTATGAAGATTGATAGACTTAAGTAGTTTTCTCCACTTCTTGGGTGGATGCCAATGTTAAAGTCGAAACACATGTTAAGACTTTGCATTGTTTTCTCTGCATAACCTTTAAATTCAAATGGTTGTGCTTGGATAACGCGAATAGTTAACATTATATCTGTTTTTTTCATGTCTGCTTTATCACAATGACATGTAGCTGATAGTTTTCTACATACAAAACTATATTTTTGATATTTTTGGCAACGCCAAGGCGGAGGTGTTCATGACAACAACGATTTCCATTTTTTTTCCGGACTAGGGATACACAGAATCAGTCTGGTATATCAGAATTACATGTAGTAGATAGTTTTCTACATACAAAACTATATTTTTGGCAACGCCAAAGTTGCAGTGGTCTTCATGACAAGAACGATTTCTGTTTTTATCTGAACTAGGGATACAAAGAATCTTGTCGGAATTACATGTAGTAGTTTTCTACATACAAAACTATATTTTTGGCAGAGCCAAAGGGGTGGTGGTTTTCATCACACCAATTATTTCTTGGTCTTTGTTCTGTACTAGGGTTACCCAGGGCCCCGTGGGCCTCCAGGCTTCCCCGGACCCGAGGGTATCCAGGGGGAAACAGGAGCCCCAGGACAGCCTGGTTTCCCCGGCGATGTGGGGTCAAAGGGCGACAGGGTACGTATGAAAAAAAAAAACCTATCAAACACTAGTACTACGCATATGATGTCGATACGCAAAAAATGATAACAGCATCGAGTCATCTTGAAATTGTGCAACTTGCGTCTGTGAATTTGCTTTGTAGTAGAATAAATATGGGTCCATCGCTTTACCTAGACATGTGGCATTCAGTTTTTGCACCCAGATGCCTACATAGACTGAGATAATGGCTAATTCCTGGATTTTTGTTCTATTTTTCAGGGAGATGTAGGACCAATTGGCCCACAGGTAAGGGAAACAGTGTCCTCTCAAAATTGTCATCCTTACAGATGTACAATTATTTTAGATACTATTACATGTAGTAAGAGATATTACTAGGGTAGTACTGTTTGCTGCCCTGTATAGTTTAATGGTATAATAATATAATAATAGCATTGGTCGTTATCTTGCAAGCTTGTCACATTATCTTTATTGTTACACTCGAGTCTCGTTGTTTCACGTCGATATCTCGTTGCTTCACGTTTTGACCACGTGACACGTCTCGTTCCCAGGGTGTCTTGGGGCCTGCAGGACCCGTAGGACCACGAGGTAGCGAAGGCGGAAAGGGCATGAAGGGAAATAATGGTGCTCCTGGCCTCAGGGGCGAGAAGGGTTTGCGGGTAACAATTCTAACTTTCTTCAACGACTTTCTATGATCGACTACCGGCGTCGTCAATCTAGAAAAAATTCTGCCGGAATTGAAATACTTTATAGTACATGTCTTTAGTTTCCATTTTCTACCTGCTTGACAAAGGGGCATATAGTTTTTAATTGCCTTTTATTTGGCTTCAAATATTTAACTAATGTAATATATGTCATCATAACCTAATGGAATGAGGCAAGCTAAGCAGTAAAATGTCTGCTTACTGAGTGTTGTTGTTGTTTACCTTGTACATAGGGAACCCAAGGTGTTCCCGGCATGCCTGGTGATGTGGTAAGTTTTGAACTTCTCTATGTCTTTCCTTACCTAAACTAGCTCTTTAAAGACAGTATTGCATATTAGTCTCTATTAACTACTGCATTTGTTTCTATAAGTTCTTGTTGATGTTTATTGTTGTAGGGTAACCCAGGTGACAACGGACCAATGGGAATGCCCGGACTATGTGTGAGTACGACTTTACTTCTGCAACGCTAGTCACTCTTTGATGTTAGAAGTCATTTTAAGGGCAGTATAGTGTACGCTTTGTGAAACTCATCAGCTCAGGGACTAAAAACTGCACTATATATAAGACATGCCATACTGGAAGGAGTGGCCGCCCACAAGTGTAAGCTCTACATTAGACCTTATTTTCAACTAGCTACTAGAATAGTATTTGATTTACGATGATGACTAACTTTTTATAAACCTGTCTTGCTTCTCCTATAGGGTCCAAAGGGAGAACAAGGTAAGGAAATATTTTTAATATTGTGATATGTTATGTCATCATTTTGTCAAACGCCTATTTCTGCCAACGATGTTTCATACCAAGTCCTTGTTCATACCGAAATGTTGCTTGAACCTCCAACATTGCAGCATTCATCAACGACAGATTAAACAACAACAATCTTCAAATTACGTGTATGCGTTTAATTGTATGTTAATTAGACCATGAAAAAAAGCATCTGGTTTCTAACATACTGTTTCTTATCAACAACTTTTTAGGTTCACCAGGGCAGCCCGGAAGACGTAAGTTTAATTGTTTTTAACTTTTAAAGAGCTACACCGTTCTTTATCCATTAACCATGCTCAGGCAACCGTGCCTGGGGCAAATCTATGTTGTTGTTTTTTATTCAAACATTTCGAGACACGACATGGTGACGACACACTCAACTTATTTTATGCCGCCACCAACACAGGACAAATACAGGACAATACTCATTTACACCTGAGTAAAGTGAGGAAAGTCGTGTAAAGTGCCTTTCCCAAGGGCACAAGGTCGGTGGCATGTCAGGACTCGAACCCGGGACCTCTTCGTTTCGAGTCGAGTACTCTGTCGCTGCGTCACACGACCCCACCTTTGTTCTTGGATACGCGGAGACTATCCAGAACCGTGTCCGACCCTAACCCTAGCCAATTCAGGCAGAGAACTAGGTTTTAAATACCATAACTTCTTAACGTTTCCCTGTTCTACAGCGACCAGTGCATCACCCGGTCCCCCCGGTAGACTCGGACCCCAGGGCCCACCGGGGCCACCTGGATTGCCCGGTCCGCCGGGAGCACCACCTAGAGTCGGCGTCAAGGGTGAGCCTGGGCTGCCTGGAGGTCCAGGCTTAGACGGTGAGGATAAAAATGCCATGTGCAACGATAATACCCAGAGAATCCCCGATGCATTAATGTCATATCAACTTGCTAATATTAACATATCAAATTGTTATGCAATGTTTGCATTTCATTGACATAATTTTTATACCTGTTACAAAAATGTGCAGTATTTACTTGTACTTACCTGTACTTGGTGAGGTCTCCTCAGCAGTGGCCTGCGTCAAAGTCAGTTACTCATCTACACAGTGTCCTGCACCATTCTCGGCGGTCATGGGCGATTCTCTTTAAGTCCTCCAGAGTTAGACTGGGTCGGCACAAATGTGCAGTAAACTTCTTAAAAAAAGGAAACTTTCATTGTCGTTGATTAATCGATTGTTAAAGTTATATTCTTAAAAATCAGTTGTTGAATTCTTTTTATTTATTTATTTCAGGACCGCCCGGACGTTTAGGTCCACCGGGAACCCCAGGTATGATATAAGATAAAAAGCAACAACATCGGTTTTAATTAAGTTAATCTTCACTGTTTTGTGATTGTACATGTATAACCATTTTTTTCTCCAAAAGCACGCTAATTAGCTTTTTCACGCAAGCAGCAACTTTCGTTAGGACATCACTGCGTTATCATGGTCATTTTTTCCCAACTTCTCTTTGTTTTGTTTTTTTGCATTAAGTCTTAATTTCTGTTTTCAGGTGTTAATGGAATACCAGGAGGACCAGGACCAAAAGGTTAGCATCATTCTATCTTCACAATTACATCACTGGATGCAAGTGTGATGCATTGATTATTAAACACAATAATAACCAACAAAGTGTTTGAGTAACATGACTGGCAATTGCGATGAGGATACTTCTTAAAATATACATTTCAATTGAAGTATAATTTGTAAATATCTTACTACTGCAAGTGCATTATAGATATACTGTAGATATACTACAATACTGTGTATTGTAAATATAGTGTTTTCTTGAATTAAAAAAAAAATTAACTTTACTGGTTAAGCTTGTTGATGTGTGACTAGTTTTTTTTTTACCCCGGATCTGACGTTACCCTCTAGGTGAACAAGGAGGGCCTGGATCACCTGGTCAACCAGGTAGGATATTTTTTAATTTCTTAATTTTAATTTTTCGCATTTGCTTAAAGGATTACAAGGTGGGTCAACCAGGACGGATATTTTCTATTTTTTCTAATTTGCCATATTCACATGAAATATATGTTAAAGCGGTAAACATCAATCCTTGGTTACTACTGGTAAAAGGCAAACTGCATAAAACATAAAACATAATTATCATCAGTCGTAATGATGACTTTATCCTTCAGCTAAACATTTATTGTTAACACTTGTTGTTCACCTTGTACCACACGAATAATCATTTTATCATACCTGTTTAGGACAAGCGGGTCAGAGGGGAGTTATTGGATTCCCAGGCAAAAAAGGTAAGTCCGATTTTTGTTTTCATCTAAATCAAACAGGATACCAAAGTTTTGTTTCCACGTTTTGTTACTGTCCTCTTCGCAATAACTTTAATATAACAACATTGTTTCAATACACCCTTACTGTATGTGTGTGAGAGAAAGAGAGAGCGGGAGAGCACTAAGTCTTATATATGTGTGTGTATGTTTGTGTGCGCGCGCTCGTGTATGTGGGTGTGTGCGCCCGCGCGTGTGCTTGTGTGTAAGTGTGCGTGCGTGTGTGTGCGCATGTGTGTGTGTGCGAGTGTGTCTGTGTGTGTTTGCGCGTGTGTGCGTGCCTGTGTGTACGTCTGTGTGTATGTGCGTGTGTGTGTGTGTGTGTGTTTGAAGATATGTATTTTTAAAAAAAAACACGACAATACATCTCGTTCCCAGGAGAACCAGGCAGTACGAGAGGCATCCCCGGGCCACCCGGTACCCTGGGCCCACAGGGGCCACCAGGAGCAGCCGGTAAAAACTTCGCTACTTTTTTTTATTGATCAAACAAAAATAAAAGAGACGACGCACTAAGACAATAACAAAAGAAATAAACTAACAGAAATACATTGGAACATATAGTTACAACATATAGTTAAAATGAAGAAGAAAATGTACGTTCAGCAGAAAAATGTCTCAATCCTCTGTTACCTATGTTAATTTTGTTACAAGTTTACTTCTTTTGTTATACTTGATTTTAATGTTATGTATTCTGGGCCCCATTGAAAAACGATTTGGCAAAATTGAATGGGCTACCCAGACGTCTCAAGATTCGATAAATAAATAAATAAATAAACGGTTAAGGCATTTTGACAGCACTACGAATATAGCTGTAACAAACGATTTTCTTAAAAGACGCTTCTGCCAACAATGTTTTTGAACTTTCTTTCCAGGTTTCCCTGGACCAAAAGGAGACCCGGGTGCGGCTGGACCACCTGGTAAGAGTTATAATATCATCACTTTAGTCATTTACACATATAATTTATTGATACCAAAAATGTCCTAATCTAAATCTGTCAAAACTGTCACGAATAAGACGATAATAACGCGTAAGACGATAAGAACTTTGATGATAAGACATGAAAAGTTGTTTGTGTAAGGTTCAGCAGGAGTTTATTTTCTTTCTGCTACTAGGTCTACCTGGTCGACCTTCGGCCGGACAACCTGGAAGTCCGGGTCCACAAGGCCCCACTGGTGAGTATATACCTATATGGAGACTCTAAGACTGAAGAAATTGAAGAAAGGGAAGATCGAAAAACATAGAGGGAAGTGGGCATTTCTTTATACATAAAAAATCTATTATCATTTTACTTATGATTGTTAATAATTGTTATGAATATGATTTGAACTATTATTATGATTACTATTATGATCAAGGATTTAGTATGATTTGAATTTGTGTTAAGATTATTATTATGATTTTGAATTATTCTGTAAATGGATGGTTCAGTGTATGTTTTGTCTGTATATATGAATAAAAAATTTAAAAAAAAAAAAAAAAAGACTGAAGAAATTACTGCTAAATTATACTATAACCATTTAGATATGTTTGTTGTATCCAGAAAAGAACCATTCTCAGGCACGGTTCTGGATAGTCAACACGTATACTCGTCCCATACCTTCCGGTGCTAATACAATACAGCATTACATTCACAACCTTTTTGTATTTTTACAGGTCCGCGAGGAACGCCGGGAGGTCCAGGATTCCCAGGTGAGAAGATAAAGAACATGGATATAACTGTGGCATCTTCCACAGACTTAAATTGAATGTAATGAGCAAAGACGATGGATTATTAACTTATCAACCTTTCAGTCAGATTTAGCGCATTGTTACATATGTATGTAACTCTTAGTAATTCTTAATACGTAATTGATAATGTATTTTATAGATACATTTTCGAAAATATGAAATTTGACCTAATTTTTGTATTATTCTAGGACAAAAGGGAGAAGCCGGAGTCGGGTTTCCCGGACCCCCTGGTGTCAGAGGTAACTGAAAATATACATTATGGAATATTTTTCACTCTCATGCTTTCAACTAGAAACCACAGTTGTATAACTCATTTAGAACTATGTTAACTATATTTAAAACAAAATTAAAATTTATGATTTTTTTGTTTCAAGGATCTAGTGGCCCTCCCGGTCAACCTGGCCCTCAAGGTATACAAGGTAGGAGAACGCATTATTACCTCCTGGCATGGCGTATTGTTTTGGGTGACTGAGCTGTGGGTTTGTGCACCTGGACAGAGTAGGTTGAACATGGGTGGGGGGATTGACAGGCAGAATGACAGGAGGTCAAAAGGTCAGACGCGGGAAATGGGGTAAATGTGAAGGTCTCAGAATTTGGCCGGAAGCCAGCAGGAATTAGTGGTCGACATGGGGGGAATTCAGGAGGCCGAGGATTGCATACTTACTGGAAGTCTGACATCTCAAATTTAAAAAAATAAAAAAGATTGTTTGACTTGTTCTGTTTCAAGCTGGAGGTTCCGGAACGTTTCACATGCTGACTCGGCACAGCCAGACCACCGCCGTGCCGCAATGCCCCCTGGGAACAACTGTGATGTGGCAGGGGTACAGTCTGCTACACGGAGAGGGCAACGAAAGAGCTCACGGGCAGGACTTGGGTGAGAAATGACATATTTCTAGTCTCATAAAGCACTAAAAATGGCAGGTTTTGCAATTTTCGGAAGTGGTGCCCTTTGCTTGAGTCACGTACTTAAGATCACGTGTCGAAATGTATGGATAATTCGAAATTGACAGTGGTTAGACACAAGTAACGATGGGGAAAAGTCCCTTATGTTTTATCTATCAAATGGTATACAATCAAACAACTCGATCAGTTGATATGTATTCAAACAGTTCGGTCTGTTTGAATGTAGTAACCTTATTGCATTCCTATTGTTATATTATCAGTCATAATTTAATCATTGAAAGCAATAGCAGAATCATGTGCTAAATAATAGTAGTATTTTAGTAAAATGCTTTATAGCTTTGTAGTTTTACGCACTTTATGCTTTACGTCTTTACGTTTATGTCTATGTCACATGGCATGTGACCCATTTTAACGATAGTGAATTGAATGCAGTGTTAGTTACACTGCGAGATTTCAAAAAAAAGAAATCTTGAATCTTGGAAAAACCCTGCGCTATACTGATTAGAGTTTTGTGTGCACGAATCGTAACTGCAGGAACGGCAGGTTCGTGCCTACAGCGGTTTGCTCCCATGCCCTTCATGTTCTGCGACATCAACTTCCACTGCCACTACGCCACTCGGGACGACAAGACCTACTGGCTGTCCACCGTGACGAACGAGCAGGAGATCCCGGAGAGCACCGTGGCCGGCCCCGACATCCTGCCCTTCATCTCCCGGTGTATAGTGTGCGAGGTCGGTAATGTGTCATTTTGACTACTATCTTAGACAAGAACCACGTCAAACACAAAAGGTCTACGGCAGTAACGTAGGGACCCCCCACGAGGCCCAATTTTGAAAATAACCCTTGTCTCTCCAACGGTAACCTGCCTGCCAAAAATCATGAACATCGAACCATGCCTTCAAAAGTTATGCCGCATAGTCTCCCACACTATAGCAAAGCGATTTCATAGCCTTCTGATGTATGGCAACTACTGGTACAGAACTACAGTTCCATAAGGCTAATCTACCTAGTACAAGATCTACAGTGAGTAGTATGGGATAAGAGTGTGGTAAGGGGTGACAATGGGCTTTTACAAGGGGGTTCTACTTTTTAATGTAACTAATAATTTGTAAATAAACCTTAACTATCACTACTACTCCTAGGTGCCCTCTACGGTCATGGCCTTCCACAGCCAATCCTCGCAGGTACCCGGCTGCCCCGCACCAACCAGGGAACACTCGTGGATCAGCATATGGGAAGGATTCAGCTTCTTCATGGTAGGTACACATTTTGAAAAGTTCCCAACAGCAAAATAATAACAAACAGCAGCATTCAACTGATCTCTAAGCCATATTCAATGAAGAACATTCAATGATCAAGACATTGGAAGACCTGGACGGCAGATCGTACGGACAGGTGAACCCAGAAGTGGGTCAAAAGAGCCTGGATGTTTGCACTGTTCCCTGACTCTGCAAATAAGTCAATAGGCTCTGTTGTAAATGTTTGTGCTATTCACTTTTGTATATATGTTTATTGGTGGTGTCAACATAAATTTAGTCAACCTAAGGAGGTTAAAAAAGGGACCTCCTTAGTCACCACCGATGTTTAAATGGACTCCTCAATCCAGATTGTTCCTGAAGTTTACATCAGATTCGAAACGGAGTTAAAAAAAGCAAGAACACTGATCTTGATAAAGCAAATAAAAACCCTATCATGATTGTACCTGTGAGCTTCAGATACGCCAGGTAGTGGTAAGAAAGTTCCCAGAGTTAAGTGTTCCTCAGATCTGAAACAGAGTTACCAAGCAACACCAGGAATCTTAATAAAGCAAACAAACAACAAACAAACAACGCAAATACAAACGACCTAGTTCGACCACTTCAGAAGTCTCACAGCATATACATATAGAATCGCCTGGACATTCGGTCTCATTGGACAAAGTGAGAATCTTGGATTCCGAGCCAGACTTCTTTGCACGAGGTGTGAAAGAGGCCATATACATCAGGCTTTACAACCATCACTTAAAAGAGACGGGGGGCGCCACAGACTTTCTGGAACTTACGATCCACTGCTCACGGAGTCATGTGTGTCATCTGCATAACGTGACGTCACGGAAGCGGTGGATTTCTCATTCCTTGACAAAGACTGGAGTTGTACAGTCGAAAATTTGGATCCAATCTCTTGTGTTGGAAATTACAGTTTAAACTCGTGTCATAAACAAACAACGCATTGTTTGTGTTTACAGCACACTGCAGCAGGTGAGGGAAGCGGCCAGGTGTTCTCCAGCCCAGGTAGCTGTCTGGAAAATTTCCGCCCCGCCACGTTCATCGAGTGTCACGGCGCGCAGAGGACATGCGGCTTCTTCGCCAACAAGTTCAGCTTCTGGCTGACAACTTTGCCGAGGTGAGGAAACCATTGGCAGTGGTAACTTATGAGCGGTAAGAACGATTAAACAAGCCGGCAGGGGAACCAAAATCTAATCATTTTGAGGTCTCATCAAGATCTATATATAAACATACCAAATATTAAGGCACAAAGGCTCACACACGAACTCTACCAAAAACATAACCTTCTTGGCCATGTGGCTTCTTCGCCAACTAGTTCAGCTTCTGGCTGACAACTTTGCCAAGGTGAGGAAACCAGTGATGACTTATAAACTGTACAAACTACATACAGAGAGGCTATAAAAGCTTCTAGAAGGTAAAGGTAGTCCTATAGCCTTTGTTAGGCCGTAGGGACAGTGGGTTTTTGATCCACTGTGTCTACGGCACGGTACTGAGGATGGAGCCCATCCCTCTCCTTCCACTGGCTTTTACCTCCCTAACCTAAGTCAGGTACCCATTTTACACCTGGACGGAATGAGGAAAGTCGTGTCAAGTGCCTTTCCTAAGGACACAGCAGTATATACGTTCTTCTACCTTTTGATATGAATATCTTTTTTCTGTCTACCTGACTAAATTTCTGTTTCTATTTATTTTCTATATCTTAGTGACTACGATCCTGTGAGGAACGCCCAAGCCTACGAGCCGAGAGACGGTGACGTCAATGACCTGGTTGCCGGGCAACAGCAGCCGACCACTGAGATGGAACGCATGATTGGACGGTGCCGTGTGTGCATGATGGTGACGCCAGCCATCCGAGCACAGATAGAGAGGGCACGGCAACAGGGATAAAGGGACACCCCCTTAGGCGTCGCCAAAAAGAAAACGCGTCAAGGGTAAAGCTACAAAGTGTGTGTGCTAATGCGGAGGTACATCAAATGAATAAATTTGATCTAATACAAGTATTTTCGTTAGCGAGTTTGACAACCTCCCACTAACTGCTAACAAAAACGCTCGTATTTGATCTTATGTGATCACAATGGAAGATTAAATTGATATTTGGGATAAAACAACTTTCTAAACGTACCTTCTTTAAACGGTCGTTTTGACGCCTTTTAGCCTAATGCGTTGTAAAATTGACAATTAAGATTACATCGTATTATGAAATACTATGTATCCCAGCAATGGCCACACACTTTTGGGTTTTACATCCATTGAGCAGCTACCTGATGAAAAGGTGCTTGTTTTCAATTCAAGACTTGTAGAACTATCTTTGGTATCCCATTTTCTCAACTTTGTCACACTGTATTTTGGTACTATCCTGAAGGAAAGGCATCCTAGTCTTGTACGTATATTCTCTAGTACAGTATCTTGTATCTATGCTGCAAACTGGTGTGTCATAGTGATAGTGATATATGTATGTGGTTTATCCTTCAGTTTTTTAGATCCTCCATACCGCAGCATTTATAGAATGTAGAATCTAGTACTAAGAAACAAGTATTTGTATCTGTATAGCCGGTATAACCGCCCTTTGGCATGACACACCAGCTTCGCAGGCACGGTAGAATGACAAATCATAATTCATATAGCAAGTATATTCTTACATGTTAAACTTGCCAGCATAAGACACATTTTCTATTGACGCTTTTCATTGAGCTATGCACCAACATGTTTAGTAAACTAGCGTTCTTCCAGTTTGAACAGAGCAGTATTCAACATTTAGAATATACAATTGATTCCGTGAGGTTCATATCAACAATTCACATGTTAGCAATGTCATGTTTTAACCCTAAGATTATCAACTGTCATGCAAACTAAATAATGTTAGATAAAGTACATAACATATATTGTGTAGTACGAAGCAAATATACCGTAAATACCTTCAGCTTGTATCGTTACATCGTTTCACATGGTGCTAGTTTCATGAACAAGTCCACAAAAAACACAGGGTCTGTTATGGTTGTCCCTTTAAAATCCTTTTTTGAGAAACTGACCAAAGCGTAGAGTGAATTTTTCTCTGCAATTTTTAATGGTCTTTATTCAACCTAACTACACTATATCCAGCTTAACTATGAAGGAATAGTCGGAACAAATAGAAGTACAGGGTTGTTTTGTATTGTAGTTTTTTGTACTTAGTCATCTTGTTGGACTCTCAGGGCTTTAAGTCGTGTGTGAACGTTGTTCTTAATAAAATATACAGGATCTTAGAATTGGGTTTGAGGTCTTATTGTGCCAATTTTGAATGCCTGTAACAGCAAATGGCCTTGTGTTCAATTACAACTACACTTGATTGACAGAAATGGCATGTAAGATTCGGATGTGGAGGTAATTTTGCGTCCTAAAATTTGGTTTTTAATTAAAAGTATGTAGCACTAGGCACTGGATACTTGTGTAAGCACAGTGTTCAGCACCAAGGACAGGTATGTTTGTGTGCTGATGGCATTTAGCACCAGACATGTATGTGAGCAGATGGCGTTCAACACAAGGGACAGGTATGTTTGTGCTGATGGCTTTCAGAACCAGGACAGGTAAAAATGGTGTACAAGAACAGGTACAGTATTTTTTGGGGTTGTTATTGGGTGGGCCGGCTTACTCTCCCCTTGCAGCCAAGGGCTGAATTGTGAGGAGCTTACCATTGGTGGGGCTTAATCGCAAGGGTCTGTAGCGGCTGCCATTCGGCGCTAACTCAGGTGACCTCAATACGACCCCAGGTGCGGCCATAAGACTGTAAGGTTTGAACCACTCTCACCAGGAAGGACCCCTACTCTTTTCGACAAGTGTGGTAGTTTCTTTAACGTGCGTTGGGTGCGTTGGACGTCCCTAACCAAAGGAAAGTCGTGCCTTTCCCAAGGACACAAGGTCGGTGACTTGGCAGGATTCGAACCCCGGAACTCTTGGTTCTGAGCCAAACACGCTGTCGTTATGCCACACGACCCCACTAAACAACATGTATAATAATACACAGTATGTGTGTAGATGGTTTTCAGCACAAGATATGTTAGTTGTTTAGACCAAGATTTATTTATAGCTTTTATCTATCCAATTGACCAACCAACCAATAAACCAACAAACGAACCAACCAACCAACCAACTAACAAACCAACCAGCAAAGGCCAGTAAAAACGTAACATTTTTGTCAGAGGTAAGTTGGAGACATACCTAATAGGCTAATGCATGGCTGTGTTCTGCACCTAGCTGTTGCTTTGAATGTTGTGCTGCAGTTCAAATTTGGGTCTCTAGGTGGCGCACCTACAACACGCAGCAGAGTGGGCAGCAGAATTAGGAATGATGGTGACTGTGGAAAGGACTTACACATACTAGTAATACAACTACTACAACTACTACTATTCATAATTCCTCACATATTCATAAATATTCCACATATTACGTCACATAGAACATGATAACACCCCAGTTTTGCACTTATATATATTTCCCTTCCTTTTTCGAGAAGTATGGTGGGATGTTTCACACACACAAGGTGTGTCTCTCCTACAATATGAGACAGACCACTTAACCTCAGTTTTGAAGGACTTATTGTATCCAGGACTATTAATACCTAATGGTAGCTAGATTAGGATGGATACCAGGTTTTCATAATGCAGTTTATGCACATTTATACATTACAACATAGCTTTACAATTGTCATGTTTATCTTGATTAGGTATTCAAGTATAATAGCATACAGTTTGTATACTATCTTATTCCTCAAGAAGATTAGCATCTCTCGCTTCTCTCTGCAACTCCTCAAGTTGTCTGGAAGAAAGTTAAAGAAAAGAAATCAGTTTTACAGTAGTTTTCAAATGAATCTAAAGATGTCAGACTATGTGTTATAAATTTGGCCCATACATATATGTATAGGAAAGAAAAATAACATTGGGAAGTTTTTCAAAGTAGATTTGAATGCTAGTCACACACACACACACAGACACACACACAAAACATTACCTCCGTGCAAAGAGGTACTCAATCAATACATTGTGAACAATAAGAGAACTTAAAGGAACAAAAGAGGACAGTGGTGCCATTTCTTACCTCCTAAGTTTGGTGACTTTAGACTTGAGCTCCTTGTTGTGATGTCTGATGTGGATGACTTCCTGCCAGGCTGCGTCCTCGGCTGACTTGTTAGTCTCCCACCGTAGGAACAGGCCTGACCACAATTGCTGCAGATAAATGTACCACATAAGATAAAAAAGGTAAAGCAGTCAAGATACAAGATGTCTTTATTGGTTTGTCACAGTTCAACAAACTGAATTAAAACCAATGTGCAACCAAATTTGAGTCAGGCATTCGACATGAAAATTCAATTGTCTTCAAAATATCTAAAAACCGTTAAAATATACGAGTTATGAACAATATTATTTCAGTCATGCTCAACCAAGGTGAAGCATGATGCTTTTTCAAGTAGCTACTAGAACAAATAAGCTTTTCGAAAGCTTGAATTTATAGCCAGGTATATCAAGTCAGCCCTACTCTTCTCGATAAGTGTGCTAGGTTCTTTTATGTGCAGAGGCTTGGCACTTCAAGGCTTACAGGGCCACAAGCTTTACATCACCGTCCGAAATGACTGCAATCCCTTACATGTCAGAGCTGAGCCAACCCTGGTTACTTAGGCAAGTTTCACTTTATGTATCAATAGCACTCCTCATACTCACCAAACTCTGTGGTGCCACAGAGGGCCAGACCACACCGTTGTTGGGCTCATACAGGGGGTTCAGGTAGGTTCTCATAATCTCAGGACTGTTCACATAGGACCTGGAGGGACAACACAGTGTACGAAATACATTTTTGAGCCAGGTTGCCCAGTGGCAACTTAGGATGAAAGCTAGGTTAGCCATCAAAATTCCAGGTTGGCCCAAATTGCAACTCTTCTACATTTTTCACATAGGACCTGGAGGGTCAGAAACAACAAGAAGAAGAACTTCACTACTCCTTCACATCTTTCCCATGTGTTCAAGACTTTAGGATGAGCCATCTATTGGGAGTATCATGCACAGCATGTGGTACAGCTACAGTAGTCTGGTGCATGTACATGTAATTTCCAATGTTACCTTCACCAGTGCAGGTATGCAGAAAAAAAATTATTTCAAGCCCTGGCCATCTAAGGCATTGAACAGTCCAAGGGCTGCTTGGAGTGTAATATACAAGGACTTACCAGAGGGAAACTGTCTTGGTCTGCAACTTAACTTTCTTTCTGTCACATTCGTTGTTACACAAGAATGTCCCTGTGAGAAAAGAAAAGCACAAACACAAATTTAAAACAAATTCTGCTAATAATAGTCTTAAAAATTTTTAGGAGAAATTTATTTTCTATTTCTTTGAAAAGAAAAAAGAAAGACTCACCAAACTGTGAGGCATAGGAGTGTTCGAACAGAAGAACCAGGAACTGTTCGTTAAACTCAAAGGAGCATGGGAACTGCTGGTACACCTGGAGGGGAGGTACATTATACATGTCAGCAGGAGACCAGTCCAAGAGGAGAATCATTTTGCATGTTGTTACTGGGTTTCTTTCCGGTTTTTGAAAGAAATTGTTTTTCTATCAAGACTTGAAATGTAGCTATTATTATTTTGATTTGCAGTTAACATTTGGTCAACGTTGCATCAGAATTTTACCTCTTGCAGACGATATCTTTTCTGACACAACATTTGAAAACTATAGACAGGATGTCATCCTTAAATACACATTGCACAAACACGAACAAAAATGAGGGATTTTGCTGAAGAGCTATGCACAATACTATTTATAATACTATACTATAATATTAGGGGTTTGCACAGGTGCAGTGCGTTCTGCCTATGTGCTGTCTAGATACTGAATGTCTGACCTGTAAGACACAGTCTAGGAACAGTAAGAAGACGGGAGCCTCAAACTTCTGCTTGCTTGTGGAATGGGCCGACTTTGCACATCTGTCTGCAAATGGATGGCCTGCCTGCAACCACTCACGTTCAACCAGCGCTTCAAACCTATGCAGAGGGTAACACAGAATCATCTAGTAACAATTTTGCACAAATGCATAATGTTAACCTTCACATGGTGTAACCTGACAAACCACTGCTCTGTTTATTATAACTCAAAAACACATTCATATATATATATATGAAGACCAGCCCCTCCAACTCAGTCCTGCCACTTGCTACATAATGTAACACCACAAGGTGTCTGCTACAGCAACAGTTACCATATGAAGTTTATTCTGATCTGACCAAAGCTGGTAGCTTATATTTATTTCTAAGTGCATTCTGTGTAAATTTATTCTTTGTTGTTTGATATTCTACGTTTTCAAATTTGAGTGTGCCACCATTCTGTCTGTACTTGTTGTCTTATTTCAATAAAAAAAGCTGGTATCTTAACCATGTTCCTCCTAACTTACCCAATAACATTTACAACTTCATTGCCAAAAGGCTCCTTGAGCAGGGTGAAGGTTAACCCTAGGATAGCACTCACCCTCTGACAGTGCGACAGTCGGGGTTGAGAATGATCTGGGTAAGGGACGTGACTTGAAGGGTGGTGTCGATACCCTCCGAACCGTGGACCAGCACGGATGCGCCCTCCCGGTCGATGCACTGGGCGGCCAGGCACGCAGTGGTCAAGATGTCCTTGACATGGGTCAGCCAGTTGCTGGCCTCGAGCTTGGACAGCCACTTGTCCATACTGGAGTTTGGGTCCTGGCAGGCTGAGGTAATATAAATACATACATGTACACATTTAATACATTTATATTATGTTACTGTTATGAATTTTGGTGACACCTTACCAAGTAGGGGCAATTTGGAAGTAAATTTGTGTAAATACTGTCCATTGTCCAAGGTCCATTGTGAAGATTCAATTTTTTGTGGTAGAAAGAGAAAGGTGCATTTTAAGATCACAAGTTAAGCTAAAACAATCTGTAGTACGGTATATTACATAATTTTTGTGGTGGACTGGTAACCAAAATTCATAAAATAAACAACCAAAAATATAATTTAAAAAAAATTACAGTATTGTGATCAACTTGGGACTACATGTATCCCCTAAGGAATCATTTTAAAGCATGGTGTCTGTAAAAAGAGCCAAAAAGACGTATGCTGCTTGTGCATAAAAAAGGAGAAATTTCATATATGCTATCACAGCTGTTTATCACATTTTTAAAAAAATTGGTCATTTTGTGCGATTAGAGGTATTTTTATTTACTAATTCTCAACATTTAAAAAACTGTATTTACCTTCCACCAGTCTGACCAGACTGTCTTGCAGAGCGTTCCACCTCTCGATGGGTTTGTGGATCCGTCTCCACTGGGGGGGAGGGACCAGCAACTCCCAAACCACACGTTTCCTATACAAAAACAGGCATATTCAAGGCTTCAAAATACACTTACCATTAATTTCAAACTCCGAAAGCTCCTCTCCACTGGATAGCTAAACATGTCTACCTACCGTTTGTGGAAAAACCCACGCTTCGACTCCGGCGTTTTAAAGAGCTACAGCTGATTTCTTGTAAACAACCACTGACCTTTGAACCTCCAGCTTGGACTCGCCTGGCTGAGGGGTGAAAACATACTCCCAAAAGATGTAATATAACACCACTATACAACACTGAGGTCACAACTTCTGTCTAGATTTGAAAAGTAAACATACCTCTTGTATACCTGGCAGAAAACTGGCACAATCTGACCAAAATTGGCCCCAGGAAAAAATTCTATAAAATAATAACAGAAAAATAATCGTGGGTGTACAAACCAGCCTCTCTGCGCAGGCCCAGTTTCTGGCCCCTCCCCTTCTAGGTACGCCAACGAGAAGATTGACAGATATCACTCTCATCAAGTCTTAGGGAAAAGGGTTCTGAGCAACATACCCAAAAATCAAAGTCCTCCCATGATTTACAAAGCTATGACAGGTGATTATCCTACAGGTGTCAGTCAGGCCCTTCTTGCCTGTAAATGGCATCCAGCAATGAGGAATTGGGAGCAGAGCAGGGGGGCAGTTACACAGCTATAATCTGTCATTAGAGGCACCCTCTATAGTCAGATCAGGCCAGTTTGTCAACAGTGTCAATCAAAACACTGACTTAATCACCGAGTGTCTGAACGACACTTAAATTTGACACTTTGTGAGTATATTTTGCCGCTGTCTTGTAAGAGGAGCTGAAATTTGGACCAGTATTAGGCAAGAAAGATCAACTCAGGAAAACTCAAGAAATGCATGCTTATTTTGGTTTTTCATACAATGATTGACACCTGTAGGATGACTACTACCATATTCCTGGAAATCATGGGGGGGGGGGGGGTCCAGAGGTCTACATACACCATTTCTTGGGTCCAAGGCATTACAAGCCCTGGTTCTCAGAATGTAGCAGGGGCTGGGGTTGACGTCAGGGCTGCAGACTGCCTCCCCTGGGTCAATCAATCACCAGCCCCCAGCACTTGTCAAGAGGCCTTTTAATAAAGGGCACTAAAGGTAACATCTCAGAAACTTGCCAACCATCAACCAACAACCATGGGAAGGAAGAGAGCCAGCAAGGACAGGCCAACATTGTTTCAGAAAGGTGACACACCACACAACAAGGGCGTGAAGACCGAGTATGAGAAGGGGGCGACACCTGTCTACCGCAGGGTGACAGAAGACCAGTACGAGCTTTTGCAGGACACCGACCGTAAAGGTAACCCTCTGGTATGTAAGAAGAAGGTAGTCCTTGAAAAGCGAAGGGTAATGTTGCTGAGGCCAAAGAAGGAGTCCGCCAGTAAGGTTGCGAGGGCTGTGGCTAGAGACTGGGATGCTGGAGACAAGAACCCAGATGATGTAGTTGGTTACCGCATCTGGGACGCACGCAAGGCAGCTCTGGCCTGTACTACTGCACAGAGGGAGCACGACGACCAACATCCATGCTGCAGAGCACTTGTACGGCTATCGGCCAAGCTAGAAACGAAAGTGGGACTAGCAACAGCAGAGACATTTGTGTGTGACAGGTGCACCTTCCAGTCCAAAAAGTATAAGTTCTACGACGAAATCAAGTCCAAACCAGGAAAACCGGGAAGGAAGATGGCGGTACCAAATATGGCAGTCCAAGTGGCCTTAGCAAACAGCTCGATGGGAGTGAGGGCATTTCGGGAGTTCGCAGCAGCCATGGACATACCCATCCCTGCTGAAAGCCAGATGAGGGTCAATGCCAAGAAGTACAGAGACATCATGCTTGAAGAAGACAACAGGGACCTGAAAGAATGGACTGAAACTGTAAAGGAGATAAATGCCATCGTTGGGAATGATGCAGGTAGCCCTATAATGGGTGAAGGAGACTCAAGGTACAAGAGTGCACTGTATGCTGGGCTAGGAAGGAAGCCTGGGCAACCATCACCCCATGCTTTCAGCACCTTCTGTGAGGACGTGACTGTACGCAGGCTCATCCTGGCACATTTCCTGGCACAGAAGCAGTGCTCAACATGCCAGCGGCCCAAAAAACGCAAACGTGGAAGGCCTGGGAGGGTAGAGAAGAGGAAGCACAGGTGTCCTGCAAATCTGAGGCAACATGATGTGATAGGGAATGAAGAGCTGGCTGGGAGGGAGATCGGGAAGAAACTCCTTGCAAACAAGGTCCTGGTCAGCCACATAATAACAGATGGAGATAGCCACTTTGCAAAGGGACTCTCTGATGTCATGATGGAAGCACGAGGGAAGCGCACCAAACACCTCAGAGACTTTGTGCACATAGGCAGGAGCGTGGCCAAGGCTGTCCGCCGTGGAACATGGAGCCGCCAAATGTTCCCCGGCAAAACAGCCGTGCAAAGAAACAAAGTCAAGTCCAGGTTTGCAGAGGAGCTGCGCGTCAGGCTCAATGCAGAGCATCACGCCGCCGTGTTGAGATTTGGCAAAAGAAGACACAAGATTGAACCAGCAATGGCAAAGGCGATGTTAGCTATACCTGTATGCTACATGGGGTCACATGAGTTGTGCTCGACTGGTTCCCTGGTCTGTAATGGCAGGAGTAGATGGAAAGCAGACAGGCGGTACCTACCTGTGAAACACTTGAACCCAGACAGCTCGGACGTGAAAGAGATGAGAAGGATAATGGAGAAGCGACTCGGAACTCAAGTCTTATCATCCACGAGATACCTCATGGACTCTAACAAATCTGAATCGGTTAATCGACAATGTTCTAAGAACGTGCCTAAAAGTGTAAACTTGATCGAAACCTTACCTGGGAGGTTCTGTACGACTGTTCACAGTTCCAACAATGGCGTGGCCTTGTCAATCGTGAAGCGTAGACGGGCAACCGGTATCCCCTTGTCTCCAATGTCACCAACCGTAGCAGTCCTTGAAAGCATGGAGAGAAATCGTCGTTACAGGAGGGCACACAGACAGGAACCAGCATCCAAAGAGAGGGCCATGGCAAACCGAATCCGTCGGTTCAAGACTTATGATGAGATGAAAGAGGAGGGTACCTACAAGTCAGGTGATGTTCCTAGTGCTGAAAAGAAGATTAGACTGTCCAAGAAGCAGCCAAGAGGAAGAATTGACCATACTTACAACAGAATGGAGGGGGAAGGACCGGCTTCCAGCTTAGATTCTGATCAGTGGACTGATGATAGTGGAGATGAATCAGACAATGAATTTCTCTTACCTTACTCTTACACTAAGCGTTGAGGATGCATGCCGGATAGGGACCATGACCTTGACACTGTCCCCGAGCATGACACCTTTGTCTGTTGTTGTTAATGTTGTGTGGTTCTGCAGACAGATGTGCCGGATTGATACACAGGGAGGTGTGGCAGAGATGAGAAATGTCAAGGTTCTGAATACGGTCGAACTGGCCCCTCCATACCATGTAGGCAACACGATGAACATGCATCCTTTTCCTCTTCTCTAAAACCTTGCCAGGCATCCAAGGAACTTGGATGACCCCATAGCTAACACCTACTTTTCTCACAGAAAGTCCCGTCCAAATCTGACATGATTTGGTTGCATGCTGACGAGTTTTTCTAGCCAGCTTCTGTTTGAACTCCGTTTGCCAATGTGCAGCCTGCCCTGCCATGATTTTGTGTCAAGAGAAGTGAAAATGCCAATTAAAACCAGATGAAATTAATGGATACAGTGTCTGTCTTCTTCTTGGTGTCAATTTCCATGCATAAATTAGCCGCTTAGGGCAGCTAACAGCCGAAACATGATAGCACATGATAGCCCACATGGTAGTTCAGGGGAGGGACCAGCAACTCCCAAACCACACGTTTCCTATACAAAAACAGGCATATTCAAGGCTTCAAAATACACTTACCATTAATTTCAAACTCCGAAAGCTCCTCTCCACTGGATAGCTAAACATGTCTACCTACCGTTTGTGGAAAAACCCACGCTTCGACTCCGGCGTTTTAAAGAGCTACAGCTGATTTCTTGTAAACAACCACTGACCTTTGAACCTCCAGCTTGGACTCGCCTGGCTGAGGGGTGAAAACATACTCCCAAAAGATGTAATATAACACCACTATACAACACTGAGGTCACAACTTCTGTCTAGATTTGAAAAGTAAACATACCTCTTGTATACCTGGCAGAAAACTGGCACAATCTGACCAAAATTGGCCCCAGGAAAAAATTCTATAAAATAATAACAGAAAAATAATCGTGGGTGTACAAACCAGCCTCTCTGCGCAGGCCCAGTTTCTGGCCCCTCCCCTGGGGGTAGTGCACTTCTGGTTCAACACCGCCACCTAGCAAGGGCAAACAGAATTGCAGGTGTAAAAACAAATTACGACCAATAGAGATCATTGTAAAATGTACAAAACTTAAAGATAGACAAAGTAGACAAGGTAATTTCATTACAATACTCCGGTAATGCAGAAAGTAAAACAAGACAGTTCCGATTTTCTAACAAGGATCTTTAAGATAACTAAACTATCATTCAGGTTTATAAATTCATTGTTGTGCAAGATCGTTTGATGTTTAAATATTCCACAAATAAAAGGTTCTTGTCAAATCATTTCAAAATCAATGATTCATGTATGTATCGCCATTTAAAGCCCTCACCCCGAGCTTTAGCGTTGGCTGCCACGTTGGGAGATCGTGTATCGATGATGTAACCCCGCTTGCCGGGTCGTAGCGTCGCGTTCAGGAGCTGCTCGTCCGCTTTACACCGCCGACCGTTCGTACCAGTCAGGGGCTGGCTACTCCGTAATATCGACGTCTACATCACGAAAGAATCATTCTTAAGTACTGTAAATTCATACATTTTGGCAAGGACTTAATTTCACAGCAAAGGGGGAAGGGGGTTTGAAACAATTCTGTTGTTTGTATTACTAGTAGTGATATACTAGTATCATGTACAGGGACATTGGAAACACATAATTCATGTGGAGAGATCACAACAAAACTGGAAATTACTGTGTCTTTTGGATTAAAGCATAGCTTTACCTTGAATACGATATCTGGATCAATACTGGGCGACACCCCTTTAGTTAGGGTGAAGCGCCCAGGAAGTGATACTTCACAGTTATTGCCGATTCCTCAGTTGTCAGGGCGACCTTCTCCCTGAACCTTGCCAGATCTGGTATTTGGGTGGTTGTATATGGAAGGGAATTCCAATCCAAGACTGTTCTTGTAGAGTAGGACTATCTATAACAGCCCTAGGACCTAGTACACTAATACCTGATAATAGCTAATATTAAACATTGAAATACAGAATATTTACCCCATTGGCAACATGGAAGTAACTGAGAACTGGGAACCTCCCCCCTTGTCTGAATGCACCAGACTTGGCCAGTGTGTTGTCATCTATGGACTTGGGCACAACCACTGCTGAGGGGTAGGATGGGCAGACCTGGGGGAAAAAATAAAAAATAAAAAAACAAAAACATTCAACATCCCAAAATGAATCTTAATATTTGTACCATCACCCAATGCATGTATGTGTATATGATACTGGCATCTTATCATACATGTATTATGCTGCAATATATCAACATTAAATATATCAACATTAATAACGAAGTATATTGCAGCCTAAGTATACTAAAAGAGTGCGGCCTTACCAGTATGGACCCGCTGGACAGAGCTGCCTGGAAACATGGTGTGAAGACTAGCTGACTGCTGCCCGCCCGTGTCAGGGACCCCCACAGCAGTATATAATCAAACACTGGATACTAACTACTATACATACAGCTTCTTTCTTTGGTTAATCTGTGGTTGCAACTGAAGACTAGCCATGGGCTGAACCGAGGAGACCGAGGCCTAGGGCAACATTTTTTTTTTCATGTACTGACTTTGTAGTCTTTGTTGACGTAACTGATCCTCCAGTCTTCCCCAGAAAGTCTTCCGAACTCCGTCTCGGGCGGGAAGGCCTGCCAGCCGTCCTCGATCACATCAAACATCGGCCGGAAGAAGAACGGATACGTCAGTGTGATGGTGTCTGGGGGAAGGAGAGCTTTGATTGGCAAACTGTACTCCTTTAGCAGATTAACACCCCTGGCATGTTATCCGTCTGGCTGATTTCTACTCTTTCCAGCCACTTCTGAAGCCTGGTAGAGGCCAGATGCTGTCTGAAATGTCTGACTCTTTAAGAAATTCCTCCAGTTCTTTGATCTATTTTGTATTACATAATGTTCTACCTGGAAGTCTAATCTTCATGGTTATCAAGTGAAATTGGTAGAACTAATAGCAACATGTCAGTTATTGCCGATGTCTTGGCAGTTGGACATCAAGGGAAGAAGAAGAACCTACAGTTCTGTTTTACTTACCCAGAGAAGACAAGACCTCGATGGAGCTGGCGATGTTCAGACACTCCTCCATCCCCGGGATGTCCAGTCGGATGATCCTGAAGTCCTTACACTTGACCGTCAGGTACCCCATGGAACCGACGAACTTCTTCTCAATGCTGTCCACGCCACTGTGCAGCAGCTGCAGATGGATTGGATTAGGATTTATATTTAAATGAGAGACTGAACACTGGCCAGTGGCCAATCAGGGCTTGGAATAACACCTGCATATGCAGGTTACATGTATAATTAGTGAAAGTAACATTATATTGCAGTTGTTCAGGGATTTCTGATGTAAATGCATCTACCTGTGCTTAACTTGCACCAGCCTTGTATTAGGAATAGAAGTGTGCGTATGCGGATTTTGTTTAACATACTTGTCATTATCAGCTGTAAAATGATAAATAAATTTGGTACATGTACTAGTAGCACTTTCAAGTTTGATCAGTACTTCACATAATCTCATTTTCTTGCAGAGTGATGTACGTAAAATTTGCTTGTACACTTGTTACCTTGCATGTAACCTAGTATCTATATACTGTTATTTTTCCTGGAACTATTGTAGAGTGGAACTCGATGTAACCAGATATACAATGGGGGCATACTATACTCCACAAATCAATGAAATACTGTAACCAGGCTTTTAGCTAGAGGGGTGTCCAGGTGTCTTTTGGACACCCTATATTGAAAATAATGAGAAATTGGACACCCTACTTTTTGGTAGGACACCCTAAAGATGCCCTATTTTTTTCCACTCATAACCTCTGCCATGCCCTCATGCCTCCCTTCAGCCTTACTATGAATACAAAAATGAAGTAACAAATGAAAAAAAACTGGCTGTATTCCTCAAAATTTCCACCTCAAGTGTTTGAGAACATTACGAATTTCAAAAAAACTTTAAAAGCCCCCCTAAAAAGCTTGTACCTTATAGCATACAATAAAAAAATGGACACCCAACAAAAAAATCCTAGCTAAAAGCTTGACTGTAACTATATTAGTATATATAACAAGTGAAGTATCCAATCTTACCCAGAGTTCCTCAGCGTTTTTCTGCCGTGATGACAGGATGAGATGGTGCCCGGTGACACAGAGCGTGCCCTCGATACGCGGGTAGAGCGGCCGATGCAGCACAACGCCGTCCACCTTGGGGGTCTTGATCAACTCGACAAACTCCATTTCGTGAAATTCAACAACTGAAACATGCATGAAGAACCTTCAATTTGATTGAAAAACACAACTTTTTCCTGTTTTCTCATATTCTGTGATTTATCAAGGAGGTTAAAAAGGACCTCCTAGGATTTATTATCTCGGAGTATTGCAGGAGGTACTGTTTTGTGTGGATATGTCTGTGGGTTTGTGTGTATGTTTCTCCAAGCAGAATACTAGTATATGTTGACAACTTGACAGCATGTTGGCGGGGGGGGGGGGTATTGACGGAATGTCAAAAGGTAAGACACAGGAAATAGGGTAAACTTAAAGGTCCCAGAATCTGGCCGGGAGCCAGCAGAAATTAGGATCACAAAGCAGTATGGGTAGGGGGTGAAGTCTGCCATGTCTGATTTGCTACATATTACATATATGCGGATTTATATCATACCCGGGCGGCGTAACAGTGCTCCCGGCCGTGTTGTATTCTCCCGTACGACCTGATGTATAAAACGGGCATCCATAGAACATTCGAACGCGCTTCGCTTCCGCCGCTACAAAAATTAGAACGATTCGAACGCGTTTCGCCCCAACCGTGTACGCCGCTTTCGAACATTCGAATACAGGATTCGGACGTTGGTACATGTTGCTGCAGTTTTTCTGGTCCAGCGACACCAAATTTTCGCTCATTTCGCCTTGAAAGACGTGTTTTCTAAGGTGGGTATGATATAAATAGCATACAACACGGTGTATTCCGCATCGCCCTCGGTCTCGGCCCTCCCGCGAGTCGGATCGCCCTCCGGCCTTCGGCCGTCGGGCGATCCAACTCGCGGTCGGGCCGATACCTCGGGCAATACGGAATACACCGTGTTGTATGCTCTATTTATTACATATCTATATATGGTGCAAAATTTCTTCAATAACGTATGGTGCATCATAACCACGTTGCTACCTTGCTCTAGATAAGTTACATATGACATAATATATTATAATCATTATGACAGCAAATTCTTAATTTCTTAGTTCAGGAAGTAACGTTAGTTACGTACAATAGACGGTTTTTAACCCAAATAGAACATTTTGAGTATATATTAAACTTACCTTAACAATCCACAAGAACTGACAGAGTACCTGTTAAACTCCAATATAGTCAGATATTTCTACAATATTAAAATTTCTAGATTTAGAAACGTTCACTGTCATTTTGCTCACTCGACAGCCATTTTCATCTTTGGTTATTCCATGATAAGATTGGGGAAACCGGTATTATAAAAAGAGTATATAGAATACATTTGCTTATCAATATTAGAAAAAAAACCAAATTTCGTGAGTAATATAAGTATTTTATTGTCTTTTAATGTTCATCAATGTCGATATACCAATATATATTAATGAAATCTATTTAATCTTTTCAAAATATCCCCTTTCCGAAATGGTATAGTGGTATCTCGTGTTAGGCGAGAAAACGCGAGATCATGACGTCATTAACTTCTAGGGGGCAACACCATAGCAACAACACGCAATACGCTAGTATATATCTATGTAAATTATGTACTACTGAATGATTAAATAAGAAAAATAATCCATCTTTTAAACAGTTCTTAATTTATAAAAGTAATATGTAGAAATGAGATTTCAACTTTATTTATTATTATAGGTTTAAATATTTCTAAAAAGTGCGTTTCATTTCGTTGCACTCCGCAGCAACAGACCCATACAATATGGCGGACGGTCCAGACCAGTACGAAGGTATGTGCAAGCGATACTCTTCATTTTTCGTATCAAAAAGTATTATATGACGATGTCCTCTTTACAAGTCATTCATGGCATGAACTCAACATGTCAGTGCTTTGTTTTATGTAAACAGGTACGGTTTCTAGCGCTGTCATTTTCTTGAATTTGTAGTTGAATTTGGTTGGCACAACAGAATTTTTGTGCGCAAAAATTGTTCATCACAAAATCTGTAATGTATCCTCAGTTTTTCAGTTGTTGACGTAAACATCTACGACCTAAGTGAAAGGTTTGTTATAATTTATTACAATTGTCGAAATCTCAAAGTACTATGATAAAGAATAGAAGGTCAATAATATAATAGGTTTTTTTCAACCAAGATCAGTTTTGTTACTTGTATTTATAAGTTACTTGCCCACTTTTTGTCACTTCAAAATATTAGGTTTGTCATGATCATGTTTTTTTGTATTTTGGGGGTCACTCATGATCATTTTTTGTGTGGAAGAAAAAGATTTCAAAGGTCTGTCTCTTCATAATTTTTTTTCCTATGATGAATTAACAGAAAGTGGCAAAGTGCAAATTGTAGTCAATAGCTTCATTTGGAAGAGAATTTTATAAATGTTGTTGAACTTTTATGAAAAAAAATTTCATTGATATAGTGTAACAGTGGGGTTCATACGCCACCAACTGACCAGCCCAACTGGTCCTGGACCTTTTGGCCTGGCGGTTATGGCGATGACTTGTGGGCTGGCTGCCCAGGTTTGGCGCGGGTTCGATTCCCGGCATCCCGGGAGCCAGGGGTTTTTCTGTTTCTACTCGCCTCTAGTGTTTCACTGGTTCCCACACTGGCCCTGTGTGTAGGCTGTGTGCCGCACAGGGATGTCGAACTCGGAGATTCGAGGACGAGTCTTGAAAGAAAAGGGGGAGTAGTGTAACAGTGGGGTTCATACGCCACCAACTGACCAGCCCAACTGGTCCTGGACCTTTGGGCCTGGCGGTTATGGCGATGACTTGTGGGCTGGCTGCCCGGGTTTGGCGTGGGTTCGATTCCCGGCATCCCGGGAGCCAGGGGTTTTCCTGTTTCTACTCGCCTCTAGCATTTCAATAGTTGTCATATTGTTTTATGTAGCTTACAGATTTTGTTCTATGTATCTATGAGGGACTCTTGGCAAAGCATTGTACAGTAGATATCTAAGATAATACATCAATTATTTAAGATGCTCTTTGTAAGGTTAACATCTGAACACCGTAATTCCACCTTCTGTAAATGAAATATCAGACATTTGGTCATGTAGCGCACAAGTGATTTTTATTAACAGTGAAAGGAAGCATTATTTTGATTAAGACATACAGAATGTGGCTTTTATAGGGTGTGGCTCTTAATGAAGCAAAGTCACCATTTCAAACTGGGTCTTAAATAAGCAGAAAATTAGCTCCAATTTTATATAAATTACTGGAATAAGTTTGTTTTTTCAATTGAATCTTTCGTTTAATAGTGTTTTGACAAAGCATGTGAGAAATTTGGTTACTTGTTGCAGAAATAAGGTGTTGAATTTTAACGTGGGTACCATCCTGGTTAGTTTACATCTACTCTGATAGTCTCTCCTGTTGCAATTGGTTGGTAACTACTATCAGAGCAGATGGTAGTAGTACTAGTAGTAGTACTAGTAGTAGGACTAGTAGTAGTAGTAGTAGTAGTAGTAGTAGTAGTAGTAGTAGGATGGTACCTGGCTAAAATTCAACCAGCATATATATATATGGTACGCAGGCTAGAAAATAGTAAAATTCAACACCTAGGGTGGTTGAATTTGCCTTCCAAAATTCTTTGCGTGACCGTAGTCATGTATGTAAGTGACAGGATGGGGTTGGATCAACTTGGATGACTCATACTCACCGACAGAATCAAACATCATTCATGAATAATATATTAGCTAAGTCTACCGTAATTTTACGTTCTGCTTTGTGATTGTTTATTAGCAACGATCATTCATGTGAATGATACATTTTGTTTTTTATCTTCACACAGTCGTTATTAGGTAGGAACAGTTTGCTTGTTGTATTTTTACCAATGATTGTGTCATTTTATTGTTTTTCTTGTTCGAATTCTAAGCTTCACTTGTACTGTTATGTATGTGTACTATACAGAGCATATCCTGTTTTGTTGCCCTTAAATCTGATTGGACATAAGATCAATGATATTGATTATGATGACAGGAGAGTCAGGTCTGTTGTAGAAAAGGAAATATATATATGTGCCAAAAATGTCAAATTTGGGACGTCATCTTAATTTGTCAGTATAATATAAAAATCATCTTATAATATTATATACTACTAAGGCAGCAGATATTCGGCGCTCATTTATTATAATGTAAAGAAAGGTATTTCACAGGACATAAGATTATAGTCGTGAGTTTTCCAGAACTAAGCCTTAATTTTTTCTGCATTTTTAAAAATCAAATACACGTAGTATACATGTACCTGTGCAGGTATGGCAAATAGAGCATTAGTCCGAACACGGTGGAAAATTGTACTTTAATGGCAAATTTTCACCGCCATATTATTTTGTTTAAAATAACACTGTGCTAAGTCGGTTAGTATGCATATAGTTAATGCCATGCACATTATTTTGTAATTCCATACAATTTCCAATTTTACGGTAGGTTGTAAGTCAGCTGTAACTAAGCCCCATGTCATTCCAAATAATTTCCAATTATACGGTAGGTAGGATAGAAAGCACAAGTCACTTATTCAGCTGCCACAGCTGATTTGGTTGCTATTGGTTAGAATAATTTTAGTATTCATTTACCAGACTTGATTTGTTGTTTTTTCTGTTATCTGTGATATTGCAAGTTGTCAGACATGTTTCCTGCAATTTAAAGAAAAACCTTCTGTAGATATCAAATTTAAGGCTTCTGAACATTGTAACTCTTATTGTGAATGTCCATGCAGAGTTTGAATTTCTAAAGGTTTTATTGACGTTTAATGTCTAAATGTGGCGTGGACACGACAAGAAACATCTGAACTGCAATAATATCAGTTTACAATAGGCTAAAGTACCAGATAAGTATATATCTTAGAAAAAAAAGCAGACTTCAAGCTTAGAAATGTTGTCTAAATGTTTATAGTTGGGTGTCCTAGATATTATCAATCTAAACCATTGTATATTTTGGTAACCATAGAAACAACAAATAAAACTGAGACCCATATCTATACTACAGGTATAGATACAACTTGTGGGTGCGGCTACATTTTATTGTACCCTGCAAGTACAAGTATTTTTATGATGCTGGACTTTTGTAATGCTGTAATGTGCATGATACATTTTTGCTTTAGAAAATAAAAACACATTTTTAGCCTCAGATTTTTATGTTTTGATTCATTTTTTGACAAAAATAAATATAAAGATATTGCTAAGAAAGGTTATACAAATATTCAAATCCTGCTGACCAAAACAATTCTGGACTTAAGTATATACATTTAATATAAATCACCTTTTACTTTTTTTCTTCAAATTCTGAATTGCTGACTTACAGGTTCAACTGTTGCAAAACAAAAGATTGCAGTAAATGATCTTCAATTCCTTTTGTGTATTTATTTCATAGACATAATGTGACTGTAAATTATCTTTAACAGACAGATCATATATAGTGTATGTGATATAAATCCAACACAGTATTTCAGTATCACAGTTTTTCAATTCAGTATCATTCTTTAGTATATTTGATTATGATATATGTTTCTGCAGACAATTTTCAAAAAATAATCATAATAAACAATCTTCCAACCCTAAACATTCTGTATATTTAGTCACTGTGACATGCTATCACAGAAAGGCATTTTCCTGTATGGGTTTGCAATTTAATACCCACTATCAATGGAACTGGTTCTTGAGTATTAGCTATTTACCATATAAATAAACCAAATGCCCTCTTGAAATAGACTGGTCTCCAAAATGTAACAGGTGGTGCTAGTACATGTAGCCTTCAAAGCACCATAATGATCCCATAAGTACACAACTACACTAATAGTACAGAAAATGTAGGTAACGATTTGCCATCAAATCCTGACTTTCACCTACGGCTTAACCCTCACAAGATTGGGGACAACGATTTATAAATAGAATGGTGATTGTGTGTACTGTATTTATCTCAGTAACGAACCTATTTGACTGTATGTATTTGAATATTTAGCTGCAGTAGTCTACTAATTGCCTACATTGTAGAACCACACGCTCTGGAAAGAATGCAATTAAAAAGCACATTTGATATTTAAAACAGTATATTATCTACCATATTTTCAATAACACTATAGCCTTATTTTTTAGCTTTGAGAGAATATATTAGTATACGCATATATAACCTACCTTCCGTATGACTAGTGCTCATATCGGGACCACCTGTTGGTTGTGCGGTGTGTGATATTTGTCCGCTGACGTGAGGTTGACCTGTTGTTTGAGACCAGGTGACATGTACCTGCAGCATCAGGTGTTTTTACCTGTCTTATGAGAATTGCCATGTGGCCAGGGTTAAGCTTGTTTACATATTTGCGATTGATGGTGGAATGGCTCATTTACAGAAGAGGGGGGGGGTCTAGCCTCAGTGAGTATGGTTTCTCCTTTGAAATGAAGATTTCGCTACAGCACTTAACAATATTGCGTACGTTATGCAGTTATACTGTATTAGTTACAGTAAAGAAATTCTTAAAATGACTTTTAGTACATAAGCATTAAATGTACTTAAAACTGTCTTTCAAAATCAAATTGAAAAGAAATTCAATGTAAATTATAAAAGATAATTATGGCACAATTTTTTATTGTTCATTTCTTGCTTTTTGTCATGGTGTTTTTTTTTCACCATTTGTTAGATAATGTAAAATTTCAATAATGATTATAATTGACTTCAAAACATTTTGGAATAAAAGACAAGTGCCTAAAAATAAACATGCACTGTAAAAGGGCACACTGTAACTGATTGACTGTAAGCAAATTTAACTTTCATCAAATACATACATATGGTACTACAGAGCTAGTAAACACGTCACTCCTAAATGTTTGTCCATTCAGTTGTGATTTAAGAACTCAGGTTTTATTCAGGTCACCCCCAGGAAGAAGTGGTATCTCCCTGCGTTGTGGCATGTTGGTATCTAAAGCTGTTGCCCTCCTCATTCTGTGGAGCCAATGTACCGTGCTATTGTTGAGAGGTCGTCTGTAGTTTATGTTATAACAAGAGCCGGATCTCCCATTGTCAGCCGTGCAAAACACATGGACATGCTTGCAGGGATATTCACAGAACTTGCTCAGGCTTAGGATAAAATATATTGTGTTTCAGGAACCCAACCCACACTAGCAAAATCCTGCTCACCCTAGAATTTTATAGGGGTCAACTGCTGGCAAGGGACATACAATCATGCAAAATTTTCAATCTGACATCTGAGCAAGGAGGTTAACCTCCTTGATCTGAGGGATGAAATGTTGTAGAATCAGCGAGTAACTAATTTTAAGAAATAGCTTACATAATGTACATGTAGACAAAGCAGTACTAGTGTTTTGACTGGAAAATTAAAATTTCATTAACTGAATTCCAAAAGGATCATTGTAATAAAAAAAGAAAAGCAACACCATGTAAATACTGTAAATCTCAAAATATTAACAGTGCCTCTCAACCTGGAAATAATGACGCCTCCAATGTGACTTTTTTTTTTCAAGTGAAAAAATGCAACATGAAAATCTCCTTTCCCTTCTACCATGAAATTAATATATCCCACAAAAATTTATGAATTTACAGTACCAAGCTCATATTTAAAGCTTTTTCTTCGTTCTTGTTTTCCAGCGTTCCGTGCTTCCTCCATGGATAATTTGCAGCCCTGCTCAATATGCGGACGAACATTTGTTCCTGAAGTTCTAGTGAGTATACTCATATCTTTAAGTATTTTCTATGAGATGAAAGGATGGCTACTACAGTAACTAACAGTGTTTTTCATAATGATTAATAAGAATTTAGAACCTTTTCCCAGCTTCAGCTCTGTTGCAGATACCACCTACATTTTTTTCAACTTCCACTGGTCTCTGAAAGGCTTTTTTTTAACCCACTTGGCTTCAACAGTGTCATCTTACTGAAAGACTATTATAATGTCACATTCCAAGGACATTGTTTTCTTTTGATAAGATGAAACATAATGATGTAGGAAAAAATTCTATGAGTAACTCGAAAAATCACATATATACAACTTTTGTCTTTAAGAAATTTTCGCTTAGTTTTGCTGAAGCTGAGTTCTGAGAACTGACAAGAATCAAATTTAATCTGTTTTTTTCTCAAACAGACAAAGCACGCCAGAATCTGCCAAAAGAATGCGCAGAAGAAGCGAAAAGTGTTTGACTCGGGCCGGATGCGAGCGCAGGGGACGGACATCCCTGTCAACAAGACACAGCGGACACAACCGCTAGGCACACAGCCTAAGGTAGACTGGAATTAGATCATTTTTTTCCTCTCAATATATAGAGTTCTGGCAGAAAAGTATGTATTTTTCAAAGGGTGTAGCATTGTTTTTAGTTTAATAATACGTACATTATCTCAGATCCTTGTAAATGATTAACAGTTAAAGTTTTACTCTTGGACTAACAGTGCACGCATCTAGTGAAATTAGCGTTAGGCCACATGGAAATATAACATAATGCACTTTGGTGTTTTAAGATTATAAGTGCACCATGTTATATTTGCATGTGACTTCACAAATGTAAATCAATGCCAAGTAATAGGCGTTCTCCCAGTGTTTGTTGTAAAAATGGAGTGGTTTTTAAACCGTGTGTTGCGGTCTTTGATCGAAAGACAAAGAACCATTCTGTGTCGAACCAGGCGGCCCCAGCAAAGCAGTCCAAGTGGAGACAGCAGCACGAGGATTTCATCCGGAGCATCCGCGCCGCCAAGGAGACCGACGTGGCGATCAAAACGGGGAAGCCGCTTCCACCTCCCCCTCCTCCTGCAATAAACCCAGGTTAGACCACATTTACTACTTAGTAATACTTATAATTATTATGTTAACCTTCACAGAAGGAAAACATAAATTGTTTTTGCTCTGTAATTGTTCTTCTTCTTCTTCTTAAATCTCCAAACAAATAAGGTCAATGACCTGGACCAGATCGCTGTCACTGGTGCTGTAGCAGACACCTTGTGTGGTTTCGGGTTACATTATGTAGCAAGTTGCAGGACAGAGTTGGAGAGGCCGGTCATTCATATAACATTCACATAGCTTTTCTTATAAATACGACTCTGTAGATTATGTCCAGTGCCCGCACTGCGAGAAGAGATTCAACTCAGACATCTGTCGCCATGGTAACTAGTGCTGTAGCAGACACCCTGTGGTGTCGGGTTACATTATGTAGCAAGTTGCAGGACAGAGTTGGAGAGGCTGGTCATTTGTATAGCATTTACATAGCCTTTCTTATGAATACGTCTGTAGATTATGTCCAGTGCCCGCACTGCGAGAAGAGATTCAACGAGTCGGCAGCCGAGCGACACATCCCGTGGTGCGCTGAGCAGGCCAAGAGAGTACCCAACAAGAAAAACCAAGATGCGAAAGCAAAGATGAACGCAAGACTCCAGGTAAGAGAAGTCCTTTGCTTACTGTTCTACAAGGTGTGTTACGCCCACGGCAGATACAGAAGCTGGTGTGTTGCACCACAGGGTGGTTATACCGGCTATACCGATACAGATACAAAAGCTGTTGTGTTACGCTGAAGGGCGGTTATACGAGCTATACAGATACAGAAGCTGGTGTGTTACGCCGAAGGGCGGTTATACCGGCTTTACAGATACAGAAGCTGGTGTGTTACACCACATGGTGGTTATACTAGCTATACAGATACAGATATAAAACAATATACAGATTTGTTTGAAAGATGACGTTAACGGTATGTCAGATAAACTTTTTTTTCTTGTTTCTCATCAGTACCGTGCCCCTCTCCCTGGGAAGAAAAAAACAGCAGCGAATTCGGCGTCGCGGATGACGTCCACTGCGAACAGTGCCCAAAGCAGGGGAGTGTCCAGTGGTTATGGTGCACAGAACGGAGCTAGGAGGATGCCAGGTACGTGGATTCATATTTTACCTTACAATTTAGACTGTCAGAGAAAAGAAAACCCAATAGATACTGTAGACACTGAAGTGTATTAACTTAAGGAGATTTTGTATGAACTATTAATAGTAACTTGATTTATATACACAATGTATACTTTATATGCCAATAGAATTATTTTGATTCCCTTACACCAACAAATTTTTTTTTTCATATTTTTTTTTCTTTTGAATCATTTCCTTACATTACCAAAAAAAAAAATCAAGAAACCCTCCACGAAATATGTACTAAATTCTTACCCAAAGATTTTTTTCTTTAGTGAAAAAAATATTTTTAGTATGATGCTTAGACTAGAAGAATTTTGAAAAAATTAAGAAAAACTTTTAGTAACCATTAAGGCTTTGCTCAGAATTTGTCTATTACATGTACATGTACATGCATTACATCAAATGGAGTATTTGACAGATTCTACCATAAATTTATAAACATCTTATATAACAGACTGAGGTTATACCGGTAAACCAATCTAGGATTGGATGTTGTGATGCCATTCGACTACAGCAGGCAAACAAAAATTGCTTTATCCCCTATGTTTCCAGGTGCCACCTCCTTGACCAATGGCAGCTCGGCTTCCTCAGCCAGATCCGCGGGTAACAGAGGGGCTTCCCAGTCTGGATATCAGGGGCCTGGAAAAGGAAGGTATGTACACAGTTTACATCAAGTTGTAATTATTAGTTATTTTCACCACTATTAGTGTTTGATCCATCAGTGCCATGTAACCTGGATATCATACCTGGGCGGCGATACAGTGCTCTTGACCGTGTTGTATTTTACTGTACGACCGGGCTTATAAACCGGGCTTCCAAAGAACGATTCGAACGCGTTTCGCCCCAACCGTGTGCGCCGCTTTCGAAAATTCAAATACAGGATTTGGACGTTTGTATATAACTACATGCTATTTACCTATTACATACCACAAAGTTAGGTGTTCAAAATGCAACTTTGGGAATTAACAATTTACAGGTAGCAACTTAAAAATTTCTTTTACTTAAATTGTTATCAGAATGATTTATTAGTTCAAATAGCAGATTCCACACACTGTGTAAACTGTTGGATTCAAAACTAGAAAAGTTATTGTTACAAATTCACGTTTATCCCCACAGATCACAGTACAGCTACCAGAATTACGACAATGACAGCGACAATGAGGACAGCTATGACAGGAGAGAGGGAAGCCCCTTCGACCACGGCCGGGGAGTGATGCTCAGGACAGGCAGAGTCAACAACTCACCTCCTGTGCGCCAAGCCAATCAGAGACCAGCTAACAGATCATCACCAGCCAATGCTGCCAGAAGGTTTGTGTGGTCAATTCTGATTGGTTAGCCCAGAAGGTGTGATGGGTTTTAATGGTTACAGTACAGTTTGACATACTAGTATCTTTTAAATATGAAACATCAGACTAATAGTGTTAACTATACCAGTATAGCTGGTATTACCGCCCTTCAGTATAACACACCAGCTTCTGTATCTGTATAACCACCCTTCGGCATAACACGCCACCGTAGGCACGCGGTGAATTACCTATCTTCAGCTATCTTACACCAAACAACTTGTTACACCTATCCTTTGCACATCTAACTGTAAATGTTGTTTAAAGCTATCTAGGGGTGATGCCCCTACTGTACTTGGTGGCAGCGAGTTCCACTCTACAATAAGAAAAAACAAGTTTTAGAACACATTAATCCTTGGTTGATAAGATAAGTGTATTCAAGCGTTTGTGTTGGTTTTACCACCAGAGGCAACAGTGGGCTCATGGGAGGGATGAACTCTCGCACACCAACCCCACCCTCGGTCGGGCGCGGGCGACCCCCGTCTGGCCCGTCCTCCGCAACACGGAGAAACCGCAGCGGCGCAGGCATGCAGCAGAATCACGCAGCCAACCACAACTCAAGGTGAGAAAGTCGTGATAAGGACTATCGTATCGAGATCTGTGTCTATCTGGTTCTATGCCTGAATGGGTTAGGGTTAGGATCAGGCACGGTTCTGGATGGTCTCCGCATATTCAAGAACGTAGATTTGCCCCAGGCACGGTTCTGAATACGCGTGGACTATCCAGAACCGAGCCTGAGCATGTTACATGGCTTCAGTTGCCTGATGAATATTGGCTGATCCCTAAAAATCGTACAGTTACGGAGAGGACACTGGCTGCATCCCAGCCGAAAATGTCATTTTGAGCTTGTTGGGCAAGCTTTTTTCCTGCAGTGTAACACCGGCTTAATAAGTATTGCATCTAAAACCACCCTGCAGATACGATGATGATGATGACTACGACTACCAGTCGACGGGAGACCTACCGGAGAGACTGACGCAGGCGATGCGGCTGGGCAGCACGGAAAACATCGCCGGGAAGACCGCGTCCAAGTTCTGCCACGAGTGTGGGACACGATATCCGATCCCGAATGCCAAATTCTGCTGCGAATGTGGAACGCGAAGGATATGGCTAATGTAATGGAAAGAAACATTCCGATATAATGATTCAGATTAGAAGTAGTGGATAAGATAGAGACTAACAAATTGAAATGTTAGAACTACGTAGTCTGGTGTCCAGTCTACCATGGCTTAGGTATGCTCTCTTTGGGTCTGTTGTATTTCCCTAGCCTCTACCAGGCTTCGGACGAGGCAAACTGTACTCTCTGGCGGACCTTGGGGTGTTATCTGTCTATTTGGCCAATTTCTACTCTTTCTGGCCGCTTTCCGAAGCCTGGTAGAGGCTAGTATTTCCGGCTGCCCAGTTAAACTTGGCTCTCCGGTAGGAGTTTTGCATGACAGGAATTGATTGGCTATTGCGGGTGGCTCTGGGAGACTAGTTGAACTAGGCAGTGGGGAACTACTACAGACTCAAAGAGAGCCCACCCAAACCATGGTAGACAAAGACAACCTTAGTTTAGACTGGACACTTCCATATGTGAGATACACTAGTACTAAGTTGAAAGAACTAATTTTACAATTATTATAGAATGTTGAACATTAAGTCATTGATAGCTTTATACAGCATGTAATTTTAATTTTTTCAATGTATAAAGATACATGCACGACATTCCAATGTTCAAGCTAGAAATGAAAATGATATATATATATATATATAATGCGTTTCGCGCACCCTGTACTGTAGTATACTATGCAGTAAAGCCTAGCTTACAGTGCAATTCTTGTGCTTATACATTCCAGATACTTTGACACTAACACATCTATATTTTGTAGCATGTTGTCTTGTGTATTACATGTACAATGTAATATCTGTAAATAAATAAATAAATAAAAAAGAATCTTGTTTTTCTTACATTTTGCTGGAGGCCCATACACATGGGTCTGATTTTGTTAAAGAATTTGTCTTGATTTGAACATCTCCATATTATATAGTTTTCACCATTGAAAATATATTTGTGTGTAAAATTGTTCCGTTAACACCAAGTCTTCTGTAGTAGTTACCTCCGGGGAAGGAGGTATCCTTCCGCGGAAGGGTAGGGCGACTGGTCGGCATTTTCATGTTCGCAGCTATATCTCGCGGTTGGGTGGGCGGATTTTTGTGGGACTCGGTATACGTTTTGCTGTTAGGCTGCAGTTGTGGCACGTTCCTTTTTTTTCGTTGTATGTGTGTTTTCGGGCGTGGAAATGAAACCTTTTGGAGGCCCCTGGACACCCCTTTTTGTCTGAAAATGGTTATGCATAAATTACTTGGCTGTTGTCAAGGTATAGCCGGGTGCGTCCATTTTTATCAGGCGTCTGACAGAGGGGTGTGTGGTTCCGATAAAAAGAAATTAGGTTTTAGTCAGATCGTAGGCGCGGGACGGGGTCGGAGATTAGTTGTTTCAGATGTAGGCGATCAGATGCAACTTGGTGCAGTTGACGGCAGTGGTTAGCTACTGTATTACACGTTATTTTTAACGTTTGATTTTACTGTTCTGGTTGTCATTCTGTGTTTCGTTCCGTGTTCCTTGCGGCTTTCATAAGTTTGTAGATTTATGTTTTAAGTTGCAGATGAAAATGGGTTGGTGGTTTGTTGTTTCAAATGTTAGTGTAGGTTTATGTTTTAAGTTGCAGATGAAAATGGGTTGGTGGTTTGTTGTTTCAAATGTTAGTTTTTGACACTATCGTGCGGTAGTATTCCGTTATTTTTTTTATCGCGGTATGATCATGTGAGTTGAATGTTATAGACAGTCATCTGTTATATGTACACCATCATGACCGTTATATACACAACATCGTCAGTTTAGATGTAATTAGCCGTCAGTCAGCTTAAATGTAATTAGCCGTCAGTCAGCATAGATGTAATTAGCAGTCAGTCTAGCGTCAGTCGGACGTTGCCAGTTATAGCAACGACTGTAACATAACACCGCCGTCAGGCGGAGGTTTTGTGGCCATCAGTTACAAGGTTTACAACGATATGGCCTTTAAAGTTTATAGCTAGTTTTTCAAATTTAAGACAGATACCGCATAAGTTGTTAACATAAGTAATATCGCTATAGTGGATTAGGCATAGTTTAGACTGTCACGTTATTAAGTACTGGTAAGTATAGGTTAGAAGAAAATTATGTTCGTTGATGAAGGACGCATAACATAACAAGCTACTCACACTACAAAATTACAAAATAACACAAACCGATCAACAGTTATGTTCCATATCTCACCATGCTACATCAGAAACTCTTGCATTTACTACCAGTTACAATGGCAACGCCCAACCATTACCCGACACACCTTTCATTAACACTATCAACTATATATAACAAACAACATATACAAAAAGAAATTACAACAAACCCGGAGGTACAAAATCGCCGATTTTACTTGTTAATTTTTCAAATTAGTTTTACATGCAATTCGCTTCATACTCAGGCAACAACGGAGATTAAAATGCCTTAAGAGAAAAAAATGTTTTGTGATTCTTGTGGTTTGCAGTTGAAAGGTTGGGGCTGTACGGATGTTCTAGAAAGGTAACAAGAACTAATATTTATGAAGGCCCACAACGACAACTTCCATACACCTCTTCCAAAGCCCTTCCATAGCGCTCTTCCGCGGACCATACCTTCCATAGCGCTCTTCTGCGGACCTTCCATAGCGCTCTTCCGCGGACCTTCCACAGCGCGCTTCCGCAGACCTTCCACAGCGCTCTTCCGCGGACCTTCCATAGCGCTCTTCCGCGGACCTTCCATAGCGCTCTTCCGCGGACCTTCCACAGCGCGCTTCCACGGACCTTCCATACCGCTCTTCCGCGAACCTTCCATAGCGCGCTTCCAAGGGCTATACCTTCCACAGCGCTCTTCCGCGGACCTTCCATAGCGCGCTTCCAAGGGCTATACCTTCCATAGCGCTCTTCCGCGGCCTACGGTGGCCCCTAAGTCCAGTATTTATTTTTATGCCACTTTTATTTTCTATACTTTTATTTTCTGTGGGTACTTTTATTTTCTGTGGCTACTTTGTATTTCCGAAAAAAATTCCAAATAAAGATTTTGAGGACATCCTAGTGGCAGACTGGGCATCGAATCATCCGACCCGCGTCGATAATTACGCGGTTTTAGACCGATTTGTTGTCGGCGACTATAAGGGGGAGGGGGGCAGGCACATGTACAGTATATACAGATGCATGTTTTGAAACGTCTTTTCTCGTCCGATCCGCAGGATGCCCAGTCTGCCACTAGGATGTCCACAAAATGTTTATGCAAACAAAATGTTTATGCAAACAACGGGGGGGGGGGGGGGCTGTGGTATAATTTCCTTAGGGGTATATGTGGCCCTGGAGCCGAGGAACTGGCCTGTGTAAGCCCTGGAAACAGTCTGGTACCCAGGCTAGGCCATTCTGAGTGTCTTGAATTCTGTAAGGTGTTACAATGATTTTCTGTGACTAATTTTTGTCTTAGTTTATAATATTAACATTTGGTTCAGATTTGTTTTAAATCCAAAACGACAATATATTGATAACTCTCATCCCATTGAACTGTAATGTCGGTTGGTTGGTTGGTTGGTTGGTTGGTTGGTTGGTTGGTCGAATGAAAACTATGACAGCTTGTGACACTTATAGGTGGATTTCCATTATATAAAGAGTGCAATGTACTTAACGGCAAAACCAGGGATAGTAGTCAGTAACAATCCCTTCTTGAAGTTCTAAGTGTTTGGCATCTTTTAGTGTGCAAACAAATTTAAATGGGGTATTAGCATGAAATGGAGTGAATGTGGGTTTTGGGAGAGCTATAATTAGGACGTTTTTCCGACCTTTGTTGTTAGAAAGCATGATTAGTGATCCCCCAAGCGATAACCCAAATACGTCAATTCTTTAAGACACACGCACACAAACAAAGAAGATGTATAAATAGAACAAAGACACCTAAAGTGTGAGAACTATCATCTTTGACGTTTTTCCGACCTTTGTTGACGCAAAAACTGTGTAAGTCCGGTTCAAACAGCGCAACCTGAGGATTTTTATCTATCAGTTTAGATTCAGAAAACAGTCAACTAAGAAAGCTACCCCCTTATCATAATGGTTTCTCCCGGTAATGCCAATTTTCCACTTGACAGTTACTTTCTGAGAAGACGCCCATTCGCCACCGAGAGCGCCTGAATGTTACTGAGTCTTTATGTTCGTCATTTCTACACCGCCTTAGCCGCTATTGTGGAGAGACCTGAGTCATGGAGAGGTACTACAACCACGGAGGTAGGTCTAGAGTTACCACCTTCACTGCACAAATATTACACATCTTAATATATTAATTTATTTATTGGTTTCATTGTGAAAGATATACAGCCCAGCTAGCTGAAGGTTTTTACATGGGGCTAAGCCTGTTGACAAAGACAAGACAGGACGTAGGATTCAACATAAACGTTTAGATTATGTCACTGATAATCTTAAACTGAAGACTCAGATCCACATAGCTAAGAATTCTTGAAAGGAGACTTAGAAATAAAAGGGCCCTGTGTCCTTCGTCTGAAGTCATGGTGATTACCTTGAAAGACTTATCAGTCATTGTAAGGCGTGATAGTATAATTCTGGGGTAAATTTGGGTGAGTCCAATTTCTTGTGTTGGAAATCACAGTTTAAATTCACTTCGTACGATGGTACGTGTTCTTGCTGTTGTGTAACGAGAATTATGTAACGACGTTATGTAAGGCACGCACCCACGTGCTAGTCTCTACCAGACAAACTACGCTGGCCATAATAAGGAGAATATTTACCAGGGGCGTTTTGCCGCCTTGTGGTTTGAGTGACTCTACTGGCCAGCTATTCCCTTCTTTTGCCGAATTCTACGATCCGTACCCCCGTAGGAAGGCCTGGTGGAGGGTACCCACGTGCAACATGAAGTAAATCTGCACACATTTAAGCCATTTAATCAACGTTGGGCTAAGTAGTATTTTACAACAGTGTCCACCCATTGCAGGCATTGTCGCTGTTATGTATAATTTGTTGAACGTGTTCTAGTTGATTTTACAGAAGACGTGTTGTCACGTTTTCCAGCATGAGTTGGTTTTAGATACCCCAAAGCGTGGTATAATTAAACACCACTTGGGTGGTAAGATTATCTGACTAAAATGCCTCTGTAAGGCGCAGTACGGCAACTACACCCATCCCTGCATTGCTTCAATTTCCCGGGTGGAAGTAATGTAACCTCAGTAGGTACAAATGCACAGCTTTGGACAGACAAAAACAGGACACAAGCGTCAGTTCTGCCATCCTTGATCCGGTGAATTGGGTTGGATCTAATGCGGTAACGTCTACTTAGTAATTATGTTATCAACTTACCAGCCAGGGGCCAGATCGGAAGCGTGGCACAAAAACAAACATAACATTCCCCACAAAACAAATGTGTCCACATACAGCTCTCTTCATTTCTTACCTCTATGTAAAAATTAACGACAACAAATGAGGAGGAGTAAGCTAATAATGAATGAATGAATGAATGAAAGACCTTTATTGTACGTTCATGCCGCGACGGGCTTGGTACAGGTCAAGACTTCACAAACACATAACAAAAATGTTACAGAAAAGTGGAGACAAAAGATACAGTACTAAGTTATACAAACATAAGGATCATATAAAGGTACTAAACTAGGCTAATACAAAGGTGTTCTAGTTACTGAGAAAACATTTTTGGTTCAGAAAGTCTGTTAGACAATGCAGGATTTAATAATTGCGTAAGACGTGCCAATCTAATCAGGCTTATGCCACAGGGCATGTAGTTATTTATATGTCAGTCCTTTGAATTCTGTTCCTTCAAGCAGGCTAATACGCATTCTATAGCGAGAAACTGTCCTTCTTTGTAGAAAACTTTAGAATGATGTACCCTCGTTTTGAGCCAATGAAGCATGAGCGATATCATAACAGCTAATTAAAAAGGAGATGAAAATAGAAATTAGAACAAGTAGCGATAGAGTAAACAAAAGGGGGTAAACAAAGGACACAAATAAAAAAATATGTCTGTTCCATCTTTCACAACAACCTTAGTACCTAAGGTGATCACTGCCCCCCTCCCCCACAGAACTGTAATCACGGCTACTTGACATGAATAATTCAATAGCGCAGTCACCGACCCAGAAGTCACCCGCTGGTATTTAAATACATGTATAACCTTTGTTGTAAACCAGTTCAGCAACTGCCATGAGTCATGTTTGGGGGATCAACTATAATGCACTGTAAGCACGAGAGGGGAAAGGTCACGGAAGTCTTCCCCATGTAGAACCGGGGTGTAAACACGGTACAAAAAAAATGACCATTTCAGCAGCCTTTGGCCAGGAGTTTTGACAACTGCGGGTTAAAGTGTTGTTTTTTCTGGATCATTTCGAGTGTCTTGAATTCCTTAAGGTGTTTTGAACGATTTTCTGTGACTTATTTTTGTATATTTGCACATACACAAAGAAGAACACCACAGTGTTCAAATAAAAACAGATTAAAACTCTTTACTCTTTACCACTAATGTTACTAAAAGGGATCGAGCAAGAGAGAATGCGATTTTGGTTAGTGTGAGGGTTATTATCTTGTACATTTTTCCGACCCTTGTTGACAAACAAAACAGTTACAGTCGATTCCAACTTATTGGTGAATTCTCATGATATAACGGGTGCTATGTACTTGTTGCAATGTAGAAACACCCCTGGTTGTAATGGTTTGGTCCGGGTCCGCAAAACAATGGATAAGAGTCAGAGCCCCTTGCAGCTTCCTTAAATCTGCATCTCCTTTTTAAACTGTAGATTAGCAAACTACGCTGCTTTAGTGGTGAGCTGTGATAGTGCTTCATTTAGCTGAGCGTATCTCATTTACCATTTTCACGCTATAGTTTCTGCTTCTGCTATGTGAGCTCTTTCACCGCATGAAATCCAATGTTTGAGCATGCCTTAAAGTATACACTAAGGTTCTGTTTTTCAATCACCTGTAAACGGAACCTTTACGGATATTTTAAGGCATCCTTAGATGTATGTCGCTTCTGCTGTAAATAAGCCAGCCTTTTAGGTATGCGTTAAGGTTCCGTTTTTCAGTCAACTGTAAACGGAACCTTCACGCATACTTTACGAAATGCTTATATTTACAATAGATATCTGTCGCTTCTGCTGTAAATAAGCCAGGCCTTAATGTATGCGTTAAGGGTCTGTTTTTTAGACTGTAAACGGAACCTTTACGAATACTTTAAGGCATGCTTAGATGTATATCGCTTCTGCTGTAGATAAGCCGGGCAGCACCTATGGCTCCTCCACACTCTCCAGCGACAGTTCGCACGACTCCTGGGACGCGTGCACGTCCGTCATCTCCTTCAGATCACACCCCTCCAGATCAAACCGTGACGCCAGAATACACTTCGAGCCGAGGCTAGCTAGCGCCAGTAAGTCGCTTCCTGCTGTTTCTTGCTTCATGCTATTCTTGGGGGTACTGCAGCTCGTTTTTGGAGCCCCGTTTTCACAGGATGAAAATCATTGATCATTTAGATGATTGAAATATCATTGAGAGATCACTCAAAGACCCTGGAAATAACTGGGCGCTCATTTAAAGGACTTTGAGAGTTCTATTTTTTTTGACACTCAAACGTCTCACAGTGGTCTCATCTCTGTGCAATCTCCACCTAGCTAATGACACTACACTACGTTACGTTACATACAGTACGACTACTATACAGGTATAAAACGTAGGCAATTAATCAGCATTTGAATTGGGTTTATGAGTTTAGCAATTACATTCATAATCATCATCATCACACTACCAGCTGTACAAATGTGACTTTTATGTGAACTTCATGGAAAAACTGAAAAATATGTAATACAATGTGACTACAGTGGAAAATATCGTCAATTGTTTTGGAATTGTGTACCATGAACTCATATGGATAATGGCTGAAAAGTGGAATGATTTTTGATTTTCAAAAAAGGGGGCTTCGATTTCTCAGAAGTCGACGGAGCCTCTAGATCTTTTGATCTTTTGATCAAGGGACAGTGAGCAAATTGGCCCGCGGGCAATGACACATATAATGATACAAAAAATGTGGCTATTTAGTATCCCCATGTCACGATTCACATTTAGTAAATCCTCCTTTCACATATCTTTATCTGTCAGTCCAAGGAGGTTAGAGGGAGACATTATTTCACATTTCTTGATGTTTATCTGCCAAATTCATCTAAAGATCACATTTATACCCCCGGTAGTGATCAATCCAGGGTGTTGCCTCTCGCACGGAGGAACCCCCCCCCCCTTGCAATTACATTACAACCCTATAATCATATCTACATTTGTTCCAGTTATGTCGGCAGCGACATCTAGCGAGAAGAGCGTGCTGAGCAACCTTGCGGGCTTGTCACAGTCGGTACGAGACGCACAGCGTAAAGGTAAAAGACAACATATTCATGTAAGGATAGATACGGAAAGATACTCTAGGAAAAAAGTTCGCAAACACAAATCAATGGCACCTCCTTGTCTCACGCAGAGTTTTCACTCTCTAGATAAAGAAGAGTTATGAGAGATTAAAAAAAGAGTTTGGTAAAATGTTCATCCACCTGTGAGGTTTACGACCCCTGGTTTACGAGACCAGTGCTCTACCTCTGAGCTTAGTTGGCTGATGTCACGTTTGTGTATTTGCATGTTGATCGCTTCGAGAGAAATTAAAAAAGTTATTGGTGGGGTAGCTACCACTACCAGCTGTAAAAATGTGACTTTTATGTGAATTTCATGGAAAAACTGAAAAATATGTAATGCAATGTGACTACAGTGGAAAATATTGTCAATTGTTTTGGAATTGTGAACCATGAACTCATATGGATAATGGCTGAAAAGTGGAATGATTTTTGATTTTCAAAAAAGGGGGCTTCGATTTCTCAGAAGTCGACGGAGCCTCTAGATCTTGTGATTTTTTTATCAAGGGACAGTGAGCAAATTGTCCCGCGGGCAATGACACATATAAAGATACAAAAAGTGTGGCTGTTTAGTATCCCCATGTCATATGACAGGCAAACCTGCCTTAGGGCTAGTGATCACCTCAGCATACGGACAACATGCCAATTATGGCCACTTTTTGGTTGCCCCTTACATTATTACTTTCTTTATCAAGCTAAGCAGTAACAAGTGACAATGAAAAAGAACTGAATGCAATAGCAGCACATTTCAACAACTGCAGATGTGAACCACAGTCTATCAAGATTAAGAATGTTGTACACAGTGGACACTGCTAGCATTGCCACGTGTCCGATGTTACCATTGTCTTCAACACAAAAAAAGTAGCAATTCCTCTCTAAAGTGCACTGATACAAACTTTGTTCTGATGACGTAGGTAAGATGACGGGAGGCATGATCCCAGGAAAGATCATGTCGAAGGTCCAGGCCCTAGCGACTCCCGACAGTATTGCCACGCTGGACAAAATCGGCATGCTGACCAAGCTGGGACCCCTCGCCCCGGTAAGTTTCTCGTTTTAGGGCTGAAGAATAGGCAGATACGATGTACAACTTTGACGAACTTTTTCCTTAAGTTTAAGCTAGCTTAAAACCTTCGTTCGCATTCACATATGGCGATCTCACTGGGCTCAAAGCGAACTGACTGAAACTGTTATATCATTGATGAGTTAACCAAATATTCATGGCAAATACAAGAATCAAAACAATCTTCAGGAATATTCAACTTGAATTCCATAATATTTCTATGAACTAGAGTTGTAAAACATCATTATGTAAGTGTGGTTTAGCACTACTTGCGTCAATTGCAAAGTCATAACAACGATACATCTGCAAGTTCAATAGCAAAGATAGTAAAGTAAGTAAGTTTGATCTCTGCCACTGTAATTTATTCTTCTTTTCAATCTACTGTACAGGTCCTGATTGGCATGTCAGGAATGAACAAAGGTGGCAAGAAAGGAGGGAAGAAAGGAGGCGGTTTCCTGAAGGGGCTGGGGACTAAAGACAAAGGCAACAACATCGACCTGGGCGCGCTGCAGAGTCTCGGCAGCATGCTGGGCGGGGGGTCCGGGATGGCCGGGATGGCGGGAATGGCCGGGATGATGGGCTCGAAGATGCCGGGTCTGGTAGGCGCTGGAGGCCGCGGCGGCTTCGACCCGAGAGACGGGCTGGACATGCAGGACGCCCGCGCGCTGGCAGGGATGGCCACCAGGCAGGGAAACGTTCAGCGGGGAGCGCAGGGGCACCGGTTCGACCCCTCGGACGGCTTGGATATGGACGATGCCCGGGGGGGTTATGATATGTACCAAGGGCAATCCGGGGGTTATAGAGGTCAGCCGGACCCGAGGGTTCGTGGCGCGCCCTCGGGCTATGACGGCCGTGGGGGATCGAGGTTTGACATGGGCGATGGGTTAGATATGGAGGATGTGCAAGCAGTAGCGGGGAGGGTGGGGGGCAGGTATTAACAACACTACTTATTTGTATTTCTGTAACGGTGCGGTCATATTTGTCTTAGGTCATCGTATGATTTTGATGCGACAGAGCTAACCGCGGACCAGAATCTAAGGCAACCTTAACAAGACAGCTAAATTTTGCGAGGCACAAGATCGACTATCCCAAGAATGCCCTTAGTTTTGCGATCGTACGACGGTCGTACGACGTTTGTGAAAGGGTCCTTACCGAGTCCTGCTGCAGGGGCTAACCGGCCATTAACCTAAAATGTTTGGTAAGCCTTAGGATTAATCGTATCAGCAAATACAACAGAGCCGTGTTCTAATTTACTCCTCGTCAAAGAACAATTAAATTGTGCAGCTTTTGGTTTTCGAAATAAGTTAGTTAGGTACTATGATATACGAATGTCTATGAGGATATTAATAGAAAAGGATATCATGGACTATATTGCCCGGGAAACGTTTTTTTCTAAATCTATATAGATTGATAATAGTGAATGGTCAAAATAATCAATGTTAGAATCTATGCAATATTTATTGAAATATATACAAGTATATATCTATGTCTTACCAGTTTAATGATGTAGACCTTATCAAAAGGGTAAATTGCTGCAATCTTCGTCAATTAATTTTGGCGAATACTGTATGATACTATGCAATAGTATGTGTTATGAATACTTACTTTGTGCGTATATTTGAATCGAATTCGTTAAACAAATACTAGTATTATCAATATATAAGTTTGAAGTTATGAGACATATTAAAGAAGCTTGTATCGTACATGTCGACTTGCATGGGTGACTATTAGTAAGCTCCTGACCAAGCGAACAGGAAAACTAAAACAACTAATTCAGTAATTGTACATTATCAATAGCATTTTTTTAGATATTTATATTTATAGAAAATTATATTTTAACTATTTCATTCTCTGCTAAATCAATAAACTCTAAAAGTTGAAATGATGTAATTTTACACTTTTTTTATACATCATCTACAGTACTAGTATATACGTTAAACTAAGGAAAGTATCGATGTCAACGTTATCAATACATCACAAGGCGTTGGTGGTGTAATGGTTAGCATTGTTGCCTTCCAAGCAGTAGATCCGGGTTCGATTCCCGGCCAACGCATAATTTTTTCCAAATGTCGCTTTAATTATGTTTTTTTTTTCACAAATGCAACAATGTTAAAAATTATGATACCATCTTAATTAAAAGACTGGAACAGCTTTGCTCCTTTTCATTTAGTACATTTTGCTTTCCAGTATGTGTCTTTCAAAGATGGTATTCTTATTCTTCAGCTGAACGCCACAGATCATCTATGACTTACTTGTAGATATTTCACGATGCACAGTCCTTACCACACCTTGTTACCATCCCGGGCTCTAAAGGAACGTCCTGACAAATGCCTAACTTATAGAGAGGACTTACATCACACGGGTCCATTGGCGTATTGAACCAGCAGCAACGATGCCCCTTTTCGGCGCTTGTACATGGATTCGTTCGTGATGTTTGTGTCCATTGCACTTACCCAGACAGTGCGGTAGATTTTTCCATGTGAAAGTCACCAGGCTACATCCATTAGGGCTTGCCTGTGACAAGTCTTGATCCGGAGAAAGACTTTTCAATGTGCCATGATACCAGTTCAGAGCCTGTTACAAAGGATCGTAGACTCGTGGGATAGTCAGAGAGGCCCATAGATCCAATTGCGTTACAATGACATATGTGGAGTACAGAGCTGTCAACGGGAGGCTTTGACTGTAACTAGGCGTAGTCCCCGCCCCTACGAGATACTGTCGGAATTTGAAGGGTGGACATGGGGTTTTCGTCAAGTTCAGTGTGTAAGTCAGATTGAACCTTCGCCAGAGTTCTTCAACACTTAAAGAACCGTCGCCCCCGGAAGAGCCTTTCCCGCCAGTTTCGCCGGTTCCGGATCCAGGTCTCCACCAAGACGGATATGTACCGTTGCCATACGGGCCGCCCCAAGGTCTCCACCAAGACGGGTATGTACCGTTTCCGTACGGGCCACCTTCAGGGCTCCACCAAGACGGGTACGTGCCGTTTCCGTATGGCCCGCTACTTCCTGGGTACGAGCCGTTACCGTACTGCCCGCCTCCAGATCCAGGTTGCCAACCTGGAGGATACGTACCGTTTCCGTATGGCCCTCCGTCGGGTCTCCACCAAGACGGATATGTACCGTTTCCGTATGGCCCTCCGTCGGGTCTCCACCAAGACGGATATGTACCGTTTCCGTACGGCCCACCATCTGGGCTCCACCAAGACGGATATGTTCCGTTTCCGTACGGCCCGCCACTAGGGCTCCACCAAGATGGATACGTTCCGTTGCCATACGGGCCACCATTGGACGGATACGTTCCGTTTCCGTATGGCCCACCGCTTCCGGATTCTGGTCGCCAACCGGAAGGATATGTACCGTTGCCGTACGGCCCACCTCCAGGTCTCCACCAAGACGGATATGTTCCGTTTCCGTACGGCCCTCCGTCTGGTCTCCACCAAGACGGGAACGTTCCGTTTCCGTATGGCCCACCGCCACCGGATCCAGGTCTCCACCAAGAGGGATATGTTCCGTTGCCGTACGGCCCACCTTCAGGGCTCCACCAAGATGGATACGTACCGTTACCGTACGGGCCACCATTGGATGGGTACGTTCCGTTTCCGTATGGCCCATCGGCACTACCCCCTGGGAAAGTTCCGTTACCGTAGGGCCCACCGCCTCCGATTCCGGGTTGCCAGCCTGTAGGATATGTACCGTTTCCGTACGGCCCGCCTCCTGGCCTCCACCAAGACGGATACGTCCCGTTTCCGTATGGCCCACCATCTGGGCTCCACCAAGACGGATATGTACCGTTTCCGTACGGCCCGCCATCTGGTCTCCACCAAGACGGATACGTCCCGTTTCCGTATGGCCCACCATCTGGGCTCCACCAAGACGGATATGTTCCGTTTCCGTACGGCCCGCCATCTGGTCTCCACCAAGACGGATACGTCCCGTTTCCGTATGGCCCGCCTTCAGGGCTCCACCAAGACGGATATGTACCGTTTCCGTAGGGGCCCCCGTCAGGTCTCCACCAAGACGGATACGTCCCGTTTCCGTACGGGCCACCTGTAGGGCTCCACCAAGACGGATACGTCCCGTTTCCGTATGGCCCGCCTTTAGGGCTCCACCAAGACGGGTACGTGCCGTTTCCGTATGGCCCGCCATCTGGACTCCACCAAGACGGATACGTTCCGTTTCCGTACGGCCCACCACTAGGGCTCCACCAAGACGAGTACGTCCCGTTTCCGTACGGCCCGCCATCTGGGCTCCACCAAGACGGATATGTACCGTTTCCGTAGGGTCCACCGTCAGGGCTCCACCAAAACGGATATGTACCGTTTCCGTATGGCCCGCCTCCCGCTTGATGTGTCCCGTTACTAGATCCGGAAGATGCGGCCGCCGCTGTTGGGGTCGGGGGAACCCAGTCTGGATATCTCGATGGGAAAAGGGGCGCTAGAAGTGTATGTAGGAAAAAATACAGTTAGTCTCTATGTATTTATAGATAAAAATGATTCCGCAAAACTGGTTTCATAGCGTTAGCTTGCAAGTTGGTTCGTAAGCCCTTAGCAGACGTAGTAGTGACGTTTTCTGATTCTCGGTCTCTCTTATTTTGGAGTTTATTGCTCTTGTTAGAGAACGCTGGCAGTCACAAAACGTTACATCTGCTTGTAGATTACAGATTGATCTATCAATGCTTTACTTCTTGAAAGAAATGTAGAACAACAATGCAATCAGACATAGCAGACTTCCTCCCCTTCACGGTAAGCACTCCCTGGTAGAGCATACAGAAACTGCAGTGCAAAAACGTACTACTGGTACTGGTACTTGCAGTCCCATAGTCTTTTCCATGCCGTAGGGGCAGTGCATTGTTAAACGACTGGGTGTTGGTACTATATTGGAAGGCGGGGCCCATCCCTCTCCTTCCACCACCTTTTACCTCCCCAACCAACCTGATCATTTTACAGGGTAGAGTGAGTAAAGTCGCGAAAACGTGAGTATCTGAATTGATATGTAAATGAGCAAACACAGACACACATCTACAGTAAGAAAATAAACTGACCGCAGAAGTTGAGATTCTCGTCACTCGAGTCGGAACAGTCTACATACTCATCGCAGAGGAAGGCCTGAGGTATGCAGATTCCGTCATTACATTCAAATTGGTCCCCTCGACATCCTGGAAACAAAACATTGTCTAATCAGACTGTTGTAAGGGCTAAAGCACAGACAGCCGTTCTTGTAAGAACGTTACGTGGTTGTCAATGATTAGTGAGAGATAAATCCTAAAGATTTGCTGTCTGTACTTTTATACTTTTAGGAGTCAAAGGACCACGTCATAGCGGTGTAAGCTTGTTGAATATGATTTGCACGAATTTAGCCATATTTGGTGGGCAAGACTTACCAATGGACTAGCCTCCTGTCGTAGTGTTTGCACCACACTATACACCAAAAGCATGGAAAGGATTTTAACTAATTGGTGGTCAAGAATGGGCCGAGTGCATTTGTTGTGAATTACGTAGTACCCTCTTGTGATTTCTGTTAACCACGTAGCTTTGGCGTAGTACGTAGTAAGTTAGGTAAGTGTGCGTATAGTAATCAAGCAAGTGTGTGAAATGTCATTCGCGTCACCTTGCTTGTTAATGTATCGAAAAGCCATTCTGTATGTGTAACTGTCATGAAAAGCAGAAGCAAATAGGTGAAAATGTCACTAATATTTCCATATCTAGCACCCTGTGCATCGATGAAGGTTATACATCCAGGTAATGAGATGCACAAGAAAACAGTTACTCAAGCCATTCGTTTGAAAGCGTTTGAATAACACCCTACGACGCACCAGACCACCGCAAATATTAGCCTTTCCGGCTAACTTACGACAGTCTTGCTCGTCACTGAAATCTTCACAGTCGTACAGTTTGTCACACACAGAGGATTGCGATATGCATACAAGGTTTAGCACGCACTGAAACTGGTCGTCTCGGCAGCCTGGAAGTGGAGCGATACCAGTCATATGATTACACGACAAGACAACGAATAGAAGACTTCAGACTCCCTGGGAATATGCAATCTTAGGCTTCCTAAATTCCCTAATGTCGACCGCTAATTCCTGCTGGCGCCAGGCCAGATTGTGAGACCTTTGGCCTCCTGTCATTCTACCTGTCAATCTCCTACTCTCCACCCACCCACGTGCGGTCAGCCTACTCTGTCCGGACAAACAGATACACAAACCCACAGCTTAGCCACCCAGAACAATACTTCTGTACAAGTAGCAAGACATAAGGTAATACAGTTTTCAATTGCGATCTGGAAATACAATGGCTAACGAACGAACTATAGACTAATGTATATAGGTGTCTGTAAGCAGTCTAGATTGGGCAAATAAGGTCTATAGTTTACCATGAAGCAAACCATGTACTTACAGATTCCCAACCTTGGTTGCCCTGACGATTTTAACCCTATTTTTCAGCAACACAAGTAGTCTAGATGAGGCTACTTTCCTGTTATTCAGATTCTACGATCCATACATGTGGATCCATAGAAGTCCATAAAACCGTCAAATCTCCTTACCTGGCTTGTTCTCGTAACCATCATCGGTGCCGGAGTCTCCCTCTCCCCCGGTACCCCCATTGCTGCCACCGGTATTGTTGCCAACACCTGCGCCAGTGTTGTTACCAATGCCGGCACCATTGTCGTTTCCCCCGGTACCTGCATCGTTGCCTCCGCCTGAACCCGAGCCCCCATTGTCACCTGAACCTGAAGATCCACCGTCGCCTCCGCCAACACCGGTACCTCCACCGCTGCTTGTACCGTCGCCTCCACTGCCATCTGTACCGGTGCTTCCACCAGTACCGGTACCTCCATCGACGCCTGTACCGGTACCTCCACCGCTGCTTGTACCGTCGCCACCACTCCCATCTGTACCGGTACCTCCACCGTTGCCAGTGCCGGTACCTCCACCGGCGCCTGTACTTCCATCGTTATCTCCACCAGTACCCGTACCTCCACCGTTCCCAGTACCGGTACCGCCATCAGTCCCAGATCCCGCATCTCCACCGGTACCACCACCGGCCCCTGTACCCGTACCTCCACCGGTACCTCCATCTGTACCTCCACCGGCCCCAGTACCTCCTGAGCCTGAAGGATTCGAAGTACCCTCCACAGTGTGGTCCGTGACAACTTCAGTCTCGTTCATCAACAGTCTGGATGTGACCGCGGTGTGGTCGTCCGTCGATTCCGTGGCTGTAGAATCACCGTTGCCGGGCGAACCAGTTGGAGATCCCGTCAACTGTTGGTTGTTAGATTGCGTAGATTCTGTGGAGTCTTGATTATTGGAATCGCCCGACGACCCAGACGATGACCCCAGCTGTATTGTTGTTGGTAGATATGTGGTGGGCATTGCTGTGGTCATGAGCGTTGTAGGAATCGCGGTTGTAGTCTCAGGAGTGGTTGTAATCGTTGTCGTTGTCAGTGTGGTCGTTGGTGGCGTTGTCGTGGGATCTGTATGAATGCAGGAATAGTGTGGAATACAATCAAAAGTAGTAAATATTTACCTTCGTATAAACAACACATTCCTTCAATTTGTAGATATGTTCCAACAGCGACTAAAATGGCACAGTAGTAACCTTATTACGTGGCCATTTTATTCTATACAGTTTCCGTTGTACATTGTTACTACTACTACTACTACTACTACTACTACTACTACTACTACTACTACAGCTGTAGAATGTTACTACTGCTACTACAGTTGTAAGTTGTTACTACTACTACTACTGAAGTTGTAGAATGTTATTACTGAGAGAACGCTAGAGATGAGGAGGCCCAATCAGCCCCTGGCAACGAGAGACTGTCTAACACAGGCTATAAGATTAAGAACTTGCAAGTCGGGATTACCGCAGTTTGGGACCGGACACTCATGGAAGGACAGCTGGTCGTCGTTGTACGGGTTGATGATGTAGCAGTATGGCTTATTGTCGTAGTCCGGGGACGGATTCCTGCAGAAGTTCTCCTCCAGGTGGTAGAGGTCAAAGTCGCTGGGCCGTAAGAACACGCTGACCAGCGGGGAGCTCCAGGGCAGGCAGTCGATGTCTGACTTGGTGATGTTGATGGTTCCGCGGTAAGTCTCGCCGACACCGTCATAACATTCTCTGAACGGGTCAGCTAGAACACAACAAAAGGGCCAAACAATCAACAAACGTGACATTCAATGTTCATCTCTCGTAGGTGGCAAGGGGGAATCATGGTTAGCGTTGTTGTCTTGCACGTTAAAGCACCCATCATGCGTCATGGTATGGATCAAACCTTTCAGTCCGGTCTTACGCTGCCTGTACCTACTGTATTAAAAAACTGTTGTGTTACGCCTAACGGCGTTTCCGCTTACGCGAAGCAAACATTAGCCACAAAAGCTAATATCATTTGGTACATTCAACACATCAATGAAAGCAACGATGATCAGACATGTCTATGGGTGTTGAAGGCAGGATTCACCCTAAGTCAAGGTTTTCAAAGAAACAACTATTTTTGTCCAGAAGGTACACATTAAGTATTTCCCATCGGTAGTTTTTCATTTAGCACAGTAAAATTTCAAGCAGTGTTGCAGTGAAAAGCGTTGAAATGACTCTATTCATCAGCATTTGGATTGCCTATGACCGTCCCCATTGTCTTGTATCTGTACATAGCGTGTGGGCTAGAAATCTCACCTTAAAAATTGTCAGTACTTATTTACTTTTCTGGCCAGAGACAAGGCACAATTGAGTGCATATGTAGGACAAAATTACCGTCAACGTCTGTTGCCATTCATTTAAATAAATCGGCACAGAAAACAGGACACTGTGTGATTGTACGATCGACAAACAACGCCAATAATTCTTTTAGATGTCTGACTTCATCTTGCTAATTTCTGTAAAGATAACGTCCCTCCTTCTTTCAATGTAAGAAAGATAATCAGAGATGACAGACTTCACCCTCTTCACATAGCTATTGTAGGCAAAACACACACACACACACAGGCAGACAGACAGACAAATACACAGAGACATGAACAGACATACACTCCGTTGGCGTGAAGTAACATACCTTGCATCAAATTTTACCATCATTTTCATGCACCATGTTATTTGTATCCGGATACATACCCACTTCACAGATCTGTCTGTTTCTAATACATGTATATGAGCTCACCTGTAGTCTGGGAATATTCCGGAATGGGAGACCCAGTAGTGAAAGCCTGTCCTATTGTATAGGGCTGAACAGCAGCCTGTGTTGTGGTCGACGCATGCCCTATTCCGGCGTTCGACGAATGTCGTATTGTATTGGATAAAATGGACGTTAGTGATCGTGCACTAGTCGTTGACCGACCTGTAGGTAAAGACGGTCGAAGTGTGGACGAGTGTCCAGCGATAGCGAATTTTGTAGCAGTCGAAATGTGGTCGCCTGTTGGAGGTTGGCCTGTAGCTAAGGTGTGTCCATCAGTCCTAGGTTCCTCTGTAGTGAAAGATCTGACAGAAGCCAAGGATACTTCAGTAGCTGGAGACTTATTGGTAGGCAAAGATTGCTCAGACTTCGTGAACTGCCCTCCTGTCCGTCTCGTACTGGCGGATAGAATAGAAATCAATGATCTCCCGATGGTCGTAGACTGTCCCGTCGGTGAATACTGACCAATTGTCGACGGTTGCCCTGCATTGGTAGGTCCAGGACCAGTATTGGAAGCCTGAGTAGTAGTCTGTGGATCTCCAGGGTTCGTAGCCTGACTAGAGGTTGCCGAATGTCCAGCTGATGTTGATGACAGTCTGCGAGCCAGGGAGTACCCAGGTGACATGGTGGAGGACTGGGATGCGATGACTGGCACCAGGATGAGGAGGATGATACTGACGTTCTCAATGACCAACATATCTGTAGACTCTGGTATCCCTTCAAGAAGAAGTCTCCGGAGGGATTAGAATTTTCCTGGAGCATAAAACAGTGTGGCGCTTTTAGGTAACATAACCTTTGCTGGACCACCTTTTGCACATTTCTGTAAAATATACAATGGCTATTTAGCAGAATAGACAGTCTCAAACTGACAGTGAAATCACGGGCAATGATGTATGATCTGTAAAAAATACAAGAGAAAGAAACTGCCTCAACAATGCCAGAAGAAACACACACTGGACAAAACGTTGGATTTAACAATGATGATGAATGCCAGGTAAATCTGGTAATGGTTGCTTTTGGCATTTTGCGTTTCAGGCAAAAATTATTAGACTTATCTGGTATCTATCGCTATTGTTTAAGCAGACATGGCCGGACATACCGAACAGACTTACCTGGAATTTATTGCTTCTGGGTGGAGTAAGCCCGGTGTACCGAATTCCAGGTGTTACCTAAGATACTAGTATTACCTGGCTATGTCCCTGCATATCTGATGACGAGTTTCGAGAGATTTTGTGGACGACAACGCCGGATTTTATCGTCACGTTTCAATTCCAGAGACAAAACTAAAAGCTATGTCGTATTCTCAAGAGAATTAATACAGAAATTATCTAAATTAGGAGAGATTTACACGCATTGACACACAGTTTCAGCAAGAACAAAACTCTTTCCTGTCAGTCACGCAAATGCTAACGAGTTCACGTCATTCATGTCGGAAGTAAATATATTAATCCTTTACAGGCGTTCATACAAGATTAGGAATTTGCATCTATAAAACGTCTTATCTTTTTCTTGTTTAATGCTTTCTTCACTGGCCATTTGTAGTTCTGTCATTTAGCTCAGGCATGTTGACAAGTCCACGTCATCCATGTCGAAAGAAAAAATATCAATACTTTACAGGTTTTCATAGTAAATTAGGAATTTTGATCTACAAAACGTCTCATCTTTCTCTTGTTTAATGCTTTCTGCACTTGCGATTTGTAGTTCTGTCACTCAGCTTAATTTCACATCTTCTATCATCTTCTCTTCTTTGTTTCTGTTGGCATTATCGCTTGATCTCAGCTCCAAGACGTTGCACGCACTGTTTCGTCCATAAAAAGGTCCATGTCGCGACATATTACGTCATTATCAAACGATACGAACCACGACCTCCATAATGACTGTTTAACGACTACAGTAAATCAAACTGTACGTACCCACTGCTTGTGGTGATGTCTGTTTTGTCCGACGAACGTTCCACGAAGAATTGAGTTGGAAAAGTATAATTTTCTTTTACATTTTGAAACTATATGATAACACGTTTTAACATTTCATTAACAAAATGAGGAATTAATGAAAAACATTTCCAATCAGGTTCATTACGGACCATCAGAGCAATAAATCGCTTAGTAAGTAATAAGTAATGTATAATTTCAATATACGGTACTAAAAATAAAGATGTAACACATAAAAAGCCACGGTTCTGTATTGGCGTGACTGTTTAAACCCTGTATGATCCTTGAGGTATTAGGTCACACGCTGTCAATGTTGTGGCTACCCTGACACAATGAGGGCATTTTCGCCATAATCTTCCTTTCCTTTGGAGTAAAATCATTCCTATTCATCATAATTTCATCACAGTAAAGGAATTGTAGACATTAATGATACGAGCTGACTCTCTAGCTCTCTTTTTAAGAGAATACCACTCTATCTTTTGAGATTACGTAGATTTTAACAGCCTGGCTGCTTACGAAATCATAAAATATTATACACATCATTCTGTTGTGTAAGAAAAACCAAATTTCTCACCTGAAAATGTTGGTAAATAAACACGAATCTTCTTTTGGAGTGCTATGTTCACCACCTCGTAAACCACAATGTCCCTCCCCGGACGCCTACATAAAAATGAGGTTTTACCTTCACAGGAAGCATGCATGTCTGGGTTATATAACACTCACGATAGTTCTAGCCTCGCTATAAGGCTCCTTGGCTAGGCTTTCTGTTTGTATTTTAGTTTCCTGACTGTACATGTACCTACGACTAGCCTAAGGCTGGACGGTTCTCACAAAAGCAGTACATTCAGAAAACTGATATACACTGAAAAAAAAGGACATTATTTGACATAGAAAGTCTCCCCAAGAAGCCTGCTATCATGGTTACGTAGTTAGGCAATTAATTATTCAAAACCAACCGTCCCGACGTATTGAGCGTTACATACAACAGTACTGGTCTCATCCATACCCGCATGTGTCCTGTATATAATGATGATCCCAAAGATCGATCAGACTAATCGATAAAGACATCGGAGCAGCGCTTTTTCTCAGAACAGTGCGCTGATGTGATTGAGAAGACAAGGTCAATCTGTGTTATTATCTACGTTCATGATCTCCACCCAGCTGCGTGCCTTTGGGAGAAAGAAATTTAAAGCTGGGTGCCACCATCTGTAGTTACCGCCAGTTATCTTTTTGTGCCTGCTAACAAGTAAAAGGGAGAGTCGGCGGTAACTATGGGGGATGGCACCTGGACTAAATAAAAGCAGAACAGTGTACTTTTCTTCTCACCTTTTTTTTTTGGTGTTTGTGTGTGTGTGGTCATTCTGTTACGATCTAAGTATTGTGTGTGTGTGTGTCTGTTTATGACTGTTTGTGTGCTTGTGCGCACATACACGCGCGCGCGCACGCATGCACACACACACAAAAGAACCTTGAAAACAAAACCTCCGCATAAAAAGAGGCATACAAGGCTAAGCAATTCTAATCTCCAAGCAGATTCGCGGAGAATGGACAGCTGCTTAGCCGATTGGATACTCTCTTGCCACCGTAGGATCTGCTTGGATATCACACTGTTCTATGTTATGTTTCTCCCTAAGCACGCGCAGGTGGTTGGAGATCATGAACAGAGATTCATTACTTCGAGACGGTCGGTTTTGAATTATTAATTGCCACAACGTAACCTTGCAAGTAGGCTTCTTGTGCAGACTTTTTATGGCAAATCATGTCCTATTTTCTGAGCGCACATCAGTTTGTTTCTGAATGTACTGGGTTTGTGACAATCGCCCAGCCTTAGGCTAGTCTTGGTACAATCAGAAAACTGATATAGAATAGAAAACGGCGCGTGATGAGCCCAGGAATCCCCACCAAGGCGCCTGATGGCGAGGGTGTGACTATTGCACGTGATGTATATGTAACCTAGACATACACCCTTCCTGGATGCGAAGGTAAAACGTCATTGTCATGTTGGCGTCCAGAGACAGACCTTGTGGTTTACAAGGTGGTGAACAGAGCGCTCCGAAAGAAGATTTTTTTATTCATCAACATTTTCAGGTGAGACATTTGACTTTACTTACAGAACAGAATGATGAAGTGTATATTGTTGTAATTTCGTGGTCAAGCTGTTACGATGGAAGTATTTTGTCATCTCAACAGATCTAGATAGTGTGTTTTTTTTTATTTAAAAGAGCAAGGGAGTCAGGCTGTATCACTATATAGTTTGTTAACTGTGATGAAGTTATGATGCATACGAGGGATTTCACTCCTAAGGAAACGAAGGTTATCTATGGTAGAAATGTCTTTATCGTGTCAGAGTAGCCGCAGCATTGACAGCGTGTGACCTAATACCTCAAGGATCACACTGGGGTTGAAACAGTCACGCCAATACAGCTCCGTGGCTTTTTATGTGTTACATCTTTGTTTTTAGTACCATATATTGAAATTATACAGAACTTCAAACTTGCTAAGCGATTTGTTGTTTTGATGGTCCGTAATGAGCCTGATTGGAAATGTTTTTCATTAATTCCTCATTTTGTTAGTGAAATGTTAATTAGAACGTGTTATCATAAGTTTCAAAATGTAAAAGAAAATTATCTTTTTCCAGCTCGATTCTTCGTGGAACGTTCGTCGAACATCACAGACATCACACAACCAGTGGGTACGTACAGTTTGATTTACTGCAGTCGTTAATCATTATGGAGGTCGTGGTTCGTATCGTTTGATAATGACGTAATATGTCGCGACATGGACCTTATTATGGACGAAACAGTGCGTGCAATGTCTTGGAGCTGAGATCAAGCGATAATGCCAACAGAAACAAAGAAAAAGAGATGATAGAAGATAATGGAATTAAGCTAAGTGACAGAACTACAAATGGCCAGTGAAGAAGGCATCAAACAGGAAAAAGATGAGACGTTTTATAGATGCAAATTCCTAATTTACTATGAAAACCTGTAAAGCATTGATATTTTTTTCTTTTGACGTGGAAGACATGGGCATGTCAACATTTGCGTGAGCTAAGCGACAGAACTCCAAATGGCCAGCGAAGTAAGCATTAAAAAAGAAAAAGATGGGACGTTTTATAGATGCAAATTCTTAATCTTATGTGAAAGCCTGTAAAGCATCTATATATGTAGTTCCGACATGAATGACGTGGCCTCATTAGCATTTGCGTGACTGAAAGGAGAGATTTTTGGTCTTGCTGAAACTGTGTGTCAATGATTGTAAATCTCTCCTAATATAGATACTTTGTACATGAATTTTCTTGAGAATACGACATAGCTTTTAGTTCTGTCTCTGGCCCGTGTGGGATTTACCAGTTACAATAAAATCCGGTGTTATCGCCCCCAAGATCTCACGAAACTCGTCACGCATCAGATATACAGGGACATAACCAGGCGATACTAATAGCTTAGGTAACACCTGGAATTCGGTACACCTCGCGTACTCCACCCAAAAGCAATAAATTCCAGGTAAGTCTGTTCGGTATGTCCGGTCATGTCTGTCTAAACAATAGCGATATATGCCAGATAAGTCTAACAATTTTTGCCTGAAACACAAAATGCCAAAAGAAACCATTACCAGATTTACCTGGCATTCATCATCATTGTTTAATCCAATTTTTTGTCCAGCGTGTGTTGTTTCTTCTGGCATTGTTAAGGCAGTTTCTTTCTCTTGTATTTTTACAGATCATACATCATCGCCAGTGATTTTACTGTCAGTTTGAAAATGTCCATTCTTCTAAGCATCCCAGACCCCCACAATGTCACCTGGGTACTCCCTGGCTCGCAGACTGTCATCAACATTAGCTGGACATTCGGCAACCTCTGGTCAGGCTACGAACCCTGGACATCCCCAGATTACTACTCAGGCTTTCAATACAGGATTTAGACTTACCAATGCAGGGCAACCATCGACAATTGGGCCGTCTTTGGTGACGGACTTTGACGGTAATTTCACTACATCAGCCTTCAATTGTGCTTTGTCTCTAGTCGGAAAGGCCAATGAGTACTGACAGCTCCTTAGGTGAGGTTTCTAGTATGATAAAGTATGGGGCTTCCGACTTCCCCGTCTGCACGCTATGTACAATTCACCAGACAATTGGGAGGGTCACAGGCAATTCCAAATGCTGATGGATAGAGTGCTCTTGGTATAACGTGCAGTCATAAGGTTAATGACAGGGGTTGTTGCCTTCATCGCTGTTATAAATCACTGCACGAAAAGTGGGATTTACCGATGGTAGTAAATGCCAGTAAAGTCGGGTAATGTTTGCTTTGTAAACACTACTGGACTTCACAATGGTAGTAAATGAGTCAAGTCTGGTAATTTCATTGACTGGCATTGTTAAGTCCGAAATTATACCGAACTTTACTTTTATCTACTACAATTGTGAAGTCCGATACTGTTTACAAAGTAAACATTACCCGACTTTACTGGCACTTATATAATAACTACTAGTACCATTGGTAAATCCAACTTTTCGTGCAGTGAATTTACCCAATGGCGTCAGCTTTTGTGGCCAACTAACACTGAATGTCACGTTTGTTGATTGGACATTTTGTTGTGTTCTAGCTGACCCGTTCAGAGAATGTTATGACGGTTTCGGCGAGACTTACCGCGGAACCATTAAAATCACCTCGTCAGACCTGGACTGCCTGCCCTGGAGCTCCCCGCTGGTCAGCGTGTTCTTAGAGCCCAGCGACTTTGACCTCTACCACCTGGAGGAGAACTACTGTAGGAATCCGTCCCCAGAATATGAGAATACGCCCTACTGCTTCATCACCAACCCGTACAACTTTGATCAGCTGTCGTGGCACGACTGCAAGGTCCCAAACTGCGGTAATCACAACATTAATGTTTCTAGAGTTCTTCTTACCTAATCTCCAACCAGATCTTTCTGTCGCTGCGAAAACAGTATCAAATTAATTGGCCAGGCAGTATCCAGTACGCGAGGCAGTATCCATCGGGTTGGAACAACTACCCATGTGCCTCAAAGATCAATCAATCAATCAATCAATAAATAAATAAATAAATAAAAAAACTAAGCCAAACCCTCTGCTCGGATAGTACTTCTTTCCAACTTTCGAATTTCCTAGCCTGGATGCTAGACTGTTCCTAAAACACATTCCAGTCTCCAGTTAGACCATGAGAATCAGTGATCTAACTGAGGGGGTCTGTGGTAAAGTTTCCTTGGGGACTTGTTGGCCCTGGAGCCGAGGAGCTGGCCTGTATACTGAACTTGGCAACAGTCTGGCACCCAGGCTTGAATTTCCTAACTTAATCGGCTTTTCAGTCATTGAGACTGAATTGTACATTACATTTAAAACAAAATTGTAATGAAATTCAAAATATCATCAGCATTACAACAAGTGCTGTGTCATCATTGCTGCAGTTATAAAATATTGTAAGGGAATGTGTTGTTTACAAAGGCAAGTATTTACTGCGTTTGGTTGTATACGTATTTCTTACAATCCCTGCATTTACATAGATCCAACGACACCACCACCAAGGGCCACACTGACAGCAACAATTACAACCACTCCTGAACGAAGCTGGTGTGTTGCGCCAAAGGACGGTTATACCGGCTATACAGATACAGATACGACAACTGCGATCCCTACAACGCGCAATACCACAACAATGTCCACCACATGTCAACCAACTATGGCGTCGTCGGCAGATTCCAACAATCAAGACCCCACAGACTTTACGCAATCTGGCAGCCAACAGCTGACGGGATCTCCAACTGGTTCGCCTGGAAACGGTGACACAGGCAGCCGTGATTCTACAACCACGGAATCAAACGACGAGCTCACCGCTGTTACATCTAAACTGTTGATGAACGAGACTGAAGTTGTCACGGACCACACTGTAAAAGGAACGACAAAACCTGCAGACTCGGAGGGCACTGGTACCGGTGGAGGTACGGATACTGTTGCCGGTAGCGGTGGAGGTACGGACACTGGTGCCGGTACCGGTGAAGGTACGGGTATTGGTGGAGGTACGGGCACTGGTACCAGTGGAGGTACCGGTGGAGGTACGGGCACTGGTACCGGTGGAGGTACGGGTACTGGTACCGGTGGAGGTACGGACACTGGTGCTGGTACCGGTGGAGGTACGGACACTAATGCTGGTACCGGTGGAGGTACGGACACTAATGCCGGTACCGATGGAGGTACGGGTATTGGTGGAGGTATGGGCACTGGTGCTGGTGGAGGTACAGAGACTGGTGCCGGTAGCGGTACCAGTGGAGGTACGGGTACAGCGACCGGTGAAGGTGCAGTGACTGGTGCCGATACCGTCACCTCTCACTATCGCTCCTTCTTTAAACGCACTTCTGGCTCAACAGCACATCCTGCAGAAATTACCAGCAAAACAGTAGTAACGATAACTTCACTGGGCCTTGAAATCACTTCAGACAAACCAGAATCTTCCCGTAGTTTTCTCCTACATGCCCTCGTCGGCTCTTTAGCTGGCATTGTCCTTATTGGCACCATCAGTCTCACAATTTGGTACAAGAGGAGGACCTAAGGCATCCTCCATTAGAACGTGTGAATCATGGTTTTGTTAGGAGCAACACAAACACAGCAGTTCCTGTAACCCACATCCGAATGAAGCATTTTTGAGACGAATTTGGCTTGTACCTACCCGCATGTGTCCTGCATATAATGATGATCCAAAAGCTCCATCAGTCAGATGGATAAATTTAACGTCGGAGCAGCGCTTTTTGTTCACAGAAAGTGCGCTGATGTGATTGAAAAGACAAGGTCAATCTGTGTTATTATCTGCGCTCATAATCTCCACCCAGCTGCGTGCCTTTGAGAGAAAGAAATTTAAAGCTAAACTGGTGCCACTATCTGTAGTTACCGCCGTCTATCTCTTTCCCCTTGCTATGTTAAAGAATGTCTAGACGTTAAGTGCGGTGTTTTTCATGGATGAAGAGAGGTACATTACTGTCAACGTTAGGGACGAATACTAGTAGAAGTGCGGTGCTTTTTTGGACGGAGAAACTTGCCGGTGCACGTTCTGCCTATCCGTTATAGTACATCGGACCAAATTCGAAGAACTGTGATATACAACTTTGTAAACAAAAATGATCTTGAATAGCAAAGTTCTTTCATCACAACCATTTATTTTTCACGAGCCGACGTTTCGATGACCGTCTGTCATCTTCATCAGGGCAATTCTGACTGGTTTACTGTGCACTGACGCTAAATATTACTTGGTGCATAGTGCACTAAAAATATTATATAGTTCACAGTGCACTGTTACTTGGTTCACAGTGCACTTAGGCTAGTTTTTACTGTTAACAATGGATTGCCGAACGTAGTGCAATTGTGACATACATACTAGGCATTGTTACATCATAGGGACATATGCGGTTCCAAATATAAAATGTTTCTATATATAATATAAACTTTGTTCACTAGCAATGCTGAGCTATCGCAGTCCCAAATAGAAAATATTAAAAGTCTTGTCACATACGTATTGTTACAAATCATAATAGTTACATACAATAAGAAAACAATTGTCAGTTATTAAGAATGTGACAAAGTTTATACCCCCCTCATCACGGTTCATGACTTGATTGGATTTTCTAATCCATACAGACTCCTTAATCCTCATTTTTTCCTCCTTTATTTACGGAAAAAATGATCTTGAATGAAAGTCTTCAAGGGCGCAGTCACAGGCAATAGCGCTCCTGTCGGAAAGTTTGAGAACTGCAGACATTTGGTTTTGTACGGGTCTATTACAAGGAGTAACGTTACCGATAAACAAGATAAACAAGATAAACAAGGAGTAACGTTACCGATAGGGAAAGTTTGTCACGCGGTCGCGGTCGTGTCTTCTTTCTCGTCATCTTCCTTGCTTGGTTTACGTCGGCACGACGACTCAGCGTCCCGGAACCTAAACCCGTCTGTCTCCCAACAGTGAGAACAGATATGGTCCCACTTGCAGGTGTTGGACGACGAACGGCACTCGTCCTTGTTGAACTTGATGCACGGTCTTGCTGCAGTGCGTGCCTTTCCCTCGGCTGCGGTCGAGGTCGATCCAGTCGGCTTTAACTTGGTAGAATCTCCATCAAAGTAGAACTCCTTGAGCTCGTCCCAGTCCGTCTGCCACTTCGATGGGTCCCGGAGGGCTCGCTGTATGACCCTGTATGGCGGCATGGTGGAAAGCTCGGACGGTGGCCCATGTGTACCGGGTGAGACGATGGCACACAAACTGCATGAGTTTCAGCCGCCCTCGGTGTTCCCAGTCTGGTAGGTCCGGGGACAAGAAAAGGCCCATGTAGCCGCTCAGGAATTCGTCCTGCGTCAGATCGTCGTACTTTTTTGGCTCGGCGGAATCATACGAGAACACAAACTGTTCAGGAGAGAGGATTGATCTCTTATACGTTTGCCCGACTTGGCTGGTGCGGCGAGCGCCTCGAACTTGGTCTCCACTGCTCGCTGCAATGCGTTGTTCTGGCGCAGTTGGTCTAATGTGACATCGTCTTTTCCAAGTACAGTGGTGGGTGGGGAGCCCGAGACAGCTCCGAGTCGAAGGTTCGACAAGTCTTTTTCTAGGGTAGACTCTTCTCCTCTGTTCTTTTTGTCAACCGGGGTGGACTCTTCTCCTGTGTTCTGTTTGTCAACCGGGGTGGTCTCTTCTCCTGTGTTCTTTTTGTCGCCGAACTCTGCCGGAGCATCTCCGGCCAGCTGTTTCTCCAATTCGTCGATTTCTGCCTGGAGCTTTTTGGCCTCAAGGGCGCGTTGTAAGTCCAGCTTGCGTTGTTGCAGTGCCTCCAAGTTTGGTCCCTGTGACGTCTCTTCCCCTTTCTTTGCCGAGGGGGGCAAGCCGAGAGTGGGCAGACCCTCGCAGTGTTTGTTGGGGGCCCGCATGGGGGGGTCCCGACAACGCTCTACGCTAAATTTTGAGAGCCGGCTACGTATTACGCTGAATTCAGGAAATCTCTCGATTTAGTTCTACGGTAAATTCCGGGGCACTACAACGCATTACGTAGAATTAAATGGCAAATTACGCTCTACGGAAAATGCACCGATTACGCTCTACGTTGAATTAGAGCGGTCCGTCTACGCTCTACGTAAAATTAAAACGGCCGATTACGCTCTACGGAAAAGGGCATGCGGGCCCCCTTTGTTGGCAGTGCCCGGCTTGTGGATAGCCTGGTCTTCCCCACACCCGGGACACTTCTTCCGTCGTGGCATTGTGGAGAGGGAAAAAACAGACTCGGGGTGGTCTGCAAAACTCGCTGGAACCGTTGTTCCGTCAGGTATGAGGTGGTTCTCGAACGAAATATTTGTGATTGTTTACTGAGGGACTGGAAAACACGTGTGTTCGCCCCGGCAGAAATCTCAGAGTGACCGATCTCGTGGTGGCTGGCCCCCCTGGTGATGTTCGGGGATCGTCCGTTAATTAACTGATTTGACCGGGGCCAAATCACTCCTATTACACAAGACTTGGCTGATCTAGCTAAACAAACGGGTTCGCACCAGGGGTAAATGCTTAGTACGATACAGGGATTTATAATTGAAAACCTGTTACTTCATACCTGTCACTCGGTATAACCGACCTTCGGTGGAAATAGTAGTGACATTTTAGCCTCCTTCGCAGACTTGTGGGCGGTGTTAATTTTTCGGCGAGCGACGCGAGTTATGTCGCATAGGGACGGTTTTGCCGGGGAGCGGTGAAACCATTCTCTCCCCGGCAGGCTCCCCGGCAAACCAGGCAAAACCGTCCCTCTGCGACATAACTCACGTCGCTCGCCGAAAAAGTAATGCCGCCCACAAGTCTGCGAAGGAGGCTAGTAACATTTAAGCCTGGCGATTTTAGCTATTACTGCAGGTGTGTGTGCGTTTCTTTATGTTCATGAGACAAGAAACTCAAGTTTTCAAATAGGATGAGGTTCGGAGAGCCATATATATAGGTGGCTAGTTTGCGTGGATTTGATTCTTTCCATTAAAGTCAATATACTACACGCCTCAAATTACAAAGATCAGAAGGAAGAGCCAGAAACAGCATCTGAAGAACGAATGAACTGATAGATGAATGAATGAATGAATGTATGCTTGATTGATTGACTGATTGATTGACTGATTGATCGATTGATTGATTGACACTCTTCTACTCTTGGTGTTGCTCCATGAGCTAACCCACAACGATCCTCCTCACAATGAATGAATGAATGAATGAATGAATGAATGAATGAATGAATGAATGAAAACGCTGGCACTCCCCTTTTTTCTCTCTAAATTAAACCCGCACTGATCCCTTCACAATGAATGCATGCACGAATGATCAAATGAATGAGCGTATGACATGTATGAATGAATTTATGAACGAATGAATGAGTAAATGAATGGATGAATGAACGAATGAAAAACGCCAACACTTTTTTTCTCTCACTGAGCTAACCCAAACTGTTTCCCATCACAATAAATGAATGAATGCATAGACGAATAAACGATCGAATGAATGAATAAGTGAATGAATGAACGAACGAATGAATGAATGGGAGAATGAAAAAGGCTGACATTTTTTTCTCCCTGAGCTAACCCCCCCTCTCAGCGCACGACGGTTGGACAGCCCCGCCCTGACTTCCCGCCTTGCGTGATCGCAGCCGTGCAGGACGGTGACGTCACGTCTCCCTATAAATACCGCCGTGCGTCGGCGCCTCACTTCCCACCGTCTTCCCTGCGTCAGGCGGCGCCACGTACCCGGCTCCCTCGGCCGACAAACGCCCCGATCGCCCGCACTGAACCTCCGTACGGGCCGCGTGAACGTCTCTGCCTACAGGTAAGTGTGTTCTGGTCAAGGTTGTACGGCATAGAGCGTGAGAAGATCGGAGTTTGTAGAGTTTTGGGACGTTACGTCAGTTGGACGGGGGCGTCGGGGCTAAACCGGTCGGAAACAAACAACAAGTCTGTCGGAATGCCGGGCTCGAACCTCGCCTGCTGACTCAGAATATCTCTGTAAGAACGTCTAGAAGGTGGATCTTGAAGAAAACCGGGTAGTTTCTGTCATGATTCGCGATTTTGAGGCGAAAATTTGCGTCGGTGTCAAAGTTTGCAGACGGCGGCTTGTGACTTTCATGTCAGTCACGGCTGACGTCACGCTGCGCACGTACAGACATTCCAATGGGCTGGCGTTACCACGTCTGTGGACCGACAAAAAAACTCGCATTTTCTCCGTTTTCTCCCGCAAAATCTCCTCCAAAAACTACCTCCCAGCAAACTTTCGAAACGGGATGTTGTTTGGGCTTGGTCGGTGTGCTCTACATGGGGGATTTTGGCGCAGTTTTGGGTGTTTGCAAGCATCAGGTATGGCTGGCACCCCAGTACCGCGAGGGATCGTGTTACGGGCAGCGTCCTGCCCAGTCGGCCGTGGACGTCTTGTTTTCAAGACAGACACGTCCCCCTCTGTGCGATCCGGGCGACAGTTCTCCACGCAGTGTTGCTTTAGCTACAACATGTCGCCGAGTGCCCGGTTGATTGAAATGCTGGGCATGTTTTGGACGGGGAAAAAGCGGAACAGGGAGAGAGTGTGTGAGGTGGTGACCATGCATGCACATCCTTACAGTGACCTCATGCAGTGGCGGTGGCAGCACATCAGGAAGTCCCCTGCGGCTGGGGGCGGTACGTTTCAGGCGGGGGCTGTACATTGTCTGTCCCAGGGGTGGGTGTGTAGGAGGAAGTGGGAAGACAACTGTCACGACTTTGCTCTGGGCGGTGCTGAAGAATGACACGCGTTCTAAGTAAAGGAACAAAAGCCTTTGCTGGTGCAGAAAAATGCACACTAAAGGGGCAGTACATTAGAAATAGTGTGACAGCGTCTGAGGAAAAAGTGTCACAGGGAAGAAAAAATTATGCTAGTAGCACAATGTACAAAATAGCATTGACAAGGGTGTAGGTTAAAGAAGCAATTTGCATAGAAACAAAGTTTTTTTGTGTGAAAGGTAGACAATGGAATTGATACGTTACACATGAGTTGTCATTTCCTATCTAAAGCTTGCTTCAAATAAACTAACTACTACTACTACATGTACTGAACTTGGGGAGGGGAAAAAATTAAATAAATGCAGTTAGTTTTGACAGAGATTCCATCCCATCCTCCTAAAACTTGTAGATATAGACCCGATTCACACGCTGGCAAAATTCTTGCGTACGCAATTTTCGTACGCAATTTTCGTACGCAATTTTCGTACGCAAGAATTTTGCCAGCGTGTGAATCGGTCATTTTTTTCGTACGCAACTTTCGTACGCAATTTGCGTACGCGACCTCGAGGGCAGGCGTACGATCGCCCGGATCGCCCAGCGGGGTGTCTGCGTGCCTCCCCGCCTCCGTGTAAACGCGACTGATCGTACGCAACCCCTTTCCTGTCACAAATTCCATTATTTTCCGGCGTTTGTGCCAGCCACGCCGTGTTTACTTGTTCATTTCTCCGCGTTTTATTTCGCTTTGCTTTCCCTGTTGTGTTTTGATTCTTTGCTTTGAGTTTAATGAGCTTGTTTGCTGTTGCCTGGGCATGTCTGAAGGGCGCAATAGCGCGAATTGGAGTATGGATTAACGACAGGATCAAAAGCAAAATGGAGACTGTTTAGAAAGAAGGATGTCTACGAGGACATTGCAAGAGATGTGAGAAATGGAGGCTAGATCTGAACTACAAAACTGGTCATCAAGAAGATGAGCGATCTCAAGTACGCTCATCGCGGCATGTCAATATGGGGTCACGGTAGTGTGCCCGGCGCAACGGGAGTCCCCGGGCTCTCCCTGTCAGCGTGTAAAAAGAAACGATCGTACGCTCACGTCCGTACGCAATTTTCGTACGCAAGAATTTTGCCAGCGTGTGAATCGGGTCATATATTATAAGCACACCCCCTACAACATGACACCTCACTGTAAACAAATGAGTGTACTGAGGAATTGTTCAGGCTTTGATAACAGATCTTTGTTGTACCTTCACAGCCTATTGAGCAAAGTAGCAAAGTACACAGGACTAATAGTATGACACAACATTACACACAGAGACTCAATGTCTGTATGTATTATAGTCCAACATTGCACTTCAATAATTTTGCTGGACAGTTTGGCCATAAAATATGGCCAATCTATTATTAATAAAAAGAATAATAGATGCATAATGCGGCAGTGCATTTGTTTTATCATGTATTGGGATTGGTATATATACCTAGGGTTTTCAGGGAAAATGTCAAACTTACAAAACTTCAAAAGGAAACTTTTTGCAGCCTCAAATGATTTTGGATTGGATACCATGATGAGTTTACATGAATCTTATGCTGAGCATGAGCATGCTGAAGCTCGCTCACAGACAAGATTTTTCCAGATTTGTATTGTTAAAAGCAACATTTTTGACAGCTCACATCATATGTATATACATGTATAAGAAAGCTCTGAACCAGCATTGGGGGAGTCTTCAAAACAGAAACAGTGAAAAACCACGACATGAAAATGTAGCCTCTACCAGGCTTCGGGAGGTGGCTGGAAAGAGTAGAAATTGGCCATACTGAAATAGATAACATGCCAGAGGAGTTACATTTTTCTCGCCCTAAATGTACTCTCTCATGGACCAACTCCCCTGACGTGTTATCTGTCTATTTGGCCAATTTCTACTCTATCCAGCTGCCTCCCGAAGCCTGGTAGAGGCTGATAAAAATGCCGCTGTAACAGTTTTAGATGTCAACATTCATTGTCCAGACATGAATCTGACCTGTTCAGCTGCCAGTGTGAACATGACAAGTGTGTTGTTAGGTCAAATAAACATTGTTATGGCACTGACCCTTGTACAGTCCTGTTGTAACTCTGATATTATAAGTACTCCCAGTGGCCTACCATTCTCATTGACTCCATGTGAGTGTTTTACAAGTTTTACTTTTAGGCCACACCAATTTTATTTGTTGCTTCTCGGATTTGCCTCTTCATTTTTTTCTGATTTGCAAAAAAAAAAAAAAATTCTGGTTCTGAATCAACTCAAAAATGCTCATATTTGCCTCCAACAGTTGAAGGAAGTCCTTTTCTTCCTATTTCAAGTAGTACTTGTTACAGTTGTTACATCTACCAATGCAGTAGTTTGATTAAAAGTTCAAAATTCACTGTTTAAATTTTAACCCAGTCTTTTGTGTTGACTTCATGGCACCTATTCTAACATTTGGGGCTATAATAGGATGCCCAGGCCTGTTTTTATTTTTTATTTTTTTTTCGCCCCGTCGCTTCATATTTTTTCTGAAAAAATCTGAGAAGCAACAAATAAAATTGGTGTAGCCTTAGTACAACATGTTGGAAAATGGTAAGACCTTTGTACAGATATAAGACTGTCAAACAGTACTACAATGTGTTTAGATTTGTTATTTTAATTTAGCACAAAGAAAACTGCTGTAGTGTGGTCATGATCATGTACTGGAATGGTGTACTGTAGATCTTGAAATATTTGCTGTGGTTTTATTTTTGCAGTCACCCCTCCAACACAAAATCATGACACAGCAAATATAGGTTCCCATTTTCTTACTATTGGACAACAGAACTGTTTCCAATACAAACTTACAACACTTTAAAAACGTCCTTTACTCTCTTACTGCAAAATTAAATCCCTGCAAAAATCAGTGCATTTGCAGTATCATGGGATGTCTACTGATGTGTGAATCACATGACAATGACTAATGGAAGATACCACTTGTATGGTGGGGTATTGTGTAAGGATTTCAAAAATAAGTGTCATTCATAGACTCATAGTCATAGAGTTTTTATCTGACATAGGAAATTTGCGGCTGTGATCATGTTTGAACTATACGTTAATTGTACTTCTCCTTTGCGAAAATAAGACAACATTGGTTAAAACTTCACTCTACATGACTTCTTACACCCCCACCATCTTTGGTTCACAAAAAGTGAACTAGTAACCCAATGTATGTTGGATATCCTTGAACCTTTATACTGACAAAGTCTACAGCTTTGTTGTTTTATCCCAGTTTTAGACCTATGAGCTCGAGTCTTGTAGCACTAGTGTTGTTTCAGATCTGTTAGTATGCAGTAGACTAGTCACAAATGACAGGGTATCTGGTGTTGAAACGCTAGAGGCGAGTAGAAACAGAAAAACCCCTGGCTCCCGAGATGCTGGGAATCGAAACCCGCGCCAAACCCGGGCAGCCAGCCCACAAGTCATCGCCATAACCGCTAGACCAAAAGGTCCAGGACCCATTGGGCTGGTCAGTTGGTGGCGCTTGAACCCCACTGTTACACTGTATTTGGGTCAATAGAAAAAGCAATCCAAAAATTGTTTACAATGGTGGTCTTTATGCAGAGATGATCATTAGTACAGGTTTGACTATACTTGAAAATAAACATTTAGAAGTTAGCTACATGTAGCTATGTAAGTCTTCTGTTATAAGATGTGAAATAAATACCTTATGTCAAATAGCACATCTAATTTATTTTCATAGCAGGTCAGTTTTTTTTTAACAGTTTGGGTTAAAAGTGCAAGGTTTTGGTCCTTTCTTCATTAACTTCTTATACCCACTTCTGTCCATCTTTCTCTGCAAAGGTTTCTGGGTAACATATCGCCATGGCGACCAGGGAAGTGGTCAATGAGGACGCTCGGTCGGTGAAGAGTGAAGACGGGGATGGTGACGGTGAGGTGGCGTATCCCGTCATGTGCGGGGATAACCAGGGACTGCTCATATGGAAGAAGTTCATTTGCCCAGGGATCCATTCCAGGTGTATTAAGGTACGGGGATTTTTTTTTAAAATTTACTTCGTGTTCACCACAAAACAAGGCTCATGGGAGCCACTCAAAATTCAAAAGTTTTGGGTTACTGTACAGACAGTGAGGACAGATGCTTGTTGACCTTTGACTTGAAAAGTTTAAGGTTATACCCATATGGAAAACAATCATTTGGTAGTTTGCTCGATAGTGATGTTGTTCTAGGAAAGAAGCTATCAGCATGGAACTTCCTCCTAAGAGGTGGTGTATGGAGGAAGAAAGGGTGATTTGCTTCAGTGGAAGTGGCAAAGCGTGTCCTTGTTGAGATTGTTCGAAGTGGAGGCACTAGCGAGTCAGGACGTCGGGAGATATCATGTGCATATTGTATACATTGTAGTTGTGGATCGTCATGAACATGTACCAATCTACTTGTATCTTTAGGCCCTACCAGTTTAATTTGTTGGTTCTCAGATTCAAAAATACATTTTTAAGATCGTAGAATTTGTGTTTTCTTGCATTCCCAACTTCAGTTTATGGTGAGTTGACTGCATGTGAACACAAGCACTTTGCTTTTTTTACAGTCACATATAGTCCTTTGCACCTAGGCTAGAGTTGATATGCATGGTTACTACCGGTAATACTAGAGAAAGGTCCTAAAACATGAGTCATCAACTGAGGAACAAAAGACCTGTCTGTCACACTCAAGGCACCAGGCATGATATCTTGTTACAATGTACAAAACTTGGTTCACTGACACTGGCTTGAAATAGATTTTTCTGCATATTGTATCAGACAATCAGAAATATGAATGAAATTTTACCTGCTCTAACCTGCATATACGCATATATGTATGCAGGTGGTATTTCGAGCCAAGACACGGTTGACTGGAGAGGTTAACAGTGCTAAAACTCCATGTTTATAAGGTTCGCTCAAGTGTGTCTCTGAAAATAAATGCGGAGAATGGGACACCAGCTAGTACAAACAGAGTGTGGCCTTCTTAAAACAAGCAAGTGAACTCTAAAAGTGCCTTGGACAACAGTAAGACATTCATTGAATGTCTGAATAGAACGAAAACCTTCAGAACCAAAAGTAGCTGTTGTAGTATGAAAAGTAGGTGACTACACGTACTGTACATGTAGGGTGCTCATGATATGTGACGTCAACTCATAATTCTGCCTGGTACCCTAAGGCCTTCTCAACTATGTCTTGAACACCTGGATATCTAAAGTGTGCATACTTTGGGGATCCCTAAAGATAAGCATTACATGTAACGTTACATGTTTATTGTACCTAAGATACAGTGTGAAACTTTGTGCATGAAGGTACAATATACATGTACATTGTATGACATAATGTAGACCTGAGTTCCAAAGGAAAAGGAAAGGATCAAAATGTTTTCTAAGAGTGGAAATACACACATGGAAAAGCTGTTAGGGACAGATTAGTAGTCACTATAAACTATATGGAAGGTTTGAACCTCATAGTACTGTACGTAGAAAGTTAGAAACATCATATAGATCCATATACATGTAGACTACACATTTTTTACCTTTTTGTACAGGCTCCTTATCATGTTTATATGCTTCCTTGCAATTAGCCTTTAGGCATGAGTTTGCAAATGAAATTTGATAGAAATATCAGGTTGGGTATCTAACGAATTGCCATTTTCTTTCCAGTACAACGGAATGATGCGGACTCCGAAAGAGTTTGTTGTGGAGGCGGGGAAGGCCGGTCTGAAGGACTGGAAGAGAGCCATCAGGATCAACGGCACCATGATCAGGTACACAGCTGGGTTTGGGTCACTAAGCCTGTAGTGGGAGCCAACTTAACTTGAGGCCACTTTCACGTACATGAATGTCATACAAGCAGTCTACAAGGAAAAAAGTTGTTAGGTAACGAATAGGGGAGCCCTGGTAAACTAAATAGAAGGTTATGTAGCAGTAAAAAAGGGAAAGGTAGTCACATAGCCTTTATGAAGCCGTACGGGCACTCGGGCAGTGGGTTGTTAATCCACTGTATCAAGGGCACCGTATTGGAAGGCGGACCACATCACTCTCCTTCCACCACCTTTTACCTCCCCAACCTGAAGGACTGGAAGAGAGCCATCAGGGTCAACGGCACCATGATCAGGTACTGGGCTGGGTTTGGCACCACTAACCAACCTAACCAGCACGTCGGCAGAACGTACTGCGCCTGCGCAGAACCCTGATTTTTCATGTTTTTCGTTGGATGTTTGGTCAACGTTGCATCAGAATTTTGCCTGTTGCAGACCATATTTTTTTCTACACAACATTTGAAAACTACAGACGGGATGTCACCCTTTTATACGCGAATTCGACCTTATATGAGACGTTCTGCCGAAGTGCTATGCACAATACATTACAGGTTTCGCGCATGCGCAGTACGTTCTGCCGACATGCTGGTTTGGGACCACTAACCAACCTAACCCATGTCCTGATGGCATCTCTGCCCACTACATGCTCCCTGTGCTGGGTTCATACTTCAAACATTTTCAAACAAATGCCCCTGCAGTTCCCAAACATGCTGCTAGGGGGCCCAAACTTACATCCCTTCTTCCCAAGCACAAGAGCTACCTACCATCCAAAATGCATGACCCTAGCTTCCCCAGATCATGAGATATCAAAAACCGGAAATTAGGCTGCAGGACCATAACAGGGGGCCCAAAATCTAATCATTTCGAGCTCTCATCAAGACTTACCCACCTACCAAATATCAAGATAATCCATCTAAGCCTTGTGGTGTTATGCTGTTGACAGACACACACACACAGACACACACACAGCCACCTTGGCCTCCTGACCTTGGCCTGGACTAACGACTTCGATTTCTGGAACACATTTCTGTTTTGACGCTCGGTTATGCATGTATGCATGTATTGCTATTATGTTTGTTTTCCGTTTGTCTCAGTTTGTGATGTCCTACCTGTGAACAGGGCATGCCTGAAAAGCAGTGTGGTTAGCATTGTGTTGTATTTATCCTGTATAAATAAAACAGAAACAAACAAACAAACAAGCCACAAAAACAGAACCTTCTTGGCGAAGGTAAATATCAGTTTCATATTTGTCTTGTTTGTGAATTTTTACTTTAGTCAATTAGAATTACTTTTACCTTCTGAGCAAAGAAAAGTGATTGCTGTGGCTCTAAGCTTAATAAGATTTCCATCTATCCAGACAAATGATTTTGACCAGTGTGGATATTGTTTAGAAACCATTTTAATTCCTCGTTTGGCATTTTACACATGGTAACAACAGGCCTGTGGTAACAATAAGTACAAGAAGCACAAATCCACGTACATTAACTGATTAATTCAGTACATGGACCAGTGCAGGCCAGGTGCAGGTAGACATCAGAAATACCTGCATAGCTCCAATCTTACCAGCACTAACCTGCATATACCCAGTACATGGACCAGTGCAGATTAGGTGCAGGTAGACATCAGAAACACCTGCACAGCTCCAATCTTACCTGCAGTAAACTGCATATGCAGGTTGAATCTTTACACCTGCAAAAGTAGACTTACAGTTGATTTGTGTCCCTCCAGGCGGATGATGGAGACAGGTGAGCTGGATTACTACCAGCATGAGCAGGTGTGCTCCAAGACGTGCCGCAGCAACCGCTTCGACGTGCCCTCAGGCGTGGCGCTGCAGCTCAGCCTCCAGGCCAGCGGGCTCAGGCCACCAGAGTTCGTACAGACAGAAGGGCAGGGAATACCTCAGGTATGATGTAGAGCTGTGTACTTACACAAACTTTAGATACGGGTACATGGGTCTGAACAGGAAATTGTATTGGGCAATTTGGAAATTGTAGCCGACTGCTGCCCATCCATGTCGGGGACCTCCACAGCAAAGACTGGATACTACTAGTTTAATCCTTACAGAATGAATTCCACACACACTGTATGGAGAAGTACATGTAGTTTGTTGCTACCTGATGGAGGCAGCTGGCAAAGGTGTAACCCAAATTTATTTCTGTGTATGTTTTTACAGATGGTTCCAGCAGAGAGGCTGTATGCAGCAGCAGCTGCCCTGAGTGCCTCCACACCTCGCTTCACTCCAACCTCACCTACACCTGTATCTCCTGAAGGTACGGGACCTTTTCTTAAGACTTCAGTATTAGTTATTAAGATGGTTAAAATGGACTTTTTTTTTCATAAGATTAAGAGCATTCATACATGTGTAACAAAATGTCTTGACCAAAGTAAATGATGTTAACGTGCTTGCAGATTCCCTGTTGTTCTGGTCTGGAATCCGTGAGGTCGGGGTGTTGGACGGGATCTTTACCTGGATATTCGACGCCCTGTCGGACCTACAGCAGTGCGTACAGCACGGGTCCTGCACTGCAGACGGTTAGTGATCAAGTTTCAAATCTAAAGTGTTCAATCATGTGTTGTAGCATGCGGTGTTGTAATGGATAGCAGTATGGCTGCGTAAATGAATGTAACATCATATACAGGCAAAGAACATGCTTGAGGTGTGGCTCGCTTGAAACACAGGACCTCCAGCTTTATGTTCCATTGGAGAGGACGTCCCTAACCAAAGCTAGTTACTTATTTTCACCTGTGGAAATAGGTGCCTTTCCCAAGGGTACAATATTGGGGCCCGCTAGGAATTTAAACTCTGAACTTTCAGATTCTACATGTAAGTCAACAACCCTAACCATAAGATCACCTTCCCACCTTTGTTTGAGTCATATGTTACTCACAGACTGAACACTGTTTGTAGAGACCCAATCAGCCCCTGACTAGTACAGCTGTAGTAGTGACCATCACCATGTGAAACACACCTACATGTATACTGCTCTTTATATCATACCCGGGCGGCAATAACGTTCGATAATGTTGTTCCAGACCGGTCCGTACTGTAAAGTACTTCCATGGCTTCCATAGGATAATTCGAACGCGTTTTGCCCTAACCGTGTGCGCCACTTTCGAAAATTTGAATACAGGATTCGGATTTTGGAATTCATGTTGTTGCATTTTTTGGTTTAGGGACACCAAATTTTTGCTCATTTGGCATTGAAAGGCGTGTTTACTTGGGTGGGTATGACATAAATAAAATACAACACGGTGAAACACACCCACATGTATACTGCTCTGTACATAGAAGCCCAGATGCTGACCAGCGTCCTGAACGGGCTGGGCTTGATGGACGAGGTCAAAGCTCGGCTGGCCCAACAGAAGACGGAGGCCGACCGGCAGGTGGAAGAGTACAACCGAGATCTGCAAGGTCAGCAATCTTCCACACATATCCTGGGTGAATATTTTATGATTACCTTAAACTAACCCAACTGCATGGGACGGACACACCCACTCACCCCCTCTCTCCAGTGGTATGGCCTGGCCGTGATTGTATATGGGCATGATGCCAAATATGGCATGGTCAAGCCTGACCATATATGGACATGATGCCAAATATGGTATGGTCAAGCCTGATCATATATGGGCATGATGCCAAATATGGTATGGTCAAACCTGATGGAACAGTGCAACCCTGACCTTATATGGGCATGATTCCAAATATGGTACAGCCCAAATCTGACCATTTATGGGCATCAATGCTAAACCTTGAAAAATCGTTTGTATTTAGTACTAGCATTCCCTTCTCCAATTCGGATATATTGGCCATGGCTCTACTCAAAGTTGAAGGAACAAAATTTAATTGATAATTCTAAAAGCAGAGAATATAAAGAATTATGGTTGGTCAAAAAAGGGGTCTATGCTGCATTTGGAAGGGACCAAAAATTGGAATGTTCCACTAACAGAAGAGGGGGTGAGTGGGTGCCCTGACTGTGACTACAACTCACTGCATGGAATGAAGTCAACAATGAAGAGATAATCAACAAAGTCGAATAAAAATACTGAAGGAATTACTTGTGTATGCTTATGTATCCGTTTGACTGTATTTTTGAACTAGTAACAACTACATGTATATGACTGAAGAAAAAGTATAGGATTTTTGCTATAGTGCATTATTGAAAAAATAAAGACTTCTACAATGTATTTTGTAGGTTTCTATCTAAATCTATTCTACGGATGATCTTTTATTTTTGTAAAAACAAGTCTAGTCAGTCAGCATGATGTAGTAGTGTACTGTAGTACATTGAAAACTGTCGTAGGAAAGATATTTTTGCATGAAATTTGCATACAGTAGTGTTGTCTTCTATATGAAGGAAATTCATAGACAATTCAAACTCTACTACTGGATAAAATACAGAGATTACTATCAGATGTTTTGAGTGACATCCATCACTCTTCTTCAGCATCACTAGAACATTTTTACTGGCAGAACTAGCCAACAGTAGCCAAGGTATAAGGGACTAGAAAAACAAGTTGAACATGACAACTGGTTCAACTGAATAAGAGTGATGGATGTCACTCCAAACAAGCAGAAGTAATTCCCATCTTACATTCAGTAGTAGATTTTGAATTGTGTATGAGTATTGTTTACCTGGGTGTCTAAGCTTCAGAAAACTGAGCGAAACCAGCTAACTGTAGGAAATTGTTGTTAGGAGTGTTTTCAATGCTTTTCTTCACAGAGCTGGAGAGACAGTGCGCAGAAAGGAGGCGGCAGTCTCAGGTCTTAAAGCGACGTCTTGAGAGACTGGAGAACGTCCTTCAGCACACGCCTGGAAGGAAAAGGGCGCGGGCACTGTCTCCGCAACAAGGGGCAACCCCGAAACCATCCTCCGCCTCCACCGCGCAAACAAACAGGCACTTGTCGCCAGAGGCAGCCCCGCAGGACCTCAGCATGAAGAACGGGCACTCCATAAGCTCCCCACTGGACAGCTCTTTGTCCTCGAGTCGCAGCAGCACTCCGGGGCTTCACTACATGAACGGAGAAACGAACGAAAGAGAAGACCGCAAAGGAAGAATGGTCGTGAAATCGGAAGTGAACTCAAGGTCGTCCTCTAGGTAGTGATGAACTCAAGGTCGTGTTCTATGTATTGACGAGCAACACGACATGTTAGCAAAATTACAGCAAAACTAAAGTGTCTTAGGGATTTCAAAGAAAACATGATACCACAGCAAAGGGCCTTACTACTATTTCTACTACATAGTCATAATTATAATAAGTTACTTTGCTTTTGTATGTGTAATGTGTAAGCATGGAAAATTCTTTTTTTTCTTTCATAGACGCTAGTTCTAGTAGTAATATTCTTGCCATGGGACCAAGGGGATCTAGAAATGTTGTTGTCCTTCAATCATGTATCTTATTAGGTTTACTAGCAATGTTTTGGGACTGTGTACCTACATGTACATCTGTTACCAAGTGCATGCCTTTTCAAGGTATGGTTTAATCTTTTTTTCTCTGTCTTAGCCTGAAAGCCGGGCTGTTTCCAGGGCCTACCCAGGCTTCAGGGCTAACATGCTCCAAAGGAATTTTTTCTCAGCCTCTCTAAGGAAGATCATAATAGGCTGAATCAAAGTTTGTAGCATGTTGGCCCTGGAGCCGAGGAGCTGGCCTGTGTAGGCACTGGAAACAGTCTGGTGTTCAGATTTCTATCTCTTCCTCTCTCCTACATATTTTGTAGGAATACTTATTCTAGTTTTGTAGCGGTGGACATTGTAAATATTGTACATAACAAAGTTCAAAACAGTTTGTTCTGAAAACATGAACTACAACTTAGGAAGTCAACAGGGCCTATTTTTGATAAAGTCAAATACCTCCCATCTTTTTAGAAAAAATGATCCTACAAATAGAATCAAAGTCTTGCAGTTCTTATTAGTCATGAAAGGACCAAATTCTAGTAACCTCAGCCAAAAAAAGAAGAAAAATTTCTTAAAATCACAACAAAACTACATTTACTTCTTGTAAAATGTTCATATCGGACATAAAAACAGTGCATTATAAACATGTAAAGTCTGTCACCTTATTGGTTAACGTTAGTGTACTTTAAAACTTTGTTATTTTGGGGTAGTTTGTATGCAATCAAACTTGTTTTTTGTGGTTGTACCTTGAAAGGCTACAGCCTGTATATATACATCTAAACCGGATGTTGCATTAAGATATCAAAGCAATAAGACTAGTCTCCCTAGCAGACTCTATAAGTTAGGCTTTTTTTTTTGGTCTTATAATGTGCTCTTTTTCCTAATGGCATGTCAGTACTTAGTACTTTGTTTCTTATCTTGAAAGTTCATCTGTGTTGGTAGAAGTCATTATGAACGAGTTTAAACTGTAATTTCCAACACAAGGAATATTGGACTTACCCAAATTTTCTGCATAACGTTACGTCACGGATGCGGTGGATTTCTCATTCCTTGACAAAGACTGGAGTTGTACAGTCGAAAATTTGGGTAAGTCCAATATTCCTTGTGTTGGAAATTACAGTTTAAACTCGTTCATACTCTGTTTCTTGTACAGAGGGGTCCACAGGAAACTCAGTCCTAAGAAGTTGAACTGATATGCAGTCAGGAGAAAAGCACACTTAGAAAGCCTGACCCTTACAGCCTGCTAATGCTAAGGTCACAATTCCCATCTTTGGGCCCAGACAGACAGTTTGCGAGAACAAAAAAATATGATATAAAAGACAACAAACACAAAAAAATTGAGAGAAAAAATGTCTCATCAGCACGACTTGTGTATATTCTTGATATAACTTGTTTATTTTTTGTTCATGCAAACAACCCGGCCAGGCCCCGGTTTGGAAGTGTGGCATTAGCATAATGAGGCTACAACAAGATATGCAAAGAAACCTCTTTACTCTCTACTTAGACTACAATTTATTACAGTATTTAGATTGAGATAGTGCCTTCTATATACTAGTGTGTGCCTTGTATAATCTAATAAAGCTACATTTAGAACTATGTCAATATTGTAAGAAAGAGTTACCTTTTGGAAAGTGCACTGGTTGCACCTGAAGTTACACTGTTACCAACAAAAGCCAAACAGAAAAACGTTACAAAACTTGCACTGTACTTTTTTGTCAATTACTGTTAATTTCTATTAATTAAGTTCTGTACCAAATTCTTAGGCCACACCAATTTAATTTGTTGGTTCTCGGATTTTTTCAGAAAAAATATGAAGCGACAGGGCGAAAAAAAAAAAAATAAAAACAGGCCTGGGCATCCTATTATAGCCCCAAATGCTACGATAGGAGCCATGAAGTCAACATAAAAGGCTGGGTTAAAATTTGAACAATGAATTTTGAACTTTTAATCAAACCTCTGCATTGAGAGATGGAAAAACTGTAACAACTGGGAAGAAAAGGACTTTCTTCAACTGTTGGGGACAAAATGTGAGCATTTTTGAGCTGATTCAGAACCAGAATCTTTTTTTTTTTTTTTTTTGCAAATCAGAAAAAAATGAAGAGGCGAATCCGAGAACCAACAAATTAAATTGGTGTGGCCTTAAGATAGAACATATACATCCGTAGTGTATGTAGCAGAATCTGTTTCTTCTTTCAAAGCGACCTCTCTCCAAATGCAAATTGTACTAGTATAACTAGCATGTTTTTTTTAATAACCTGGGATACGAAAACTATTATAACGTAATATTGCATCATTCCACTCGTATGAAAGAGAATTTCAATCATCGGATTGTTGTCAGAAAAGTTTGTCCATGTTTTGTTTTTGTCGTTGCTCAAAAGAGAGACATCTTTATGGTATGTGTGTGTGTGTGTGAGTGAGTGATTTTATGCATGTGTTTGTATGTGAGTGAGTGTATGCATGTGTTTGTGAGTGAGTGAGTGTATGCATGTGTGTGTGTGAGTGCATTTGTGTGTGTGTGTGTATTAGTGTGTGTGTATGGGGGGGTCTAACTCACAGGCTGTGGTAAAATTTTCTTGAGGGTATGTTGGCCCTGCATCCTCGTAAATAGCTTTTTAGGCCCTTGAAACAGTCTGGGATCCAGGCTAGCAGACAAGTAGTTCCCAGGAGACTTAGCAGGTCAAAGGTCAGATTTGTGTAACCAAAGTAGTCAGAATGCCATTCTATGTTGTTTACTGCCTAATACTTGGGGTCCAATACTATACTGCCCTATACTCTTCCCAGCAAATTTGAAGTGAGGAGTATAGGGGCTCCTGTACAATAACTAAAATGGCACCCAGGTTACAATAAAAGTACAAAATGCACATTCTACCAAGGACATTATATCAGCTGATATAATGTCCTTGATTCTACGTACTCTGTACATAAATGATAGGGAGAAAGAAAACATTACAAGCTTTCCCCCAACATCTACTTGGAGATAAGCAATGCGGCGGTGCTCCTTGAAGAGGCGTGGCTTAGCTTCTTTGTTGACATAGTAAACTTGCACACCCCCTTAGCACGCCTATATAATGTCCTTGCCCTCAGGCATTGTGAGATTTGCTAGCCTGGGTGCCAGACTGTTTCCAGGGCAGGTACTAGCCTCCACCAGGCCTTCCTACCGGGGCACGGATCATAGCATTCGGCAAAAGAAAGGAATAGCTGGCCAAAAGAGTCAGTCCGCGGGAGGGTTAATTTCCCCCTCTGAAGTCAAACCCAGTCAAACCCCAAGGCGGCCAAACCTCCCTTGGCAAATATTCTCCCTACCATGGCCAGCGTAGTTAGTCTGGTAGAGACTAGGCAGGTACACTGACTAGCTCCTCGGCTCCAGAGCCAACATGCCCCCAAGGAAATTTTAGCACAGCCTTTTCAGAAACACCCATTGACACAGGGGGCCAAGGCAAAATTTCCTTCGGGGCATGTTGGTCCTGGAGCCTGTGTGCATCCTAACCGTCTGGCTTCTAGACTAAATATTTGCTTGCTCGCCAAAACCAACACTCGTGGGAAAGCCTGCGAGAGTTCACACAGCTACCGGTACAGCTGGGCATGTGACGATCGGCTAGCGTCAGGCTATAACTTGATTGTTAAGACTTTTTCTCAAACATTCGCGGACACAACATGAGTGTTAACCAGCGGAGGGCCGCTAAGACGGCAGCCGACGGACCAGGAACCGGCGTCGGGGGCAACCGCAACCCTCCCCCGAGGAAGGCACCAGGGGGTACCGGTAGACTTTTGTTCCAGGTGCACCTGAACAACATGTTGCATAACGTGGCTATGATGATGAACCAAACGGCGCTACCCGTAAGTACACACCTGTTCTTTAAAGCTACCTGTAAGTACACACCTTGTTGTATCCAGAACCGTGCTCAGGCAGCGGTTCTGGATAGTCCATGCTTTATTCAGAACCGTACCTGGGGCAAATCTACGTTCTTGGATACACGGAGACCATCCAGAACCGTGCCTGATTCTAACCCTAACCCATTCAGGCATAGAACTAGATAGATTGCACGATTCTGGACACAATGCACCTGTTCGTATTTGTGGTAAGAATACGGTAGTTGGTTTCTTAAGGCCAAATTGTACTTCTTAAGTATACACGCCTAATGTGTAACGGTTTGCTTACCCGGTCAGGTGAACTTTGGCCCGGCTATTTTTAACACAGCATTCAGAGAGTTAGGTTTTACATGGAAACTAAAGGATTTCTTTCATACACTGTGGTGTTTAAGTCGCAATCATTCTTAAAATGGTTGACTCGGGACAAATTGGGCTACAAAATATATCTTAGATTGAGTCATTTGGCCCATGCCAATCATAGATTTTAAATGTCCATCCACTCAAAAAAAGTTGCCCTACGTGCAAAGATTCTGTTATATCTTAGCTAATTATATATCTAACGCTCTGCGCAAAAGAGATTACATTATATCAGACTCAAACTTATACACGGTCTCCTATATATCATCTCCTGTTGTTACTGCAGCTATAAATAGAATAGTACTGTAGATATTAGACTCATAACATAGTCCTGTTCACCAACTTGCCATACACTGTATTCGTTACAATTGTTGCGCAATAAAGTTGAATGATTGTATTCAATTGCAAAAGCGATAAGGATATGTAGGTTACAGCTAGTGTAAACTGTAACTTATTGCCTGTATATGTCCCGTTTTTTGTTGGTGAAGAGTGGCGATAGAAAACAGGGCATATGATAGAAAGGTCACAATCTTCTCCACCCGACCTCTGCTTGGAGAGTACATGTAACTGGTAATACATGAGGAAGAAATTGTGTTTATTCTTCGACAGTTCTTGACAAAGTCGCTAGGAGTCGGGAACAGGCTGTTCGGTGCCTTCACCACCACCACGGCCATAGCCCAGCTGATCGGCAGCCCGCTGTTCGGGCGGTTTGGGGATGTGTATGGGGGGCGCCTGTCCCTCACGGTGTCCTTCCTGGCGATGACGACCGTGTGTCTGATGTTGGCGACCTGTGCCTCCATCCCTGTTCTGTTCCTGACTCGCCTGCCTCTGCTTTTCATACACATCGTGCCAAGTAAGACATTGTTTCACCCTATCAAAATTACACGAGATTCAGCCCAAAACATCCAATGTAGTTCTTTATATGGATGCTACTTTTGATGTTTTTATCACTACCAATGATGGACTTTATTTTCTGCTATTCAGATGCAAGAACTATTTAGTACATGTACCGTCGTTGAAGCAAAGTGTCCCTGAACATCTTAACTTAGTCAAAAATTCAGCATACTGTCGCCATGTCGCTAGTCGGTAAAGCACAGATTCAAGATGGCTTCCGGACGTTCGAAATGCTTGGACAATGATCCTTAACGGAATATCAATGATTTGGTATGCAAGAAAAAAATTATGCAAATTGAAGTGTAGCGAAGCGTTCACAATATTTCCTACATTATAGGTAGCATGCGTATTTAACCAAACAGCATGGCGAACAACTAATTACGTCATACTATAGTCACGTGACTGCAAATATTGACTTGACTCTTCAGGTTTCCAGATGGTTGTGTCTGACGTCACTGATGACGAGTCAAGGGCAGGCGCGCTAGGCCTGCTGGGGCTTTCCCTGATCACTGGCATCGTTCTCGGAGCGCTGTTTGGTGGGACGGTGACCGAGAAATACAGGTGAATTAGACACTGCCTCCTTCTAACCCTTCTTTCTTTTTGCGATACACACAAGAAAACTGTGACTCAAGCAACTGGTGACCGAGAAATACAGGTTGTCAGACTCTATCTAACATGTACCTTCTTATAACCCTTCTTTCTTCTTGCGATACACACAAGAAAGCAGTTACTATTTTAATAGATAGATTTTGAAAACTGTCAGACGTTTCAAGTCACGAACGAAAAGTAGTGGATGCTACTTGACACGTCTGACAGTTTTCTAAATCCAGTTGCTTGAGTATCAGTTTCCTTGTGTATCTCATTACATGGACGGTCTAATCTTCATCGACGTAATTCTTTCAATACACTTTTTAACTTCACACCATGAAGGGAGTTAAGTATTGGTTTTGTTCATCTTTTTTTCTTCTTTCTTATACCATTTATTATTCTTTTATTTTGTAATTGTTCCGTTCCAGTCCCGCTACATCCCTCCTAGTCGCCGCCCTGCTGTCGGTGTTCAGCACCGTGCTTGTGTGGCTCACGATTCCCACACAAACTAAACAGAAGAGCAAAGACGACAAACCCAAACCTAGTGAGTGGATATTCTATCCTTTGACATCTTTGCCCGCGCACAAACTTAGCGGCAACGTTTATTCAGTGGTGACAGGGCATATTATAAGAAAGTGTTTAATATACATGCTAAGAAGGGCCAAAGTTATAGACAGAGAGGACAACAGATGCACTCGCTGGATTAAGGAGTCTGTATGGATCATAAAATCTACTCCAGTCATGAACCGTGATGAGGGGGGGGGGGGGGGGTACAAGCTTAGTCACCTTTGGGTCTGCATTCTTCTCACTACAGCAGCGACACTTAGCGGCGGGCTGTAGAACCAGTCTGCATTGACTTGGCCAGTGAAAAAGACACTAGTATCTGAAAAAGTACTTGTTGGCAGTTATCAAGGTTACATAGACGTGGTGCGATCATCATACGACCGCAAACTGTGCGCATTGTTGGGATAGTCATGCATGTGTCCTGAAAAATTCAGCGGTTTTGTTACGGAGGCTGCCTTATATTCTTGTCGGTGGTTGATTTTGTCACAGCCTGCCTGAAAATTCAACGGCATCGTAACTGTGCAACGACCTACAACAAATGTGACCGCGCTGTAACCAACATGTTTTGCCACTTTTTCAGAGGGAGGTGTTTTCGACGTGAATGAACTAAAGCGGCTACTGAGCGTTCCAGGCGTCGCGAAGCTCCTCGGCACGAAGTTCTTCCTCCTGATGTCCTGCATGATCATCCAGAGCATCCTTCCCGTCATCCTCACCGATGTGTTCCAAATGGGCGCACAGGACACTGGGATATTCTTCATGACGTCAGGAATTATAGGAGCAGTAAGAAAAACAGAAAAACAACTTTTGAACAGTTTAAATAGTGTATTTTTATTTGATTTTGATTTTGCATCAATTGCATTTGCTTTTGTTCCTTCTCAGGTTTTCCAAGTTACGGTGGTGGGCCCTCTGTCCAAACGCTTTAAGGACAAGTCTCTCATACTCCTAGCGTCATTCCTCATAGCGGTAGCCGGGATACTCATGGTAATGCCTGTGTGTCTGTGTGCTTGTTTGTTTGTTTGTTTGTTTGCTCGTTTCGCGTAACCAGTATGAAACCACCGTTCGGTATAACACAAGTTCTGTACAGTAAGTACAAGCTGCGCAAGACAATATCTAGTCCCTGTAGTTGTTGATAATCACAAAAAATGTTTAAAAATCTAAATATTTTCCAGGCTGGAGCGACGACTGTCCGGGACATGTACATCGGTTTCGCGCCACACGTGTTCGGAAACGTCATGTTTGATGTCGTCATCAACAGTGCCTTGTCTAAGGCTGTCCCACAGGAAGACACAGGTACTCATAGTCTCTCTGTCTGTGTGTATGTCTGTCTGTGTGTGTGTGTGTGTGTGTGTTTGGGTGTGTGTGGGTGTGTGTTTGGGTGTGTGTGTGTATGTGTGTGTGTGTTTGTGTGTGTATGTCTCTTTGTGTCTATGTCTGTGTGTCAGTGGCTGTGTGTGTTGAATGTGTGTATCTGTGTATGTATTTGTGTGTCTGTGTGCGCGTGTGTGTGTGTGTATGTGTGTGTGTGTCTGTGTATATGTGTGTGTCTGTGGTTCTGTGTGTGTCTGTGTCTCTCTGTGTGTGTGTGTATGTGTGTATGTGTGTTTCTGTGTGTGTACGTGTGCGCGTCCGCGCGCTCGTGTGTGTATGCCACTACGAGTCTGTCTGTGTGTGCGCGACTTTTTTTTCAATTCCATGTTTCCCCCTATAGGTGCAGTGATGGGTTTTACCGGTACGGTGTACCACCTCTCCATGGTGACGTCCCCTCTGCTCAGCGCGCTCATGTTGGAGAACCTCGGGTTCCCTTCTCTGGGTCTCACCAGTTCGGCCCTCAACGGTCTACTACTCCTCTCTTTGCTGCTTTAAAGGACAAGGAAAGTAATTTCAGTTTTGGTGCCTTTCAACCCAAAATCCTGGTTGCAAAAGTTGATTCATTGGTTTCTACCATTCCCGTACACATTAGGGTGATATTTGACCCAAATCCATGTTCACGTTTTATGACTGCCTATTCCACCAGGAGGCTGCCGTGACGTCACCGGTACACTTAATCAATATAATATAAACCAATGAATCACCTTTTGCAAACAGGATTTTGGGTTCAAAGGCACCAAAACTGAAATTACTTTCCTTGTCCCTTAACAGTGAATTCACACTAGACTATATAGTACTAAGGCCACATAGATTTAATTTTAAGGATGACATTCGCGTGCATTGATTTTCACCTGTTAAAAAACATGGCCTCCTCCGAGGCTCAAGCCTGGGTGCCATCCTCCGTAGTCCATGGTATGGCAGCACGTCGGCAGAAAGTACTGCACCTGCGCAAAACCCTGATTTTTCACGTTTTTCGTTGGATGTTTGGTCAACGCTTTATCAAATTTTGCCTGTTGCAGACGATATCTTTTCCTATACAACATCAGAAAACTATGTGACAGGCTGCCAACCTTATATGCTCTAATAAAACCTTATACTAGTATGAGACGTTCTGCCAAAGTGCTATGCACAATACATTACGGCTTTCGCGTTCTGCCGACGTGCTTGGTATGGCACGGTCACATTTCCAAGCCGGGGCCCGGCCGGGCTGTTTGCGTGAACGAAAAATAAGCAATTTTCATTAAGAATAATTGTAATTCACTTTGTGTTCACGGTAGCAAAATTTCACGGTCTAAAGAAATTGGACATGTTCACGGAACTTTATCTTCACGGTGGTTGGAAGTGCAGGGAAGGAGCAAAACACAAATGATTTGATAACGGTAATGATAAGTTCACGGTACAGAAGTGACAGTGAAAACAGTGAACATAACAGTACAGTGAAAAAATCAGGAATTACAGTATACACAAATAGTGCTCTTGGCTAGTTTTCTAAAACTTTTTTTTGTATTCTACTGTCATATATTATCATTTTTGTTCCATAAGACTGCCCGGCCGGGCCCCCGGTTGGGATATATGTGACCACGCCAGTAGCTAGCGACAATAGGGAGCCGGTGGTGACTTCGGAGGATGGAACCCATGCTACCGAATATCTACGGAACTCAGTACAGTGCCGACTCATAAATGCCGCAAAATCCAGCATGTGCCGGCTTGTCGTAAAAGTCGACATGTACTACCGCGTATTCCTGTGGTTTAGCAACATTTTTTTACTGGATTTTTTTTTAATTTGACCTGTCGCATTAGTTTTTGGGTCTCCAGAGGATGTCCATAAGATTAAGTCAGTGTGGCCTAATACTAGCTTGAAAATGTATTTGTAGACTATTCTTTTGCTTTGACCTGTACCTACTGTAACAGGCCAGTGGGTACTCTCTCTATATTGTCTTTATTCTGATAGCCGAATAGCTAATCTTACAGAGTTCAAATATAAATACAAATTACACAAAATTAAAACATACACAAGGTAACATTATTTACAACCTAATTACAGACTTAACTTGAGTTAAAAACAGTATGATTGTATAAGAAGGTATTCATTCATGCATTCGTTCTTTTTAACTGCGAAGAGATTTTATTAGTCTCCATCAGACTAAGTAAATGAATATATATATATACATTAATTATATGTTGAATATAATATTTATTATATTATATAATATCTATCAACGATAAAAATGTATGGTTATGATCAATGCCGTGCAATTTAGTGTGCAATTATTTCATATGCAATGATCAATAAATTTATTTGTAATGATATGCATACAACACAAAAGTTTGTGTTTATTTGTGTTTGCGTATGTGTGTGTCTGTATGTGTTTCCGGATGTCTAAAACAAAAGTTTTGAATGAATTATGATTCTGTTTGGCATGTAAAAATATATTGCCAACTGTCTATCATACAATGTACTGCGCGGCCTTTGGACTACCACATTATCGAACTAAAAAAAAAAGACAGACTCTCCAATCCCCTTGCAGTATCTTGCCAAGATCTTTGCTCGGTAAACGTACCTCTACAGTATAGGAATATGGGTCAGGGAAAAAACCTGGAAAACCGGTCTAGTGACTAATTACCTGATCTCGTGTTTTTAGTACCATGGAGAAATAAATGTTAGTTGGTCGGTCAACGCGTGCCAGGATGTGCTACATCTTCATGTCGCATCTACGTTAGGCAGAGAATCCCCTTGTGAAGTAAGCAGCCAACATGAGTTCCACTAAGACGATGTATTCTTCAAACGGAGTAGCTGTAGTGACCCAGAAGCAGAATCTACCAGAAAAGCCAGTAGCAGGACACAAAAGACGGTACCTGTCCAGACAACCCACGGGGACAAGGGACAGAAAACGTCTAATGACCACCGTACATGTGAGCAACGTTCTACACCACATGTGTGTAACGATGAATAAAGAGGCCTTGCCGGTAAGTTTTTCTTCGTGGTTTTGATAATGTGACTCTGCCATGAAATGAAATAAATTGAAATGAAACCTGAACCAAAGTGAAGATATTTACTGTCCTTCTATGGCGACCAGAAAATGAAGAGAGAATGAAGACAACGTATTTGCATCCAATATCTGATGGTAGGATTCCTGCCAGATAGAGAGAGAGAGAGAGTGTGTGTTTGTGTGTGTGTGAGAGCGTGTCCGTGTGTGTGTGTGTGTGTGTGTGTGTTTGTATGTATGTGTGTGTGTGTGTGTGTGTCTGTGTGTGTGTGTGTGTGTGAGCGTGAACGCGAGCGTGCATGCGTCCGTGTGTGAGTGTATACCTTGGAGTGAGTGTGCGTTTTGTTTTTGTTTTTTTCATCACATTATTGTACATGTACAGTCAACCTCAATCCCCTTGCAGTATCTTGCCAAGCGTTTGGAGATCAACAACATGCTTTGGAGCTATCTCGTCACCACCACCGCCCTACTGCAGTTCACCGGAGGTCCGCTAGCCGGCCGCTTCGGCGACGTGTACGGAGGACGACTGTCCCTGACGCTGTCCTGCGTTGCCATGGCGACGACGGCGGCCATGTTGTCAGTTTGCAATTCTTTCCAGGGTTTGCTCTTGTCCAACATCCCGTCTGCGTTCTCACACGTCCCTACAGGTTAGTCTTCATACTAGTAAACAAAATTAACTTTATGTTTCTCAGATCCACCCACTTTATTATTTCTGACGTGAAATAAGGGCCTAATTTGCATAATCAGCACGTCACTTTCGTTGTCCTAGCCTTCGAGATGGTGATTTCTGACGTCACTGATGATGCGTCACGGTCCGTGGAACTGGGAACGTTACGGCTGTCTACTACTGTCGGCAACATGGTCGGGTCGGCTTTCGGAGGGATCCTGACCGAAACATACGGGTAAGCATCGTGTTATTACTGAATAAAGAGACTCTTTCTACACAAGTGTTTTATTCGATCAGCCGACGTTTCGATGACCGTCTGTCACCTTCCTCAGGGCATCTATAATAGTGACACCCATGCTGCAGTGAAATGTGAACTAGTCAGAATTGCCTTGAGGAAGGTGACAGACGGTCATCGAAACGTATGCTGAATAAAACACTTGGTTGTGTAGAAGGAGTCTCTTTATTCAGTGATTTACCAACCTGATGAAACTATTCACGATTTTGTTATAACGTCGTCAATATGAACACACAGATGTACGGAACCTTTTCCTGGTACACTGAGAGCACACACAGATTCAACGCGCTCAACTAAAAACACCTCAAGCAACACACAGGCTCAAATCACCAAGTATTAAAGACCATGACAGAATATTTACAAGAAATTGGACTTAGCCAAGGCTTCAACTGACCAACTTCAGTGTTTGTCAAGGAATGAGAGATCCGACGCTTCTGTGATGGCACGTTATGCAGATGACACACGTGATTCGGTGAGCAGTGGATCATAGGTTGCAAAAAGTTCGTGGCGCCCCCCGTCTTTGTTCAAAGTTTGTTGCATTCATCAGTCGTTGATGCTGTCTTTACAGAATGACAACAACATTCCTGTTCACCGCCATGTTGTCCTCTGTATCAGCTCTGCTCGCCTGGGTCTATATACCAGTACAGACTAAACAACATGGAGGCAAGAACTTCACTACAAGAAGTAAGCGGACACTTCAGTCTGTTGAGTCTCATACTAGCACGAAACTTCATCTTAGTTGTTATTTTACATTGGTAAACTCGTCATCAACTAAAAAATCGACTTATTTTGTAGTCAATTAAATTGACTTATTTGATGATTAAGTTGTAAATGCCAATGTACACAATGTTTCCTGTCATTTTTATTTTCATACTCTTACTTTAGTATTGTAGTAATTCCTGTTCAATACAAATAGAATAGTATAGTATATATATTAGATTTTATAGATATTATACAGTTTACCAAGTTGCTATACATTGTATCCATCACATTTCTTCGTGAATAGTTTCATTAGGTTGGTAAGTGACTGAATAAAAAGACTCTTTTTACACAACCAAGTCTTTTATTCAGCCGACGTTTTGGAAACCGTCTGTCATGTTCCTCAGGGCAACACTTGGTTGTGTAAAAAGGATCGCTTTATTTATTACTGTTGTGCAATAAAATTGATTGATTGATTGATTAATTCATTAATTCATTGATTGATTGATTGATTGATTGATTGATTGATTGATAAGTTGAATATTCTGTGCACACTTTAAGACAGAGAAATCATCAACTTCCGCGAGATTGCGAGACTGCTGAAGATTCCAGCTGTGGCGCATCTTCTTGGAATCACGTTTGCTTTCATCCTAGCGAACACGATCGTCATGAGCGCTTTCCCCATCATCAAGAGAGACACGTTCGGTATGGGTCCGCAGGAGGCAGGGCTGTTCAACATGCATTGCAGCATAGCTTCGGTGGTACGTGTACGCTGCATGCTTCTTCTTTTGCAGTCAAATTAGTAGCGTAATACTACAAATTTTCTGCAACCTATGATCCACTGCTCACTGAGTCACGTGTGCCATCTGCATAACGTGGCTCCACGGAAGCGGTGGATTGATAATTCTTTGACAATATAATAAAGCCTGGAGTTGTGCATATACAGTCGAGAATTTGGGTACTTTGTAAGTCAACGTTTGGTAACTATTTCTTGTACGTTTTTCAGATCCTTCAAATGGTTGTGATCCGTCCGTTAACCAGGCGGTACAGGGACTTCCCTCTGATGTTGCTGTCTTCGCTGGTGTTGACCACTTCTTACGTGATAGCGGTGAGCTCTGTCTTTAAGAACGTTCCAAAATGTCTTATCCAATCGTCTTATCCAACCGTTCAAGCATTACTGTTGCACATTGAATTACTGACTAGTAGCAACTACACCAACCTTTTGCCGCCTTACGCTTTGCGAACTACAAAAACTGCTTTCGTCATTGGGAGTGATTACATCATTTTAGCGAACATTCGAACGCGTTCGATGCGTTCGAATGTGTACACGTAGAGGCAAGTTCCGTTCTTAGAACGCGTTCGAATGTTCGCTGAATGATGGAATTACACCCAGTGACGCATGCTTTTGTGGTCGGCCGAAGTGTGAACGGGGAACTCTTCTATTCTAAAAGACTACTTTGTTATTAGAAAAAAACAACACCGAAACTCATGATTAGCCCCACTCGATTGTAACACTTGTCTACATTAAAGACTTATGCTAGCCCTTATTGCTTTAGTAATTAGAATATTTACGTTGTTAAGCTTTATTCTATATCTGTATTATGTTCAATAGTTGTTGCCATGCATTGTACCGCGTACGATTGTCGTGCAATAAAGTTATTCTATTTTAATGACAAATGCGTATCGTTTTGCAGACTGGCATGACAGAGAGGTGGCATCTTTACGTGTTCGCTGTCTCTAAAAGCTTTGGAGTCCTCTTGAAAAATATCGTCCTCGGTGCGGCCTTGTCAAAAGCGTCACCTAGGGAGGACACAGGTATTGCAGGCATACATAGAACTATATAGACATCGTTTTGTCTCATACACGCAACTGCGATTTTCAACTTGTTATCTAATGATATGATTTTGTATCAGATGTCAAAATCTGAAAACCAGTTTTCTCCACCCTTCTAAGTTTTTCTGCTCTTTCTAACATAACGTTTCACGTAGTGTCGTGGCGGTTCTTTATCTAAAATTATCTTTCCATCTTTCTTCCGTTGCCTCTTCCTCTTTACGTCTCCCTGGAGTGTTCCTTGCATGACAGTTTCATATTTATACCAGGTTTATTCATGAATATATAGTTTCCAGTTCCAGTAAGTTTGTTATCCTGTGCATCCAACCAATTGTCTCATATATTAAATCTCATAGAAACATTTTTACATCACTGCACATTCTACCTTTCTGCGCAGGCGCGGTGATGGGTTTGGGAGCGATGGTGGTAAGTCTGACGCAGGTCGTCTCTCCACCAATCAGCGCCTACGTTCTCGATCACGTGGGTTACCCGTTTTTAGGAGTCACCAGTGCCACAATCACTGCTATGGTGGCAGGGTTCATACTTCTAACTAAGGAAGAATTTAGATGAGAACATGTAACGTTTTGTATTTGTTACCCCAACTTTGTGATCATGTTCTTTATGTTTTAAGAGCAAATGATCCTTATAAGCACATTATGTGCTTTATTTTCAATGCTCTCAAATCTATGTGAATAAAGAAAAATAAAATAAAATGTTATTGTTTACGATACACGAGACTGAGAGGGAGGTCACGGGTTCGATTCCCGGTGAGACATTTAACTTTTCCTACTCCACCCAGGTGTAAAATGGGTACAATTTAGTGTGCAATCATGTCATGTGCAACGATCAATAAATTTATTTGTAATAATATGCATACAACACAAACGTTTGTGTTTATTTTTATGTGTGTGTCTGTATGTGTTTTCGGATATTTAAAACAAAACTTCTGAATGAATTATGACGCTGTTTGGCATGTACAATGTGTAGCCAGCCGTTGTTGTGTCCAGAGCCGTGCTTTATCCAGAACCATGCTCAGGCACGGTCCACGCGTATCCAGAACCGTGCCAGGGGCAAATATACCTTCTGGATACGCGGGGAGTATCCAGAACCGTGCCTGATCCTAACCCTAACCCATTTAGGCATAGAACTACACGTAGATAGGCACGGCTATGGATACAATAACCGTGCCTAAGCCTGCATGGGTTAGGGTTAGGATCAGACATGGTTCTGGATAATCTCTATCGTATCCATAATCATGCCTGCATGGGTTAGGATTAGGATTAGGCACGGTTCTGGATAGTCTCCACGTACGTATCGTATTGAAAAGAGCGTAGATTTGCCCCAGGCACGGTTCTAGATGCACGCATATATAAGCTATCCAGGACTGTACGTGAGTCACCAGTATCACCCGTGCTCTCCTCGATAAGTGTGTCGGGTTCTTTTACTTGTAGAGGTTTGACGCTTAAGCTCTATATACGCAGTGACAGGTGATGGGCCCCGCACATGACGTATAGCAGACCACACTACACATTAGGCTCAGCCAGACTAACAACGCGGGTTCAAAAACAGTAGAATTCAGCCCAGAATAGGAGAAGTAATATACTGGCAAGGGGAGTTTGGCCACTGTAGAGTTCATTAGGAGGGGAAAATTAATCCTCCTGCTGACTGACTCTTCTGACCAAATATTTCCCTTTTCTGCCCGAATTTTACGATCCGTACCCCCGTAGGAAGGCCGGGTGGAGACTAGTACACATCACAAAATACATGTATTGCACTTAGTCACCATGATGGTTGATTTTCGAAGATCAGCCACGCTGCCTTGTTACGAATGTTACTACGGTGACCAGATTCGTTTTGATACTTCAATTCTTCTGAGGAATGTTTTGTTTTCAGGGTTTCCTTAGAAATCAGCTCATGAAGTTGTAGGGGCTACCGAGGTGTCTCTATGATGGAATAGATAAATAAATGGGGTAGTTTCCAAGAACTTATCAGAAAGCGATCAGTATTGCACTGAAACTCCACATCCCAAAGTGAAGAATTTCAGTTGCCCTTGACAATGTAGACACCATCCTTGTCTAAAACCTCACGCCGTTGCCATGGATACAAACTCAAACCAGTCACGCGCGGGATTTTGCGAGATTCGGAGCAGTGAGCAGCGTTAGACATGTCGAAGGATATCTATCGCCCTTGACAATGATACAATGACCATCGGATGTGCACTACAGACGACATCCTTGTCTAACACCCCACGCCGTTGCCATGGATACAAACCCAAACCAGACACGCGCGGGATTTTGCGAGAGCCGGCGTCTTTCCCGCCACTTTCCCAGTAGGAGGCCTTCCCCAACCAGTAGGGTACATTTGGGCATTCCTGATGATTATAACAACGGTATAAAACGTGACAACTGCAAATTTCGGGGAAAACGTCGTCTGTTTCGGTATGGATCGCTCTGTGAGTCTGTTGGTGGGGATGTTGGCTGTTACGTTGGTTCTTCAGTTGCCCCCGGGGGAGTGCGGCTTCGTGCAGCTGCAACAAAGGTACCTATCAAACATGATCGGTAAGACAGAATTTTTAAATAATCTAAGACAAATTTGTTTTATCAAGGTCGATTTCTTTAGCTTGAAAGTTCATATGTGTTCGTAGAATTTATTCTGAAACAGGTTTGAACTGTAACTACCAACACAAAAATGGACTTACCCAAATTTTCGACTGCTCAACTCCGGTCTTTGTCAAGGAATGAACATGACAACATTCCTTGACAAAGACCAGATTTGAGCAGTCGAAAATTTGGGTAAGTCCGTTTTTTTTGCGTTGGAAGTAACAGATCAAACCTGTTTCAGAAAGTTTTTTTTCTGTTTAGGTCGATGTATCGTTGTAAACACTCTTAGGCTGAATTTAAAACTTTGTGCAAGGGTTGTGTAGTTACAACAAAGATACCTATGAAAATTGTAGGGTGACGGTGGGTCACATTCGTCGTAGGTCGTCCTATGGTTTTTATGTCGTAGAATTTTCAAGTAGGCTGTGACAGAACCAACGGCCGACAAGACAGCCTTTTAGAAACAAGATGGCTGAAGTTTGTACGACATATGCACGACTACCCGAAAAATGCCCTCAATTTTGCGATCGTACGTGACCAGATCATACGACACAATTCCTAACTGATGTAAGACGCACTTTAACATCAACCAGCGAAAGACCAGACTGTAAGGTTTGATCCACTTATAATGCTAACACCAAGGATTTGATATACCCGCATGTTCGGCTGTTTTTGGTAAATTTTGGTAAGTCGACTCGATGATTATATCTGCTGTTAATGATTATTTTCCTTATAAGAAAACTAAAGAATCTAAAGGTTCTGAGTTAGAATCCCTGGCAGGCCCCAATGTCATACCCTTGGAAAAGGAACATCTATTTCGTCACTCGTGACTCGACTCAACTGAAAATGAGCACCAAGCTTCAGTTGGGGACATACTCTCGGATGGGACGTAAAGCCGGAGGTCCCGTGTTTGAGGAGAGCCACATCTCGAGCACGTTACAAATCTTACCACACTTACAGAAAATTTCGGTGTGAGTGGATCAAACCTTACAGTCTGGTCTTACGCAGCTTGTCCTTCCTGCACAAAACCGGTGTGCTACGCCTATAGGCGCTTTGCTGGTTATGCAAATCAAACAAACAAACACACAAACAAACAAACAAAACATGTTTTTTCTCAGAACATGTGGAGAGCGGTGTGGAGGGCCAGTCGGAGTTTCTGCGGGACGTGGCGCCGACCAGCGAGCCGGGCGGAGCGGGGGAGTCGGCGGAGGGGGTGACGGCCGGGTTGGGCGGAGAGAGCTGGGCACACGACATGCTGGAAGGGTCCGTCCTGGACTGGTACTGGTACGGTCGCCGCCGCTCCTTGGACCTACAACAACTCCAACAACAACTCCGCCAATAACCGACCAGTAGAGACCCATGTTGTATCCAGAACCGTGCTTTCCATGCTCAGGAACGTTTCTGGATAGTCCACGCGCATCCAGAACCGTGCTTTATTCAGAACCACACTCAGGCACAGTTCTGAGGAGTCCACGCGCATACAGAACCATGCTTTATCCAGACCCATGCTCATGTACAGTTCTGGATAGTCCACGCACATCCCGAGCCGTACTTTATCCAGAACCATGGTCAAGCACGGTTCTGGATAGTCCTAACACAAGTAACATGCAGTCATGTTTGATCAGTGGGCAACATAGTGCTCAGAAAGACTACTTTAAGGACTCTTGTAGAGGTTACAGGCATCATTTAGTAGAAGCGACTGATGTTTAAGACATTTTGCTCTGGAAGCATCATGATGACGAAACAACACGTGATACTTGAAGAAGTGTAAAAACTATCACGGGATCTGGCGAACATTTCGCTTGGAGGTGTATGAATAAACAATGAGTTGAAATCATCTTCTGTCATGTCGCATTTCTGTATTGTAATGGTCTATTTGTTTTATTCAAATATCCATTAGTGTTTTACATGTGCCAAAACAATTCTTTCTGGTGTCCAACATAACATACAATAGATATCTGTAAAACATTGTTACTTCCTTGTTTTTGTTTTTTGTTTATGTTACCTTTATTTGTATTTGTTAGGGGAGGACCCAGATAAGTAAGTTATTACTTTTGTCCAGTCCTCCAAAACTAAATGTGAATAAGATAAAAAATATAGTAAATAATATTGTATCGCCAATATAACTTGCCACCCTACGATTTATTACCCCAGCTGGTTATCTTAGACCATAAACCCGTAAATTTCGACAATTCTGCCCCGAATGTGTCACTGATCCACAAACACACGTCAACAAATAATCTGCGGATGCCCCTCAGACGATTGTCGTGCCGGTGAGATAAAACAAAAGGTCACATCTTCAGTCGCAACCTTTCATGTTGATAAGATGATGATCGTCTTAAGACGGAAGATCTTAAGTGTGAGAAGCGCGCAGGTGTGTCTTGGAAGCTGTGTGACACCTTGGATGATCCGGAAGATGCCATATCCTGTCTCCTTCAGACCCCCACAGGACAGGTAGGATAACTGCGCTGAGCTGAGGGTTTGGGTTGTCGTGACTTTGGTCTTCACTTGACTTCCATTGTTTGCTTCTTTTGCACTAACAATAAATAGATATTTAAGTTGAATTCAGAGAGAGAGAGAAGGGAAACGAGAGAGAGATGTTTTATGTATGTTTTGTTTGTGTTCGTGTGTGTGTGTGTGTGTGTGTGTGTGTGTGTGTGTGTGTGTGTGTGTGAGTGTTTGCTTGTGTAAGTATGTGAGTGTGTATGTGTGAGTATGCTAGTGTGTGTGTGTGTGTGTGCGTGTGTGTGTGTGTGTGTGTGTGTGTGTGTGTGTGTGTGTGTGTGTGTGTGTGTGTGAGTGTGTGCTCGTTTCGGCAAAGGGCAGCAATATTATATCTATAATACTAGTATTAGGGCAGAGACATTATTGAAGAGATCGGGAAGGTTCCAAGATGGAATCCTAATGAACCTGATGACTGCAGGGCAAGTCTTTTCTAGTTTGCCACTTTTTTCTATTCCAGACAGTACTCGTTCGTCCAACAAGCTGCCACGGGTCTTTTAACCACATGGAATCAGCTTCAGAGACTGAGTGTTTGTGTTCTTTCTTTCGCGCTGTCCTTCCCAGTGAAGGGTCAAAGACCTCCTTAATTGGTCTCCCAGTGATCTCTGAATGATCTCCAAGGTCATCTATTGAACCAGTATCTATGATCTATGATGATCTACCAAGGATCTATCAATGATTTCAATCATCTCCCAATGATCAGAGTAGCAATGGTCATTCAATCGATCTTTCAAAGACCAGTGATTCTTGTCAATGGTATCAGAACAGTCTAGCGTATGCAGACTAACATGTCATCACTTTTACCTTAACTGAACTACCTAATTAAGACTCGTGCATGTGCTTTTATACAGTAAGAAGCATTGAAAGTAACTCATGATCACAAAACACATTCAGTACGATACCCTGTCGGTTCTTTATTCTGATACATCTGGACAGTATTGGTGTAATCATCATTTAATAATACTTGTTTATTCTTCTATTCGCATCATTTACAAATGATTTCACTGTCTGTGAGAGAATGGCAGAACAATAGTCGTTTAGTTCAGAACCAAATTGGTCAACTACACAATTTTAAAAATATTAATTTGCTTTTTCGGCCACCAGTCCGTTCAAACTACAATTCCAATATGATATCTTAAATGTCACAATCAGATGCTAAGAATGCTCTCACAGTCAACTAGTTTCAAATGCCGGATTCGAATATTCAAGCACATTAAAAAATACTAAACAAGCTATAGAATTAGCTCATATAAAAGAGGAGACTTCATAAAGTTAAGTTTCCAAATCATTATGAGGTTTATTGAGGTTTATTGAGGACAAACTCCCCTTGAGACTGGAATACTATTGTTTATAACTGCCCGTTGTTGGTTAAACTAGTGGTTCACCTCGGTGTAGTTAATCGTTGATGTGATTTGGCACTTGTTCTGTATCAGGGTTGTAATTTCCAACACAAAACTAACTGAACTTACCCAAACTTTTGACTGACCAACTCCAGTCTTCCTTGACACCAAAGACTGGTGTTAGTTAGTCGACAGTTTGTGTAAGTCCAATATTTTTTATATGTTTGAAATTACAGTTCAACACAGATGCACGTTCAAGCTTGTTGCTTGTTGTGCAGGAACTATCGTTCGTAACTGTCCGTTGTAGGGTGAACCAGTGATGCTCCTTTACTTGCCGATGTGGTTTTGCCGCTCGTTGTTGGGGTAGGCAGTCGGCGTGGCGCTCGGCGGGTTGTAGGAGCGGCGGCGGAACCAGTACCAGTCCATGGCGCCCCCCTCGGTCTTGTCGTGCGCCCAGCCTTCCGCGTCTTCCCCACGGGCCTGCCTCGGGAGCGGCGGTTCTCCAGCGGCCAGGCGGGGTGTACTGACTGGAAATTCAGCAGATATTAGAACAAGCTGTAAATATACTAGTATACAGATGAAGGACCTGAAATACATTTTCTGCATAGCTAAGACCACATCAATTTAATTTAATAGTTCTCGGATTTGCCCGTTTCATTTTTCCTGATTGGCGCCGTTGAACTTTTGGTATTGCGGGACGCCACAGTCGGGGCGAGGTCAAGTCCGCTGTGTCCTGTTATCAACCATTACCGACAGGAAATAAAAAAAAAGAAAATCTGTGAAAGATCTGGGGCAGCCCATTGACGGATGTATCATGGCTGAAGGGAAAAACTGCTTAGTTTGAGAGTCAAGCCCCCAAAGGCTATAATGGACACTGGAATTCTGAAGTCCTACGGCGTTTTGTTACACTTTTTAGGACCCTCGCCATAGCTGAGTGTTTAGGTATTTCGTTACGCCCCTTATCTGTATAACTTATATAACAGATCACCTATGTCGCGCTTTTAGTTACAAAAATCACTTTGCCCATGCCATAGATACGAATCGTATCAAATTTGTTTTCTTTTCACCATTTGGCTTTGAAAACTCTAATTCAGTTAACTGGTGCATGCGGTATGGATTGTATACGGTATATCAATCATGCTTTTAGATGAAGTACGTTTTGGTGGCCTATCATGAAAAGTGCCCACAACAACGCCATTGACGGTGCCATTAATTACAATCTGCGGCGCCAGAGACTAATGATAGCATTCAGTTCTGATATCTTCTTTATTGCTTTTTCACATTGCATGAGCTGCTCAATGTTTGTCTCAGCCTCAGCAGATCTGCCACATATATTTGGTCAAGATGTCGTTTTGAAGCCTCTGGGCAACAGGTCAGATTTGTTTGTTGACTTTGGTGTATCAGCCCGACGGGAAACTCAAGACAGGGAGTCGTCTCGCCGTCTTTCTCACTCCTTCTTACACCTGGGTGGAGTGAGGAAGGTCGTGCAAAGTGCCTTTCCCAAGGCCAGAACGTCTTGCCAGGAATCGAACCTGTCACCACTCGGCCATTCGACGCCACTCACTAGTACTTGGCAAGGTAGTGGCCACCATTTAAAAGAGTTGAACGTGAATCTTACCACTTCCCTGTGTCCTGTCCTCTCCTAGAAGGTGGATCGGGCTGCTGTATATCACCGGCACCAGCAGAAAAACGACCACAGCCGAAACACCTAGCCTCAGACCAGCCGGCCGTCTCATGGTGGTAGTTGCAGACAGACGTTTTTCTTGCACCCGCCGAGCAATCGCACCGAAGACCCGACACATTTATACTGTACTATCAGCCCACTGCCTCGACGCTAAAGCTATCTACAACTTCTGAGAACCGGAATAGAACAACCTTCGGGTTGATTTGTCACCATGGTAACCATGTACACGCGTTTGCGAAATTTCGCGCGACTTTTTCCTCTGACGTTGGTAAGCGGATCCTCACGACGGAGTCTAAGTCGGTGTCTTGTTGTGCTTATGTAGGAGAGCCATTCAATCTTCCCATGGACTAGTAATTGTTTGCCGCTATCTCTTTGCACTTACTGACAAAGCATAGAGGGATCAATGCCACACCAATTCATTTCCAGTTTTAGGGTGTCCACAGGTTGTCATCCTTGAAATCATGTCAGCCTATACATATTCCACATTCGTTGTAGGGCATCATAACTTTCGATGTCGTAGAGTTTTCAAACAGTAACAAATCAAACAATGATCCAATTTTCTAAGACAGCTGAATTTTGTACGATTGTCCCAAGAATGCCTTCGGTTTGCGATCGTATGACGATGATACGACGAATGTGATCTGGCCCTTAACAAAGACATAGAGTTTACAAACATGTTCTGACAGAACCAAACACCAACAAAGACCCTGTTCCAAGACAGCTGAATTTTGTATGACTTATGCACGACTGTTCCAAGAATGCCTTCAGTTTGCAACCGTTTGACGATCATTCCACGAATGTCCTTACAGGAAAGAGGAATGATTATAAAGCCTGTCTAACAATTTTTATGATCTTCTCGTAGGCTGAGCATTAAGCCGTATGTAGCAACTTGTTTGAACGAAGAACGTTACTTTATGATCATGACAATGTAGCCTTGAGTTTGATACAATGTTGCAAACTTCAAAGTGGCAGCTTACACCAACGCCCTGACATGGATTGGGACATAAGGAACTGGAGTAAAAAATGATATTTTTGTCTGAGATGGGAAATCTTCATTGATCCTAAGAAGGTGTTGTTGCCAATGACAACTTATCTCTGTCTCAGATGTCTTATCTTTTTAACCTTCGGATGATCAGATGCAGCACCTCCTCACGTTGCCGGGCTCGAAATACTTTTTTGTGCTTAGCTAAACTGGTAACATGTAAGATGGCCTGCACCAGACATATTCTATCTGAACCTCACTGTTGGAAACCCGTCACTTGTTGCCAACTGTTAGAAACAATGGTACGGCACCATGCGTCGGTCTATGTCCCTAGGTTTGTTTTGGCGTCTGCTGGGACTGTTTAGTTCGTTTTTTGAGACGCAGATTCTGTTGGAGTTTTTGCATGTGTATCCCTCTCTTTGCCACATAGGTAGCTTTAGACAACGATTGGAGTTAGATGTGCAAAGGGTAGGTGTGGCAGGTCAATGCAATATAGCCAGCTGCTGCGCCGCGTGCCTGCGAAGCTGGTGTCTTGCGCTGAGGGCGGCATTTCGAGCCCTGCATAGCTTTTCTGGATCATTCTGTATGATTGAGTCGTGTCAATGGCATTACGTGGTTGCTTGAAGGTTATTACCCAGCACGTGACCGAGAGGTCACAGGTTTGAATCCCAGTTGCACTAGGCCAGCACTTCGGTAGAATGCTGCAGTACCGTGAAAAGCAGCCAGGGGCCCCAAAATCTAACCAATTTTTCAGTTTTTGTCACGACCGACATACCATTAAACCAATCTATCACGCCGTTCTTGAGTTATCTTGGTGACTAGCAGACCCCCCCAAATACTACCTTCTTAATAAGGTATAAAATACAAAAATACATATAACGTTATAATAACGAGGATATAATGAGCTCCAAACTGTTGGGCCACTTTGAGACAAAAATGAAGATTCTGTCAGCCTTCTATAGAAAACTTAAATAATCCGTAAATAGCCTTATCATGTTGGTGGATGATTACATAGCGCAGTTCTTTATTCACAACCACCTGTTGAACAAGAGCCGACGTTTCGATGACCGTGTGTCATGACTGGCTTTAAAACTGGTTTGGAACCGTATTTTTAACAGTCACACTAGCTTTACCGATCAGTGCACAGCGAGCCAGTCATAATTGCCCTGACGAAGATGACAGTCTTTTGACAGACGGTCATCGAAACGTTAGCTTTTGTTAAACAAGTGGTTGTAAATAAGACACTTTGCTATCCATGAACATAGTTTACCATACGAATTTACAGGAGCCAAAAAGGAAAGAAAACCAAAACTGTTATTCCCTAAGGGAGAATATCATTTGTCAGCAACGTGCATACTGGTAATTATACAGGGTGTGGCGCCACACGTCTTTCCATTAGTATGACGCACGGAGCAGGTGGTATCACAATGTACATTACATACAGCCGACTGAACCGTAGAGAAATACATGTCACAAATTGATAAAGCACGTATCACGATGCACTGGGCTGAACCGTTGGAAAAGATATGACACAAATTGATAGTGTTGTTGTCCTGAGTCGGGACAAGTGACATGGGGACCTACACAGCGTTTGTTGCAAGTAAGTCGGGCTTTCGTAGCGAGATACGGAATGATTTTAAGTTTATTCATTGGTGACTTTTACCTGACCAAACTATAGCACCATAGTTTATTTTTGTAATGTAGCGCATGTCATGCGATCGCTCGCAGGTTGATATATTTTATTTTTTTTTCAATTGTGATGTCATTTTCGGTCGGTGGGGGGTAGGGAACGTGTCAAATTGAGAAGGGACCAATGTAAAATTAGTGCATGTTTAGACTTCATTATAAAGTGCATCTTATTCATGTAGACGATAAAGACAAACACATATTTGCCTTCGCCAAGAACGTTATCTTTTCGGTGCACTTTGTTTTTGGGCGGGCTTGTGGACAGCATAACTCGAGAAGTCGTGGATCTTTGCGATGCTTATCATGTGGATAGGTGTCGGGAGAATGAAAACCAAGTTCGACTGCGGGCTTCCGAGTGGCTTTCCTTTGTACCGCACCAGAACGTCCAGTTTTTGTATCTGGCATGTTGTGAAAATGGTCATGATTTGTGGGTGGCAGATAGCCCTTGGTCTAGTGTTGGTCTGGGTCTCCTTGGACAGCTTTGGACAAAAGGGCCTTGGTTTGTTAGAATTTTCATAGGAAGTATTGTTTTGGGTGGTTGAGCAGTGCGTGTGTGTGTATCTGTCTGTCCTGATAGAGTATGGTGACAGCACGTGAGTAGGCACAGGCAGAATGACAAGATGTGAAAGGTCTCATCAGAGTCTGGTCTGTATGTGTATGTTTAGGGAATAGTTAAACCTGTTATGTTGCCACTGATATATATTCTGTACGTAATCCCCCCCACACACATATACTCTGTACGTAGAATGATTTTATTCATACATGTATTTAGTTTTGTTCGTAGTCATAGTTGACCATACAAAAGTCCCTGTACTTTTTGTCGAGTCAATAAAGAATTGGGAATTGGGTTGCGTATGTACGTGTGTTTGTTTGTGTGTGTGTGTGTGTGTGTATCTGACTGCCCTGTTATTATTTTCTCCACGACAGCGTTGCTTCTAGCTGCAGTGACAGTTTACAACGCGAGCTGCTCGCCCTGCAAACCGCCTGTGGAAGAACTGTGCTCCTGTAAGAACGGACTCACGGACAGCGGGGGGACATGCACGGTCTGCGCATGCTCACAGGACGGCAACTACGGAAAATGCAAGGGTGAGTAGCAGTTGTTTTGTCGTGAATTACGTTATGTCACTAGTCTTTGTCAGACTCCAGCGGGCTGCTAGAAAATAATAGAAATTATCTATAAACTGTCTCTACCAGACGATGGGTTGCCAAAAAGTAGAAGACATATTAATAATGTGCCAAAAGAGTTAGCCGGCCGTGGGATACATTTGAAAATGTTCTTCTATGACTGGATAGCTCCCCTGGCACATTATTCAGTCAATTATCTACTCCTTTTTAGCAACCCATTGGAATCTGACGACCTCTATGTCACTGACAGTTTATTGACGACGCTTCTAATTCTATGTCTGTAGGAAATTCTACTGTACGAAACAAAAATAAATATTAAGTAGTATATATCCAGATCCCCTTCCAAAAATTCTTTGGTGTATGTTGAGAGGCCATTTGAGATCATGTCGCCTCCTTTGCTGTGTTTTGGAGGTCACACAAAAAATGGGAACGAACACAAGCATTGTTACAAACAGTAGGTGCCGTCATATCCAATTATCGGCAGAGAACTGACGCCTAGCAACCAGGTCAGGCTCTCCTGACCTAACGTAGCGACAGGGTAGTAAACAAGCGAAATGAAATATGGTCCGGAGAAGGCCCAGTGAAGGGGAACACATACATGGCCTTGTGGTGGATCATCCATCAACTGACTATGACGTGTGTTGTAAGAAGTAGATGCATACGAGGTCAGAAGCTGTAGCTTGGAGAAACTGATGTGTAAAATTGTCAACATTGGAGTCATGCAGGCCCATGCATATGAGCTGGGAAAAGCCATTTCTTGCTTGAAACAACAATATTAAAGGTTTTATTTATTGATTAATTGATTAATTAATTCATTCTTTGATGCTTTTTACAAGTACTATAAAAGAGTTCACTGATATTTCTGAAACCTTTTTCTTGAAGTCCTGACGATAGGGAGGTTTCTGTGACCGTTAGTTGTAGATTTGAGACGAAACGGTTGCAATAGACTTATGATCAAACTGTTGCACCAGTTTCTTCTTAAATCTACGATATGCCGCGATATCGTGGCGAAAAAATATCGTGCGTGCATCGTATATGACCAGGGCTTAAGGCATTAATCATGGCAATTATTTCCACAGCGTCTCGGTGGTTGGACGTGGCGGCCTCCTGGATTGCGGACGAAAGCAGCAGCAGTAGCTGTTCAAGCTTCTCATGTTCTTACACGGTGAACAAAGCGAGGAAGGCGTTCGACGGCGACCCTTCCACCTTCTGGGAGCCCCTGTATCAGCCTGATGGTTACCAGCACTGGGTCATCCTCGATTTACAGACCAGCTTCACGATTGACCGGCTCGCCATTACTAATGATGGTGGGGGTGATCATGACGTCGTTAGCTTCATCATGGAAAGGTATGTAGTTTGTGTATGCGTTTCTTTAGCACCTGAGAACCAAGAAATTGGATAGGTGTGGCCGCAGCTCTAATCATCTGGAGTAGATATTAACTAGCCAGGCTGCATCACTCTTCTAGCAGCCCTTCCACTGGTCAGGCCCCTAGCCAGACTACATCATGCTTCTAGCAGCCCTTCCACTGGTCAGGCCCCTAGCCAGACTACATCATGCTTCTAGCAGCCCTTCCACTGGTCAGGCCCCTAGAAGCTTGATGGCCAACACCTCTGGGTCAGGAGAATTGGAAACATCTTAATCCTGTTGATTTATGCTTAGGTGTTAGCCCTTGTTATTTAGTAATTTAGATATTAATTTCCTTTTCTTTATTTCTGAACTATGTTCAATAGTCTTTGCCATACAAAGTACCATGTACAACTGTCGTGCAATAAAGTTCTCTCTCTCTCTTTTGGTGTTAACATGGACCAATTATTGTAATATTTTTGTTACCCTGGTAACATAGTGAAGGGGGAATCCGTCATAAACAACCCTTATTTTGTCAACAAAACTTGGTTTTCGACTTTGTAGTTCCGCTGTGAGTCCGTATGTATGGCAGATCGCGTACAGCTCAGACGCGGTGCTCCCTGGCACCACAGACCAGCAGTACTTCAAACTGAACTTCGTTGGCCGGTACCTGAGGCTGAAAGTGGACACCCAGAGTGGGGAAAGACCAATCATCAGAGAGGTGTTTCTACAAGGGAAAGGTATCTGTGTTCTTACTTTATTTGTTTACCTTGGTATTGAGTTAGGATCTTTTCTCGATTTTGTGGGCTTAGATGTTTGAATAATACAAGAAATAACACATTGGCTTCTTTTGTGTAGTTGCAACCTACAGTAACAACAGTTATTTTGAAAGCACATTCTGTCATTAGTCTTTGTTACCCTGTCCTTGGGACTGACTACTCTGTCCTTGGTAACAACTACTCTGTCCTTTGCACTGACTGCACTGTCCTTGGTACTGAAAACACTGTCCTTGGGTGCAAACTACGAAAACAACAACAATGACTACACTGTAGTTGGTAATAACTACACATTATTTAACAAGCAAACAAACAAACAATGAAACAGTGGTTGGATATTTTACGCTTTACAGAGAATACAGGCGGTCCAGAGGGTTCGTCTTGCCCCGCCCTCAACACGGGCTGCGTCATCAGTGACACGGCTGCTGAAACGGCGCCCCCTGGCGGACAGAGCTGTTATGTCACCGCTGACATCCACGAAGGACTTCGGAGGTGCATTTTACTCTTCAAAACCATCATCTACAAATATAACTACGAGAGAAGGGATTTTGATATGCAAACTAAAGCTATTTTTATACTTGTTGCCGTCTATAGTCGACAGTCGGTTATATACCGCCGCTAGTTTGTTACAATGTAATCAGGGCATAGAAGTGACCCTTTTCGCGTTACCCACGAAAGAAAGGTCAAAGTTGAAGCTCACTACAGTCTGGTGCAGTTTCTTATCCAACCCATTGTTCTGTTTGCACGCCAGTCGTGACAATCCGCTCCAGGTACATCGTACCGGAAATGTCGTGCTTCACGGCGATCTGCTTTTTGGCTGTAGGGAGGATTATGAGGTAAGGCACACATATATAGTTGGCATGAAAGTTCATCTGTGTTGGTACAAGTCATTATGAAATAGAGAGTAAGCTTTAACTTCCAACACTAACTACAAAGAATTGGGACTTACCCTGAATTGTCGGTTGACTCCTTCAACCTTGTTCACGGAATGAAAATTTAGGGTAAGTCCCAATTCTTTGTAGTTAGTGTTGGAAGTTAAAGCTTAGTCTCTATTTCATAGTGAATCATAGTTGTTATAATTTGCTAATTGTACTGGAGGAGAAACCTGAAAAATCTCGTGTTGACAGTGTTGTAGCCCACACTCCATATTATTAAGCCCAGCACCATAAAATAATAGATTGACGTCTCCTGATCATTTTAGATATGGTAACTGGTTAGGTCCAGGTGAGACATAGTGGTTCTATTGACCTTTATGCAAATTTATGCAAATAAGCATTATAACTCGAGTATCACTGGTCAATAGCTACCTGGCGTCAAACTTGGAGGAAATCACTATTGGTTTGGGAAGATTTATTTTATGGTACGGGATTTAATATATGAAGGGTGAGATAGGTTTCTCTGGGCCTTTTCTGAGAATCTCCTCCTAAATTATAACATTTCAAGATGTATTCATTACAGTTGTCATGTATTAAGAATTAAGATATTGACGTGATATTTCCTTGGACCCAGAGTTTGGCCCGGAAGACAGGCTTGTATGTATTTTGCAAAAGTCTTACTGACTTGGGTTGACTTTGACAGTTTGTTGTGGTTACTTTTGCCTGTATGACATCGTAACAGCATTAGCGTTTATTCGTCTGTCAAAAGGGCAAAGCGCAAAAAGTATGTCAAGCTTACAGTACAAGTCGTACCATAAGATGTGATCATATCATGAGACCATTAAAGCAGTTTTTAGGTTGAGTGGAGAAATTAATATCGATTTGTATTGATTATTGATTTATCAGTTAGAGATATATTGGTCCGCGAGAGGCTACAACCAGACGGTTCCGGGAGAACCCATGGACGATCTGCTGCCGATGGACGCACCGAGGAACGACATCCACTTCTCCATCGCGCCGAGGACGCTGCCTCTCGGAGTACATATGATACAGGTTTGTGTAAAATCCCTGTCATAGAACCTTCTCTCTATTTCTTGTGTTCCCGTGACCCCTGCCCCTCCCAACCGGACCTCTAGGAAGAGCGGCTAAGGCCGACAGGGCATTCCAGTATAAATAAATGCTATTCATTCATTTATTTATTCATTCATTCATTTATTCATTCTGACATTCATTCTCCTGAACGTCTGCTGACTAAGGGTGGCTAATTCTTGAGCTGTCCGGCCAAATTTAGACCATGGCTTCTATACGAATCAAATCAAATTGGAGTGAATTTTGAGTCAAATTTGACTGCCAACCACGCACCGACCTACTCCCGAACACCAGCCAACCACCAGCCAACCATGTAGATGATTATGGCAACTTCTGTTCTGCTTTTAATTCTAGGCAGATTGTTTTCAGTATCATCTTCTGTTGCTCTCAAGGTTGTAATTACTGACTGTGTTTTTAGCTTCAGACCATCATGACAGTCCCAGGAAGAGGCAATGTCTCCGTGTCAGCTGTGCAAACTTGGATCGAGTTCCTCAGGTTTGTTTGTTTGTTTAGTTGTTCATTAAGGCGTAAACAATAATTCTGTCCAAGCGACATAAGATAGGACTGTCAGGTGTGAGTGGATGTGAAGGACCCCTACATTTCTCCATATTCATGGTGGGTTCTTTATTATACGTCGGTGAAAGTTAGACATCCAGGTAATAAGATACGCCAAAAAGCAGTTACTCAAGCGACTGCATATGAGTTACCAAAATTATATCCAGTTGCTTGAGTAACTGCTTTTTGGCGTGCTTATTATACCTTACGTCCCATCCTAGAAGACGTCCCCAACGGAAGCTTAAGATACCCATCTCACCTGAGTTGGTTGAGGAAGTACTCAGTGTAAAGTGCCTTTTCCAAGGACACAACATTGAGATAAAAAAACAACCAACCAACCAACCAACCAACCAACTAACAAACAAACAAACAAACAAACAAACAAACAAACAAACAAACAAACAAACAAACAAACCTTAACTACGAGACCACCTTGTCCCCTGCCAGGTTGCCTGTAGTGTACAGCCTGGGAGGCTCTGTCAGGGCCGTCCCGACTTCCGGTACCTTCGAGGTGACCGCCGCTCTGTCGTACGATCCGGAGGAAATCCTTTCTTCTACGGAATTCACGTATAACTGGAAGTGCAGAGTGCTGTCTATGCCAGGTACAAAAATAGTCCAACATGTGAGATCTGATTCAATACCTCAGTACACCATCAGAGATTGTGTTATCGCTGTGCCTATATGTGTGCTTCTCTGCTTGTCTGTCTGTGCAGTTGATTTCAGACGCTAAGGCATGTATTTTGTAGAGTGACAGGAAGTGAAGGGATAAACTGAGTAGGCTAGGGTTTACATATCGATGATTGAAATGAGAAAAATGTCTTAAAATGATTTCTTAGCGATTTATCAACCCCAAAATTCTTGTCCCCGTGAAAACTGGGATATCACTCCAAACTCTCACATTCTTCAGACTGCAGCAGCGACACCTAGCTGCAAAGCGAAGTAGAACATGTTAGCAATGTCCTGAGGATGGTGACAGACGGCCACCAAAGCGTCGGCTATGTATAAACACTTGGTTCTGTACAGAGAACTTTGTTATCCAAAGTTTTCCCTTTTTTCCAGAGTGTGGACTGTTTTTGTTTCGCCACGTGCCTCGTAGCGACTGTCGTACAACGTCGGACATCTCTGCCCACCATGGCGTGTCCCTCCAGTTCTGTGCAGCTGCATGCTGTGCGGACTCATCTTGTCTGTCGTTTCAGTTCAACGCTTATTCAAGGTGCTATTTGAAGACTCGGCTCTGCACCGACGCGCAGAAAGGGTCTACATCAGCCGGCAACATGTACGATCGACTTGCAGGTTCGTGCATTGATGTGTAGTTTACATTACAAGATCTAGAACCAAATGAATTTGTAACCCCATCCCACTGGGTCGATGGTTACGTAACAACAAAGCTGGAAAGAAATGAGTTAAACATTGCGTGTTAAGCAATTACATGGTCATTGAGAAACCCTCTGTCATTTGTATGTGGGGCATGGTGAATCTGTCCAGAAAAGTAAATAATGCTTTTCTAGTTTCAAAACTAGAAAGGTTTGCAAAGCAAATGCCTAATGTTTACCTTTGCATATGGTCTGCTCTGTTAATACTTACACATTCATATATATGGTCAGACAGGAGTTATCCCTCCTGCTATAGAATTGCAACATGATGTAACACAACACCAGTTACCATGGTAACAGTCTGGTTCAGGTCATTGACCAGGTCAGAGGTCACTGTTTGGAGAAGAAGAGGAAGAAGAAGAAGAAGAAACGTAGCAAAAACGATATGTTTTCCTTCGGTAAACATAATAACATCACTTTCCTGACACAGATTACCTGGGTCCCAACATAGCTGTAGGGCGGACTACATCAGCCAGTTCCATCTACAGTTCCAGTTCCAGCCATGAGAAGGCCGTCGACGGAGTCACAACTACAAACTTGGACGCAGGCTCCTGTTTCCACAGTGTCAGTAATACACCCAACCCCTGGTGGCAGGTAGATTTGTCACAGCCCATCTCAATCGCCAGGTGAGCCTAGCTTGCCTATGTGTCTAGACCAGTGACTGACTTCTTGCTCCCGTTCTATGCTTGGTCTATGACCATAGACTCTGCCTCTCTCATACTATAGTCCCGTGTCTTTTATAATTTGGTCTTTCCACTGCTTGGGTTGGGGTGGGGGGCTTTCCGGGGTCCTAGGGGTTGGGAAATGCTGGACCTGATTTTAATTATTATTTACGGCATCTTAAAGCTGCTGGAAGACTGCGTGAAAACCGGAAAATAATGATCCATCCACACTTTCGGAAAGACCACGTAACGACAATCTTTACGTATTCGTATAAGAGATGTATATATGCGTAAATCAGGAATATACGTTGACGTTAGGTATGGTTTAAGCTTTCGTAAATACCATTTTTCGTGCCGTGGATTGTGGTGGTTGCCTGGCCTTATTACAGTCCCAAACTACTTAGCCTTTCCGTCCGAATGGCCTGGGTAATTTTGTCATTCGAGCTCTGTGATTTCAACACATGATGCAGAGAATCGACCTTAGGCATCTAATTTCAAAAACTACCAAAATGATCTTAATTAACTTGCTGTGTCTGATTGCATCCTTCCTTTTAGACTATGTAAATCCCCTGCCACCTTTTTGGGACCTTCCCACAGCTTTTCCCCCAACCATTTGTCGCTAATAAAAGCTTATAATGTACTCATTTCCAACTGAGTTGAGTCAGGAAATAGGTGCAAAAACCTTTTCCAAGGGCACAACATGAGGACCTGCTAGGGATTCTAACCCAGAACCTTTAGATTAGTCAAGAAGCCTAACCACAGGACCACCTTGCCGCTCACACAGCGTTCTCATCTACAACCGAATGGACTGTTGTAGTCATAGAATCAACCCCTTCAACCTCCATCTGGGAAATTCTTCGGACATCCACTCAAACCCCGTATATGGCGGAGACTTCAACTTTGACCTGTCTCAGCCGACGATGACCGTGTCCGTGGCTGGAGTGACCGCGCGATACGTCGGCATCCTCCTTCCGGGCTCCATCCGTGGAGCTCTGCAGCTGTGTGAGGTTCAAGTGTACACAAATGACGGTAAGATCATTTTTTATTTATCCAGAGAAACATCAATTGATACAACTAAATGGACAAAGACAAAGTGACGGGGGAATCAAGCTGTACGCAACTTAATATTCTCACCGCGCTTGCACATTATGGAAAATAAAAGTAAAAAAAAGTTTTGTATCTTGTTTCTAATATCTTCCTCTGCAGAATCCGCAGAAACTTCTATATTGCTGGGGTCACAGGTCGTGGGGTCTCACCCTGGAGTTCTGGTGTTCCAGTCTCCTACCGGCGTTCGCCCTCTCGGCCTCATCGCCAACCTCAGTGTAGAGATCACTGCTGGAGACTTGCCGCCAGTGACGCTTCACACCATCCTTCATGTCGTGCCTGATGATTCACTGGGAGAACTGACTCTACAGTAAGTCACAAGTACAGCTCACCACATTGGAGCTTAAACCACTGATTGATCCATGGGTTATTGATGAACCTATTGGTTATTGATTAAATTATCGAATATTAATTGAACCAATTGTTTATTGATGGACCTATTAGTTATTGAACCTATTGATTCTTGATGAACCTATTGGTTATTGAACACATTGGTTATTGATGAACCTAATGGTTATTGATTAACCCATTGATTACTGATGAGCCCATTGCTTATTGATGAACCAAATGTTTATTCATGAACATATTGTTTATTCATTAATCACATTGA